>VNJN01002788.1:0-15405 GCA_008042485.1 Drosophila mayri | reverse complement strand
ATTGATTCCGCAATCGCCCTTTGTCGCCGACAAGCTAATATCAGCTTGCTTGCAGGTTGCGTAAAGCTTGCAACGTCTGCATTTTTCGAAGCATTGATCGAGGTTGAATTTCCGGGGGCATTGCTCGAGGTTTGAGCCATTGCATCGGTTATTATCGTTCTATATTTTTCGTATGACTCACGACAGTCTACGTAGAATTTAAATATTCTGCGGTTCTATATTCCGCTGGAATATTTTTGTCATTATCCACAAATCGATTCCATGCTTCATCGATTGCGGCCAACTTTGATTTATAATACGTTGGATTTTGCTTTCTTTCCGCAGAGTCTTTTTTAAAATTGCGGATCAGCTTCGATATTTCTTGACTGATTTCTTCCTGCAAGTCTAACGCCTCTGTGACTGCTTGCTCCTCCTTTCTAGACATATTGAAAATTGTTTTTGTTCCTGACCGTTTGGAGTATTTTATTTGCTTTGACAGCTGGATACGCTCCTATTCGCAACCGTGATGTGGTCGAAGGAAAACAACAAATGTTCAATAGACTTGGGGGATTTTTAGAATTGTGAGTTTTTAAAAACGGATTTTAGTCAAAGTCGGAAAATCCCAAGAGATACGGATTTTTCCTTTGTTGATATAAGTAGGAAAATCCCAAGAGTTACGGATATTTCCTTTTGTTTTTAGATGTCGGAAAATCCCAAGAGTTACGGATATTTCCTTTTAGATTAGGATTAAGGAAGATCCCAAGAGTTACGGATTCTTCCTTTTGATTGAAAATTAGGAAGATCCCAAGAGTTACGGATTCTTCCTAATTGCTAAACGTCAGGTTGACGTGTCGGTCGGGGTCACCAAAATGTTTTATTTGGTGTGTGTGACAATTTAGGAAGATCCCAAGACTTACGGATTCTTCCATTTGATTGAAAATTAGGAAGATCCCAAGAGTTACGGATTCTTCCTAATGACTAACGTCGGGTTGACGTGTTCGTCGTGGTGATTGTCGCAACTAGCACTTGGAACTAGGTGGACGGTTTGGTTGGTTTGCTTGCAGTTGAGTTGGGTGCATAAAGACACGGCGATGGTGTCGGGAATGAATAAAAGCTCTTGGTTGAGGTAGAACTCTTACTGACTTTATTAATGAAAACTTAACAGTATATATAGGTACAAAAATGCTTATGGTAACAAATATCGTATAACAAAATAATGTGGGTTACTGTGAATGGGGGTTACTGTGTATGTGGGTTATTGTCAGATCTATGACCTGACACTTATTGCTACTGTGTATGTTGGTTATTGCCAGCTTTATGACCTGACACTTATTGCTCTATTTTGTTGTCCGCCAGTTATGCATATTCGCTTGACCTGGTAACTGATACTTTATTAACGACAAATGCATGTGGCTGCGACTGAAGAATTATTATGTCGAGTTCTAAATGATATTGCTTATGAGTAATGCTGCCGTGACTGAACATGTACGATTCACCACAGGCAACACTCAACAAATTCAAATAACCAACCCAGATTCCGACATTGGCTATTTACTCTTCTCAAGCACTCCAATCCAAATACCGGTTGTGTATGAACACCACTGTCTAAGAATTATTTTAACAGAAATAAATATTATAACTAAAACCTTTGGTAACCAAATCACAAATTCGCCCAGAATGAAATATTTGTACAATAAAATAGGCAGAAACGTGGACTATTTGACATAATAGGTTCATCTTTTATATTTCTTTTTGGAACACTTGATGAAAATGATAGGATACAAATTTACAAAAAAATTGACCTAATTGCAGAAAATTCAATTCAACTTCATAAATTAAATGACGTAGTAGAGTTTGTGAATGAAGGACTGAATAAACTGACCAACTACCAAAATAACCGCAATAGTATTGACACACTTGTTTACGAACTCATACAATTTATTGAGTACATTGAAGACATAGAAATGTGCATGCAACTTTCACGTCTCGGACTTTTTAACCCAAAATTACTAAATTACGACAAACTAAAAAGCATTAACAGTCAAAACATACTTTTAATCAAAACATCAACTTGGATTGACCACAAAAATAACGAACTACTACTTATTTCACATAATCCTATTGTCTACAAGACCATTAACACCATTAAAATAATTCCTTATCCCGACCATAATGGGTATCAATTAGACTATTCAGACCAACAATCATATTTTGAAAATGAGAATAAAATTTACAATCAAGACAAAAAAAAAAATAAGTGGAAACAAAATTATTAGAATAAAAAAATGTAAAGTTATGATTGGAAATGTTATTTTAAAAGAAAATTCGTTAAGTACAGAATTTGATTTAACTCCATTGTATTCACCTATTAATGTAACTAAGATAAAGACAGTAGAACGTAATGACGTTTTACAACTAATTTCAGAAAATAATAACACATTTTATTTAATTTTACTACTTGTATTTATTATTCTTATTAATATTTTTGTCCTATCAAAAATTTGTACACTAAAGTCACTCATCGTTTTATATAAAAAATTTAGAAAGCAAGAAAAAAATAATCAAAAATTAAAAGAAGAAATAGAACTGACACAAAACGAATTGCCTGCATTGTACCCTTAAATTCCAGTCCAAGCATAGGCAACCCTTTTAAGGGGGAGGGAAGTGACATAATCACATATTCAGCTATGTTTAAAGAATAAAAATATGCAGCGTAGGCGATCCCACGCTGAACCACCGCATGTGTTCCACTCTTCAATACCAAGAAATAAAATTCAAGATCACACGCTGAACCACTGCACGTGTACCGCTCTTCAATACCAAGAACTAAGAATTCAATATCCCACGCTAAGCCAATGCAAGCTATGTACATCCAGAGCAGGTGATGCGCTCCCTAATAACCTAAACAATTCGTAGAACTTTTTGTTTACAACCAAAAATCATGTACAACCAATGTAAAGCACAGGGTAGAACAGAATATTTTCTGTCATAAGATTTTAGTCTTAAGCTAGAGTTAATCAAAAGGGGCTCCAAACGCAAGATAATTTTCTAAGGACGAACTAAGAAAATGTATAAAGTTTTAGTTACATTGTGTAAAAGTCAAAACCAATCTCTTTAACAATAATTTTATGAACGTCCGTTCTTTTCACGAGTTTTGCCCCGAATGTCGCGCTCTCCCAATCCCTTTACTTTACATGTGTTTGTGTTAGTTAAGTATACAACATTATCTGTTAATCCTTTGCATGAGTTAGACAGAGATGACTCTAACATGATTATCTATAACGGGGATTCGATCTTTCGAGTCCCTGTGATGCAGTGGGTTTCATCAGCTACTACTATCTGTTAATGAATACATGGTACAATGGGGCTTGTGGGTATCTGTCCTGCCACAACACGGCCATCCTGATTATATGATCCCCTGATCAAAGTTTATATTTTACAATTTCGGTTATACAATGATTTATTTTCTTAGCGTACATATGTTAACATGGTTTACTTATATTTATTTTGCTAATCCATTTTTAATTTGTTTGTTGATATTTTCTTGTTTCCTATCCAATCTTTGATATTCTAAATGCTCCAGACACCTTGGTACGGGTTGCGGGATACCTGAAAACCTTCCACATCCTTTAGAACGAATCTACCATTTTTTAGGACGTTTGCGATTACGTATGGCCTTTTATTCTTCAGAATGAATTTCCTAGATACTCCTGCTGTTCTGTCAAAGTTCTTTACTACTACGTAGTCTACTTTTTTGTATACATAAGTCTTTCTGGCTTTCTCTTGATTTTTCTCTGCCTCGTTTCTGATACTATCTTAATCTCTTTCTTCTGGAGCGCTATCTGATTCTCCTAGTTTTTTTCTTAACTCATCTATAATTTACCCTCTTTTTTCTATTCCAATAATCACTTTGCTCGTAGTCTGCTTAATACCACGCTGTTGTATATTATTTAATACATATTCAACCCTATCATTTATTGTGTCCCAATATATGCCTCTATTTGGCTCTACTAATTTTCATAGGTCGGAGACTTCTTTTAACTCACTTAACCTGTCCGTTAGCTTGAGGAGACCCCGTTGCTATGCTTAATTTCAAACTCTACTAAAAAATCATCCCCCGATCTGAAATTATGCACTTGGGCTTGCTATACACTCTGAAGTAATCCTTTAACGCTATAATGACTTCCTTTGTGTTTGTGGTTTTTGTACTGTATAAACGCACGAATTTCGTAAAGCTATCGATGACAACAAAAAAAGTGCAAAAAACCTTCTCTGCCAGCTTTCGGGGAAAATGCCACACATTTTAAACAACTTCCAATATGAGTCAAACAATCGTCCTTAGCATTGGGAAACCAATAAGTTTTAAGAATTATATCTGGCATTTTGTCTCTACCTATGTGCCCTATCTCATTGTGATACCTATACAAAACGTAATCTTCCAAGTCTGTGGGAACATAAAATAATAATCTGCCGTCGTTGCATTTTCTATAAATTATGCCATTTCCGTTCCACTAATTGTTTTCTAATTCTTTGGGTCTTTGGATCTTTGGCAGATTACTAAATTATCTTCGAATGTGTTCGATACTACTACTAATATGTTAGTGCATCTACTACGCGCATCGACGTGTTGCATCCTTTGCCTTTCCCTATGTATAAGCTCGTTATCATACTTTTGAAGCTGTAATGCCTATCTGGCTATTCGTGGATTTAGTTCAATTTTATTAAGTGTTAAAGTGATAAAATTGCAGTCAGTAATAATTTTGAAGTGGCGAAGTGGCCCATATGTTTAGTGTTGTGTTGACCCCTGTCCCCCTGGTTTCAATATCAGGACCTTCAAGAGGACATTAGAGGACTCTATTCATCTGAATGCTGAGATCAACACTGCAGAGGACGTTGATGATGCTGTCCTGCTGTTGGAGAACAAAATTAGGGATGCACCGGATCAAGCGGCGCCTCCCAGCAACATTCACTCCAGAAGAACCTGCTGACCTTTACCACCGGAAGTGAGGGCTCTCCTGGACTTGAAACATAGGCTGAGGAGTGAGTACAGTAAAACTTTAGATCAGAGGACCTTGAGAGTCTACCACAGGTTGGGCAATCGTGTCCGGAAGCTGCTTAATCAACTGAGGGATTATCTGATGGATAGGGGACTGGAGAAAGCAAAGCCGGATAGGGACACAGACTTCGCGCTTTGAAGAATTGCCGGTAGGAGCAAGAGGCAGGAGGCCACCCCCGAATTCCCACACAAAAAAGCGGATGGGACTTGGGCCAAGTCTCCGCTGGAGCGAGCTGAGACCTTTGCTGAGAGCCTGGAGGAGCGTTTCACTCCTTTTGAAACTGCTTCGAGGGAGAGGGTTGAGAAGGTTAATGCCTCTCTAGAAGTGCCTCCAATTCCCCCAATCCGACTCCGTGAAGTCCAGGCCAAGATTGGGAAGCTGAAGAACCGGATGGCATGTCCAGTAGAGTTGTTAAACTCCTTCCGGTGAAGGCTCTCCTTTTCTTGGTCCTGGTATTTAATTCTGCCCTCAGAATTGGACATTTCCCTAAGGCGTGGAAGAACGCAAATTTCATTATGTTTCACAAGGAAGGAAAAAGCTCCGCTGATATTGGTAACTATAGGTCCATCAGCCTCCTGCCCACCTTCCCCAAAATCTTCAAGAGGTGCCTACTCGACAGGATTTTAAGGACTCCTGCGGTCTCTGAGGCCATCCCTAGGCATTAATTTGGTTTCCTGAAAGGGCATGGAACTCCCGAGCAGCTCCATCGAGTCGTCGACTTTATAGTTTAGGGGTTCTAACGAAAGCAGTATGCTGTTGCGGCTTTCCTGGCACCGAAGGCTCCTATCAAAAGTTAAGGTGCGCCTTCCACCTGAATTATTTGAAATAATAAGGAGCTACCTCAAGGACAGAAGCTTTCAAGTCGTCCAGGATAGAGTAGCTTCTGCTACCAGGAGGATACTTATAGGTGTTCCGCAAGGAAGCGTTCTGGGACCCACGCTCTATAACCTCTTTGAGCATGATGCTCCGTTACACCAGAGCACGGAACGCACATGTGCTGCCACTTACGCAGACGACAATGCGGTGATTGCAAGATCGAGCTGCGTCTACAGTTCCGCAGACAAGCTGCAGATACTCCAGAAGAGGTTTGAAAACTGGGCCTGTAAATGGAATGTGGCCATCAACACAGATAAGTGTGCGGTGGTCACATTCACCTTGAGGAGAGACAAATGTCCAGGTGTCTTTTTTATGGTCTGCTCTTGCCGCAACTCCTAGACCACAACTATCTAGGGCTGGTACTGGACAGGAGACTCACGTTTGCGACACACTTAAAGTAGGCCCGTGCCAAACTGCACAATACTGCTAAGCGACTCAACTGGTTGACGAATCCAAGGTCCAAGCTGAGCATCGGGTGCAAAGTTAGACTCTATCAGTCGCTGCTAGCTTCGATTTGGAAATATGCCCTGCCTATTTATGGTACCGATGCAAAATTCCACCTTAAAGGAATACAGGTATTCCAGGCAAAATTCCTACGGAGAATTACCAATTCAGAACGGTATATTCAACTATAAAGAGCTGGGGGNGGTGCACCTTTGGCAGACGCGTTCCCGGGATCGGGGAGTAATGCTAGCGTCGGGTGAGGGTGGCCGGGGAGCACGTCGTAGTCAGGCGAGGATGGATGAGGAGAGGGAGGGAGGTTGTCTGTGTTTTGGGCGGTCAGATTAAGGAGGCGCTATTTGTTAATTGATTATTATTCTCTATTATTTATTTTCTTTTCTGATTTCTCTTACCCTAGTTCCGCCTATTCTACCCACCCCTTGTTCTCCGGCTCCCCCTCCCGCCACGCTACTGGGTCCGCCTATCCTGGTGGCGACCCAGGGTCCAACTCCAGAGCACACGTCTGCTCTTTGTGACTGCCGAAAACCAACTCCCTGATCGAGTCAGCAGAGGGAGGCTTCGTGCTCATCTGCTGCCGATCTCCCTCGTCGTTACTCGGAGCTTCGTGTCTGCTCCGAGTTATTTTCCAGTTGCAGGTGCGGTTGTCTCCGCATCGAACATGTTTGATGTTGGAGTTGCGTGGGGGTCGTAGGAGGCAGCTGCCTCAGCTGGTGGTGATGTCGTTTACTGCGCCGTCGCGACCGGCCGGTGTGGTGGCCGGTCGATGTGTTGTTGTTGGTGGTTCCCCTCTCATGCCCTTCGTGGGACTTCCCCAGTGGGTTCCTCTCACTGCATTTTTCTTATCTCTTCCTCCAACCTTTCTGCGTCTTTCGCATCCAAATTTCCTGTTATTGACTTTACCACGGAACCTAGCCCATTTTTCAACCAACTTGTTCTTCTTCGGGCATATGGTTGCCAAACTTTATTTCACCAATTGAAGCTTGTTCTGCAGCACCCTCAGGAGATCCCTCGTTTCTGTATCTTCCCCTATATCCCTGAGTCTCTGCTCCAAATTCGTTATCGCTCCTTCGTACTGATCCAGCCTTACAATATGTACAAGAATTTTATACGTCTGCACCACCTTTTTCTGGCCTAACTCGTTATGAGCTAGCGGCTCATCCTCTCTCAGCATCCGGATCTCGAGGCTCTCCATTGCTGTCATGGCCCGTGCCCACCTGTTATTAAACAGCTATTCGGTTATGTCAATCTTCAATTTTTTTCCTTGTGTACTTTCTGTGTTCTATGGGTTGTTACAGTCAGCCCGTTGTCCTCTACCACCTCGTGTTTTGAAAAATGCGGCGTTAGCTTGTCCCTTTGGTTTTCTTTCCTAAATATTGTGTCTCCTCCCTGTACTGGACTCGGCTCCTGTCTGTCTGCATTCGCTACCTCTATTCTCCTGCTCTTCTGTTGTTCCACCCTTTCTTTAATTTGCGGCTACAAGTCGGCCTGAAACGCGTTTATCTTTTGCAAGTTATCGTGCTCATTGTTAAAGGACACATTGTTCATTGGGTCTTTCTCTTCGTAGCGGACGGTCGTGTTTTTGTTTTGCGCTCCAACTTTTGTTTATAGTTTATAGTTTTTGAAAGCTTCCTTCAATACTACTAAATAGGCGATAGGCGATGAGCTTTCGTTTAAAATATGACTGAAGATTAAGGAGGAACTGGGCATAACTAGAGAAAATGTATGATCTGAAGATGTTGAGGCCGAATATAAAGTTTTGAAAAACTCAGCAAAGAGATTGGCTATTGCCTGATCAGAATTTACTGTAGTATTCTTAAATGACAGCGAGGGAGGGTATAACGTGGGTTTACGTTTAGAGTTAACAAAGTTATAAAACTGTTTAGGGTCCTGCGTGAACTGAACATTGCAACGAGTCAAATAATTTTTATAACACTGAGCGTTGAGCACGAAAAATTAGATCGAGCACTTAGGTAAGATGAGAAAGCCGTTTTTGAACCAGTGAGTTTATATTTATGAAAAATCCTAGATTTTACGTTTTTTAAACGTGTTAGCTCTTTGGTAAACCGAATTGGTTTATTAGAGACCGACGGGTAAGTTTCAAGAACACATAAAGAGAAAAATGAATTCATGGCAGTGTAAAAGATATTAACGGCGGATGCCATGTCTGAGCTCGTGTGAAGTTTTGACCAATCAAATTCAGTTATTAGAGTGTTTAGCCTCTGATACTACCAGATTTCATTGCTAAAACTTTCCAGTGTCAATAGTCGAAAGTAGGATGATAAGGAACTTCAGGTTGCGTCATAGGGGGAGCTCTAATTAGATTTACACCTACAAGATCCAGTAAGCGGTTTAGAGAATAAAAGATATGGTTAACTTGGGATAAAGATAAGAAGAACGTTAGACACACCATCAGAGGACCAGTGCGCAGGTAGTGCGCAGAAAGCCTGCTGGAAACTGCCTGAATTGCCGAAAGGTGTTTCCAATAAATTGGCTCTTCCAAAGATGAAGGGATGTAGGAGCAGGTTACATAAATACAACTACCTGTGAAAGATAGTTTATCGCAAATAAATTCAATGTCCAAAAGTTCATAAGATACCAACCGTTCAGAGATGAGGCAGGAGTTAACGGCAATTAAAACTCCATCACCACGCTGGAGCTGACGATCTAATCTATAAATTGTGCACTTACTTGGAAGAATTTCGGAGCATAACATCCCGACTTCAACCAGGTTTCAGTAAATATGATCACCTGCGATGCGAAGGCAAGGCTATCCGAATACAATCTAGAAGCTTACTGCGTAAGCCAATAGTATTCTGATAGGAAAGTAGTAAGGAAGAGGTTAGTTTTCGGGACAGAAGGTGTAACTGTGGGCACAGAGGGTTGCGACGGCCTGGACAGTTGTACTCCTACAGGCCGATTTCTCTTATTTCGAGCCTCGTACTCCTTAATTATCACGTACTCGGGCCAGACGTCACTCGAGCAAATAATGTCAAAGAGTTGGGATGAGACATTTATCTTGAAAGATGAAATGTCTCTGGCATACGAAAATTTGAATTTTTCCACCTTGACATTGTCAGCTTGTGTTTTGCCTTGAATATAGGCTAGGAAATCTTCCTATGCGAGATCAGGGGCAAGCCTCGAAACAAATATTGTTTTCTAAGGTGTGACTGCTGTGAGGGTCTTGCGTAACGAATTGTTACCAACCACGGCCGGTATTCCGGGCAATGTTGGACGGCTTCCGATGCCATAACGACCAATGGCGACGGGGAGTGGCAGGAAATTGGTTGCTGTGTTTCACACAGTTGCAGCCGACAAGCAGCGAATTATTTACTCATTTAATAGCTTCATACTATTAAATTAAGCGTCTAGCGCAGAGAACCGGTCTTTCGCCTTGCGAAAAGTGGCCATGATCTCAGAAAATCCACTCCTGGTCTGACGCATGAAGGATGATATCTCCTTCTCAACCGACCCAGGGTCCAAAAATGCCCGGAATACCGGACGTGGTTGATAACAATTCGTTACGTAAGCCCCTCACAGCAGTCCCACCTTCGAAAACAATATTTGTTTCGAGGCTTGCCCCTGATCTCGCATCGGAAGATGTTTTAGCCTATTTTCAAGGCAAAACACAAGCGGGCAATATCAAGGTGGAAAAATTCTAATTTTCATATGTCAGAGACATTTCATTATTCAAGATAAATGTCTCATCCCATTTCTTTGACATTATTTGCTCGGGTGACTTCTGGCCCGAGTACGTTATAGTCAAGGAGTACGAGGCTCGAAAGAAGAGAAATCGGCCTGTGGGAGTACAACTGCCCAGGCCGTTGCAATCCTCAGTGTCCAGAGCTATACCTTCTGTCCCAAAAAACTCATCTCTTCCCTTTTACTTTCCTATCAGAATACTAGGGGCTTACGCAGTAAGCATCCCAGGTGATTGTATTGACAGAAAACTGGTTGAAGCCGGAGATCCTCTGCTCCGAATTTCTTCCAAGTAAGTCACAAATTATAGATTAGACCCTCATCTTCAGCGTGGTGGCGGAGTCTTAACTGCCGTCGGCATTGGTTTCATTTCGGAACGGGTGGTATCTAATGACTTTTTGGACATCGAATTTATTTGCCTAAAACTATAATTTACAGGTAGTTGTATTTATGTACCCTGCTCTTAGATCCCTCCATCTTCAGAAGAGCCAATTTATTGGAAACACTTTTGCTTTGGGTGACTTCAACATACCTGGAGCTCACTGGTCCGTTGATGGTGTGTCTAACGTTTTTCACACAGCGACACAGCATGACTTCATAAATGGCTTGCTTGATTTGCCTTTATCTGAAGTTAACCATATCATTTTTTCTTTAAACCGCTTACTGGATCTATGCTTTGTCTCCGATCCTGTAGGCGTAAACTTATTTAGAGTTCCTCCAATGACGCAACCTAAAGATCCTTATCATCCTACTTTCGATGTGTCTATCGACACTGACACAGTTTTAGCAATGACATCTGGTAGTAGATTAAACAGAGGCCGTTGTTTCCGAAAGGATGACTATCAGAGGCTAAACACTTTAATATGAGAATTTAATTGATCAAATCTTTACACGAGCTCTGACATGGCATCCGCCGTTGATATCTTTTACAGTGCCATGAACCCATTTTTCTCTTTATGTGTTCTTGAAACCTACACCAATTTGTTTTACCAAAGAGCTGACACGTTGAAAAAACGTAAAATCAAGGCTTTATTATAAATATAAACTCACTGGTTAAAAAACGGCTTTTATCGGCATTTTATATAAGTGCTTAATTTTATTTTTCCGTGCTTAGCGCTCAGTGTTATAAAAATTAGTTGACTCGTTGCAAGGTCTAGTTCACGCAGGGCCCTAAACAGTTTTATAACTTTTTTAACTCTTAAAGTAAACCCACGTTATACCCTCCCCTCCCGCGTTGTCATTTAAGAATACTAAAGTACATACTGATCAGGCTATAGCCAACCTCTTTGTTGAGTTTCTCCCTTCTCTTCAGATCATACATTTTCTCCAGTTATGCCCAGTTCCTCCTTAATCTTCAGTCCTAGCTTAAACGAAAGCTCACTTATTCGTGATCTTCAGCGTGTTTTGCCAGTTTATTCACCAGGTCCCGATGCTATACCGGGCTCTGTTCTTAGGTATTGCTCCGAGGCGCTGTGTAACCCCCTTCTAAAATTGTTTACCTTATCTTTAGAATCCTCTGAATTTCCCCTTATTTGGAGGGAATCATTTGTTATCCGTCTCCACAAAAAAGGTAGCAAATCGGATGCCAGTAACTATAGACGTATTTCTAAGTTATCGGCAATCCCTAAACTTTTCGAGAATGTACTCACTCCTCACCTGCAACATCTGTGTAGATCCGTCATCTCGCCATGTCAGCATGGTTTTATGAGGCGAAGATCAACAACGACCAATCTTCTGGAACTTACCTCTTTCGTTATTTGGGGCTTCCAACAAAACTCTCAAACCGATGAAGTTTACACGGACTTCAGTAAAGCTTTCAACTCGGTTAATCATTCTCTTCTGGTTAAGAAACTTGATTCTATGGGGTTTCCTAGTGATCTTCTTAAATGGATTTCGAGTTATCTAAGTGACAGGACCCAAAAGGTTCTGTTCAGAAACGATCTATCCAATAGCCTCAGGGTCACATCTGGCGTCCCACATGGTAGTCACCTTGGACCACTGCTATTTACATTGTTTATCAATGATTTGTCGCAGGTTGTAACCAAATCCAGAGTACTCATGTATGCTGATGACGTTAAACTTTTCTTGAAGTATAGGGACAAGTCATGGCAATCTGACCTACAATCGCATCTTGATAACTTCCAAGCATGGCGTCATGCTAACGATTTACATCTCAACAGCTCTAGATGCAAATTAATGACATTTTCACGTGTCACTCCCCTGCTTGCAACCTATATGCTTAACGACTGCTCATTGGAAAAAATTACTATAGTTGACGATATGGATGTCCTCCTGGATCCTAAACTTTCGTTCTCAGAACATATATCCTGTATGGTTAACAAAGCCAGAGGCATGTTGGGATTCGTTGAACGGTGGTCGAAGGAATTCGATTCTCCTTACGTGACGAAGACTCTATACACTTCGTAAGTTCGCCCTATATTGGAGTATAGTTCGTGTGTCTGGAGTCCTCAATTCGGAGTGCATAATAGCCGCATTGAATCTGTCCAGAAGAACTTTTTGCTTTTCGCCCTCCGTGGCCTACCCTGGGATGCTAACCTTAGATTACCTACCTTTTTTAGCTAACCGCACGACGATGCTTGGCGTCGTCTTTTTACATAAACTTATTCAATAGGATATGGAGAGCCCCTACCTGCCAGGCCATCTCTATTTCCATGTTCCCCGTTTTACCTAGAAACTTTATCCCTTTAGTTGTTAACCACTGTAGGCGTGAGTTTCAAGTACATTAACCCTTTAGGGTTTTATGTATGGATTACAATCGCCTATTTAGTAGTATTGAAGGCATTGAAAGCATTCAAAACTAAAAACATTTTTCTTGTAGTACTAGCCCGTAGTATATCCTGATTCTTCCTCGTCGAATTCTATTTTTTATTTCTCGCGTCTATCTAGTACGCGTTTCGTGCCGTACGTTACACGGCTGCGCCCCTTGGTGGGTTGGGCGGTAGGTGGGCATGGGCGTGGGACTCGCGCGAAAAAAAAAATGTTGTGTTCTTCCTGTGAACAATTCCTGCGGTGTCAACTTCGTGGCTGAATAAATCGCGTTATTTAGTTTCATATTCATATTCATGTTTAATTTTCAACTTATACCTTTATTTTGCATCGCTAATTAATCTGTATATTTCCGTTATCGCGGAGTGCAGCCTTTCAACTGTCGAATTACTCGACGACTGCTGAAAGAACGTTGCGTGCAGTTCTAACTCCTACTGCCTGCAAAAGTCCTTGAATAGGTTGGACGAGAATTCCACTCCCTGATCACAGACTATCTTTCTGGGTACCCCAAATAAGAACATAAAACCCTTCATCGCCTTAACTATATTGATACTCTCCCTAGCCGGAATGGTCCGTCCCCAAGCGTATCTCGAAAACTTGTCTATTATAGTAAGTACATTTTCCTTGTTTACAAAATACAAGTCAATATGCACTATTTCTATGGGTGTTCCTGGTGACTCTGTCAAGCTGTACTTAATCTTTTTTCATGTGCAACAACACGGTACATCTTATCGACCTATACAACTTATATACGCGTCCTGGATTGCCAACACCAAATTCTCTGGGATCAATAACGCTACCGTTGACGTGCTCTGGGACCTCAACAAACATTGATCGGGAATGACATAATGTGGAGTGGTAGGAATTTTGTTGTCTGTAGGCGACATATGACCCAAGGCGAGATATTCTTCCATGAATTCCAAGTACATGGACTTTATGACAGGATCTCGAGACAACCTTCTCTCAAGCGACAAAAACCGCCGTTTCGCCCAACCCACCAGGATCAGCCTAAAACGGCAGTCTTACTTCGAACCGACCTGAAGGCAATACATGAGTAATCTTCCAGTAATAGTCTTCACATGACTTGAGCTCAGGTGACATAATTTTCTTTTGAGTTGGCATTTCCTCCAGTGACCAAATTTCTGTAAAGTAGTGTCAATCGACACTAACGGTTCACTACAACTGAAACTATCACAACTTGTTTCAGGACTGAAGATTTATATTTCGTTGAGACAACCCAACCAAGAATGGTTTTAAAGAGTTGGATAGTCTGGACCTTGTCTAATTTGACTAACAGCTAATAATTCGAAAAATAATTCGGCTCCGATTAGCATATCAATTTTTTGTGATTTATAAAAATAGGGGTCTCCTAATGGTAGGTTCTTCGAGATCTTTCAATCGCTGACGTTCACCGATTGATCGGGGTGATAGCCGGAGATCGATTTCAGTATCCAGAAATCGAAGAAAAACTCACTACCAGAGTCCAGAAGTGCTCGGGCTAAAATGCATTCACCTTTTTTAGTGCGCACGCTTACGATTGACGTAGCCAAAATCACCCTATCCAATCACGTGGCATGCAAAACATGTGTCGTGGAAAGCTGATCTTGAGTAAAGGAGGAGAAGTACTCTCTTGAGGTGATGGCAACGCTAAACTGTTATCAGGCTCTGTGTATCTATGCAGCAGAATATTTTTGGCTTTTGCATTCTGACACAGTATGGCCTTTTCGCAGACAATTGATGATCGATTGATTGATAACAAACTCAAACCTTGCATTACTGAGAGACGCCCAAACGGGCTGAAATTCTGTAGCGAATGATCTACTGCATTGCAATAGCTGCAAGTTTGCTGAGGCTTGCTGTTGGAGGAGGTACACAAAAATGAGCTACGATTTTTTGCTTTGTTTAGAGGTTCTTTTTCCTGCTTCGTCTTTGTCGATTCTTCAGGTGATAAATGCTGAAATCGGCGATTTAACATTTTTGAAATCGGACCAAAGCGCTAATTTCTCAAAATCGAGCTGTTCCTCCCATTTTTGTTTGGTCACTGGGTCGACTCTATTTAATACCAAATATATTAACATTGCATTCGAAATTGTGTCATCTCCTATTGATAACAGAGAACCGTAAGTCGACGATACAGAGTCGATCAGATTTATTTATATTTTCAGAAGACTGAATAATGTTGAAATATTATTCATAAAGATGAGACACTCGTTTTTGTAAAACTTTTGTGACGCGGGCCGCGCACAAAATAATGAATAAATAAAGAATAATAAGAAAGGTAATGGACTTTGAATTTGAATTAAATGCGCGCGCGCGCCAAGGAAAGGCCACACTAGGAAAGCCAGGGTTGCATGGGGAAAGAAGAGGAAGCAGCTGATCGCGGCGGGCACACTAGAACCAGCTACGCGCTATATAAGGCGAGCCGCTGGTAAGTAGCCTAGTAGCCCACTCCTAGTAGTCAGCAGCCAAAGTCACTTTTTGATAGGCGACCAGAATCCCAGGATTTGGGTTGCCAATAAATTGTCGAAGGACTTGCGAGTCTCGACTT
>VNJN01002781.1:0-20900 GCA_008042485.1 Drosophila mayri | reverse complement strand
CATAGGTGGCGGATTGCTTTTAAAAGAGAAAATGAACATTGAGGAAATAAAAATACAAAGAAAAGAATTAAGAACTCGTCGTGGTTTCTTTTGTAATTTATTTTATTTGCTTGTGGCTTCTTTTTATAATGCAATGCATAAAAATGGTGGTGTTGTTTTGTTTATTTAAAAAATAAAGTACAAACATTTCATTTTATTTTTTTCAATGGTTCCGATTTTTCAAACACTTTTTTTTAATATATCCAAAGGTCAAATACCCCCAAAACTAGTAAAAACATTAGTAAATTTGTTTTTTAGCATTTATAAACTTTATTTAGTTTGATAAATAAGGCACTTATATTTGGAAAGTAAATAAAATATAAAAAAGTCTCTGTGTTCCATTTTCCCACCGTTCCGTTTTGACGCTAACTCACCGACGCTAGTTTGACGCAATATTATTGTATTTGTAAAATATACCAAAGGGTATGGTAAACTTATTTAATGCTAAATTAATGGCGAATCGAAATATTTGTGAAATTTGGCAGTCGTCGTCTAATTATTTTGCCCCCAAGAAGACCTCAAATACCTAACTGTTAGATATTTAGAATAATTTATTATATAAGCTTATGTTCTTATTTTCCTTATTTGGCAATGTTTAAAAATGTAAATGTGCGTCAAATTAGCGTCGGTCAGTTAGCGTCGAAACGGAACGGTGGGAAAATGGAACACGGAGACATTTTTTATTTTTTATTTATTTTGTAAATAAGCGACTAATTTGATCCAAATAAACTTCCAGCATGTTGAGAATTAAATGTACTAATAGTTTTTCTTGGGTTTGGGAAAAGTTGAGCATCGCAAGTACCTTAAATACGCATTTGAAAAATCAAGGCTCCACCTTTTTGGAGATTGCTCCCCCTAAAGAGGTCGTGCGCAAATGCACGGTATGCCAGGTTTTAGAGCACTTATTCAGGTATTATCCTAGAAAGTTTCATTAAAGTCCTAACGACAGTTTTTGAGAAAATTGCCTAACAGTGCTCAAACCTCTGGATCCGCTCCATACAAAAACGGGGAGCAAATATTCAAGTTCCTAGAGCTCTGCTTTAAGAGGTCGTGCGCATATGCACGGATTATGGGCATATTGGGGATCGAATGGAGATCATTTGGTGAAGTTTTCAATAAAATCCTAACGACAGATTTTAAGAAAATCGAATTACAGTTTGGCATTGCAAATTATGTTAAGGAAGGCGCGAGTTCCGGAGCTGGAACCGGTCGTGAAGCAGTCAATCTACCCGCCAACAGACTCATGTTACGAGTTCAAAATTCATTCAAACTACCTTTTAATTTGAACTAAAAAAACCATTACTCTGCCAAAAAGGCTTAAAATAAATTCGGCAACCTTTGCTATGCTAGTTTTTAAAAGCTTAAGAATAAAAAAGGTAAACAAAAGCGGCAGCTTCTCAAATGTCAAAATAACCAGAAGAGTGTATCGTTTCCATCTCTCCCTCCCTCTTTCTGAAATTTCACAAATTGACAAATTTCCAAGAAAATAGGTAAACAAAAACAAATGTCAAAATAACAACAATAGTGGATCGTTTCCATTCTCTTACATCCCTAATTTTAATTTCTAAAAAAAAAAAACATTTTTTGTCGGGTGTAAGCTAGTGTTGAAAAATATAACAATTATATATCGATATATATCGCTGTACACATGAAATCGGCAGCATGTTTTAATTTATTAATTTTATCAAAGAGAAGATCGAGTAAGATGTTAAAACTTACCTTGCCATTTAAGGCTTTAAAATAAATTAAACATTGTTTAACACCCCTTTTAATTGTGAATATAAAAGTAATAACAATATATTAACAAACACCCTAATATTACCATTCTAATATTACCATTAAATAAATTAATTTAAAACGCCCGTAATTTGGTTTTTTACATACAAACGTTACTTTTTTATTTCACTGTACGTTCTTGTTTTTTTGAATATGCATATAATGTTTTTGCGCTTCCACTAATTTCCCGCTCCGACCGATCGCCCGATCGCCGTCGCTAAATAACTTACGCCCCTCTTAACGATCTAAGTGAATCCGTTGCTGATTTTTAATTATTTTATATATATTTTGATCTCGAGTCAATGCCGGCTTGTATGTATATTGAATATTCTGGTTGTATATAAGTGTATAATATATATATTTAATTTAATACATAAAAATTAGCGCTCGCCGCTGCGCCTCGTTTAAAATAGTTTACGTGTGTTGTTCTTATTTCTTTTTATTAAATTTGATTAATATTAAATTGTTGCCCCATTCTTGGTTTTGTTGCCGCAATGCAAAGATCATATATAAAAATACAAAAAATCATAACATTTACATACGCACATCGACGACCAAGCCATATACATATAACTAGGTGTTTATCCGCATTATAATCTATATCTTCTGGTTCATACACACATATATATCGAGCACAGTCAATATATGTATAATATAAAATTATCGCGTTAAATTACAAAAAATTAAAATGTATATATGCATTCGAATTATACACAACTACTAACTCTCTTCATTATAAATAAGATTTTTGTTTCACTTAATAAACAATTTCACTTCGTTTTGTCTGCCTTAAGAACTAAACTCTTCTCTCTCTTCGATTTCGTTTCCTGTCCGCATCCTAATGCTTCTTCTCTTCCGTTTCTGCTTGGCCTGCTTTTACATATCATATATCATTCAATAATTTCGCTATTTAAGTCTTAGATCGTATGGAAGTTGAATTGGTACGCACATGTTCAGAATTCGGCCTTTACTGGGGGTTGGGAGTTTACTTTAAGTATTACTTTTAGTATATATTTGTTATATATATTTCGTTTTAAGTGTATAATACGCAGCAGTCAATTGTTTAATTTAGCTTTCTAATTCTTCTTCGCTGTATTCGCAGGGTTTTTGGGATTATTCTAGTTCAAGTCTGAGTCCTGAACACCACGCTCAATTCCGCTTTGAACTTGTGTTGTGTTTCTCTGCTAATTTTTTACTGAAGACTTTAGCTGGTTCTTAAATTGAGACGTTTTTAATGAGATCGTGTGTTTAGGAAAATGTTATGGGTTTCGTTTTTGCTTTCTTGGAGGAGATGCGCATTGTTTTGGATGACTGACTGGTGGAATTCTTTGTCGTCGTAATACTAGTTCCCTTTAGGTTTTAGGTATTAATGAGTATGTCCATATATATATATATGTAATAAACTGTATATATATATATGTATATGCTTTTGTTGTGTGTGTTTAGAGAGATATACGTTCCAAGTTTAATTACAAACGTTGTTCATTTTGATTTTTTCTTTTTTGGATACGAAACATAGGGAGAAAATCTCATAACAGACGAAAGGGAGTGGATAAGGCCAAAGGACAATATAAAGAATAAAATTGTACCGCCATACGTTTTTAATGCCCTCCAGGCTCTCTTTCGAAAGACAAAGTGCAACTCAAATGTATGAGGGTCACACATCTTATCGTTTATATTATCTTTGGCTAGGGGGATACATACGATTCTGATTGCAAGCAATTATCTTTTGTTCTCACACTTAAAAGTTGGCTTAAAAAAGACTTATATATGCAAAGAATAATGTACAACAGGGGTTGGAGTTATTAGTTACATAACTTGGAAAAGTCGGTCTTCTTTACAGTTTAAAATATATAATTACTTTGACTAAACTTTTGTCTCCACCTCTCGGCATTTGTGTTTTTGTTTGTGTTAATCTAGAGCAAGTGCATCATAAGTATGCGTATTCTCTTCCTCGCTGACCGATCCGTCAACATTCTGGCAATGTTGCGAGCCTCGATCACCGAAATACTTTGCGAATGTCTTAAATTACACGCCCGGCCGCTTCTTCTCTCCTCCTCTTCTAACTTCCCATCCTGATCTGCCAGCGCATTCGGTGGGAGTTGAGGCAGAGCTGCGGTGACCCGTTTAGCGCTTAATGTGAAAGTACTTTGATCTATCTGCGATTGAATTCTGATTTGATAGCTGCCACAAAGAAAAATCAATCATTAAAAGCCAAGCCAAGCCTTGAATATATTTTCCTTACCATCTATGATCTCATTTTTGACCTTCTGGATCTCTAGTCGCATTTCCCGCACTATCTCAGCCTTCAGTGTGTCCAACTCGCCATTAGAAAGCGCCAGCGACAGCCCATCGCCATTGACCTGCTTCAGGGATCAGAAATTAAAATTCTCTCCATCAATTTTCTGGTTAAAATGGCAAACCCACCTTGAGTATGGTCTCCTCGCTGGCACTACCGAAACGCTTTCGCATGGGTCGTGGCGATTCGCCGCCGCTATTCGTTGTGTTGCTCCCAGCTCCTCCGCCCGAGCTGCCATTCGCTCCACCATGGCCTGCAGATCCATTGCCAGCGCCACCACTCAGCTTGTGGGGCAACGTATTGGACTTCTCCCAGGGTCGCTGTTTCACTTCGGGCTCTGGCTCGGGCTGTGGAAGATGATTTACTTTAGTTAAAGGCTTTTAAAAAAAAAAGGCCTACTCACATCCTTCTTCTCCGCTTGGGCGCGTCGCCTGGCCAGCGTCTTGGCCATTTCGTCCATCATGGAGGCCATGCCATTGGAGCTGCGTCCAATGGTGCCATAGTTGCCGCTGCCTCCGCTGGAGGTGCTGCTGCCACTGTTCTCCGGAGCAGATGTGGTGGACTGTAAGGATTAACAAGGATTTGAGTTAGTGAAGTTTTATTTAACGAATTTACTTGGATAATAAACATATTTTTTAACCTATTTCTACTTAATCTATTTATAAATTTTACCACCTGGAATCCTAAATTTTTACTAAATAAACATAAGTAAATTTAATGGTATTTACTAAACAAAAACATTTAAAATGAAATACAAAGAAAATAAATTCAAACAAACATTTGCCATGCTATAAAAATACAAATAAATAAAATGTAAACAAATATTTTGGGCTTTGTGTGGGATTAGCTTTTCTTAATTTCCCTTGCTTTTAAAAGATTTTAATATTTAACATTACTTACCAAAAAGCCAAGAAATGGGTCTTAATCTTTAGTTTTAAATATATTTATTTAAAAAACTACACACTTACCTTATTCTTTTTGAGCTTAAACTGTTGCAGCTGCGAGGCCAGCGAGCCCATGAGATCAGCCTGGGGATCATCCTTCTTGGGCGCTCCACCCAAACCTGGTGGTGGGGGCGGCGGAGGGGGAGCTCCCGGCCCTCCTGGACCACCTGGCGGTGGGGGTCCGCCTCCCATGGATGGCGGCGCGGGAGGTGCCGGCGGCTGTGGTGGCGGCGGTGCGCCATTGAACATCTGTGGCGGCGCTGGCGGAGCACCCGGTGCTCCCCCGAAACTGGGCGGCGGCGGGGGCGGAGCAGGAGCCGGAGGTCCAACTGGGCCGCCGCCGCTTTGGCTGCTCATGCGATTGAGCTGACCGGGCTGCTGCTGCTGCTGCTGTGACGGATTTATGGGCGGCGGCATGGGCACCTGGCCGTAAGGATTTTCCGCTTGCTGTTGGGGCGGGGGCCCTGGCGGACCACCGTAGCCCGGACCAGGCATCGCAGGCGCTTGAGGCGCCTGTGGATGCGCCTGCGGTAGCATCTGCTGCTGGCTGGCATAGACCACACTGTTGGCGCTCGCCGAACTGGGTAGGTGGCCAGGTGGGCCCACCATGTACATGCCACCGTTCTGGAGCGGCGGCGGTTGGGGCGCCTGCTGCTGCTGCTGTTGGGGCTGCTGCTGTGTTGGGTATTGATGCACAGTGAGATTGGGATTAGAATTGGAGAGCACGTAGTGGGGCTGCTGGTACTGCTGATGGTAATGGTGGTGCGGGGTTTTGGGGTTTTCAGTGGATTCAGATTCAGATTCAAGTTCAGGTTCAGGATCAAGCCAATTTGCGAATGAAATGAAACAGAAATACCGCATGAGGACTGTGTGGGAAATGGGGCGAAGTTAAAGCCTTCGGCACTCACCACCTGGTTGGGCGCATAGCCCGCCTGGACCTGGACCATCTGCTGGTACTGCTGCTGCTGCTGAAACTGTTGCTGCTGCTGCGTCGCCTGCTGCTGTTGTTGCTGCGGTGCCGGCGGTATCTGTGGATTGACCTGCTGCGGCAGGCCATTCGGAGTGGGTCCATTGCCAGTGGGTCCGTAATGGGAACTAGGCTGGCCCATCTGCTGCGCCTGCTGCTGCTGCTGCTGCTGCTGCTGGGGCTGCGGTGCTGGCGGGGCGCTGAGGGAATTCCTTTTTGGGTGAGCAAAGGTTCGTCGATACATGGGTATGGAATCAATGAGTGATGTGATCGATGAGGCACGCTTACGGTTAAGGAGATAAGGGTTGGGGTATTCATGCAGCTACTCATGTAAATGAGTATTAACTCTATTCTAAGAAACAATGCGTAATTGGTTAATTCTTCCTTGCTATCATTTTTTATTTTTAAAACATGATCGTAAGACATTCGCTCGTTTTTTGAGTATTTTTCTGAGGGGAAAAAAGCTCCTAAGTTCTCTTAAAAACTTTCACGTTCACTACTAAGCGGAATTTATTGCTGCTTTCATTGTGCATTGGAGGGAAAATGTGAAAGGACATAGTCCAAATCATATTTCCATTAAAACATCTCAAACTGGGTCTGGGATCGGCAAAAAAAAACTAATTGCCTATAAAATATAATTATTTTATGTCTGAATAACATTTTTAGTTAAAAAAAAATATTTTTTCTTTTATACAATTTGTCTCCACGTAATGATATCTCATAAACGATTTTTACAACTAAAAGACGCCTGCTTACCTGCTGGTGCGATGGTGACCCTGTGGCGTCGGCGGGCTCTGGGGGATGCTGTTCTGGTTGGTCTGCGAGGTGGGCGTCTGAGCTGAGGGCGTGGTGTGGCCGCCAATACCGTTGTTTTGCCGCAGAATAGCCGCATCCTCGCTGGTCATCGTACGATAGCCCATATCCTCCTCGTAGCCATTCCCATTGGTGGGCTGACCACCCGGATTGTTGGCCACCCGACCGCTGAGCACCTTAAAAAATGATTACAGAATTAATTATCATTTTTAAATTTATATTTTAAAAGCAACTTACATCCAAGGCATGATGCATGGCCCTGGCAAAGTTCTCTGCATCACTTTGACTCGAAAAGTTTAGCCCGTAGACATATTTGGAATCACGCCATTGGTGAAATGTTGCCGTGGCCTGGTTATACTTCAGTCCCTTGAGTATGGAGCAATTGATCACCACCTCGTGATCCTGGAGCTTCCGCCCCACCACACGGAACGTGTTGTTTTGCTGATGGTGATAGATCTGCACCTTGCTCAGTCCGGACGAAGTGCCCGAGGGCACCCACTTCTTCTGGTTGTCATCGTACACCATCACGGAGGCCCTGGCCCCGATTATGCTCTGCTCACTGGAAAGAGACGACGGTCGGAAATAGATTAGAAAGAGTATTTTAAAGGGAGATATTTTTTTTGTAGGTGTGAAGATGAATAAGGAATGAAAAATGAGATTTTCAGAAAAAGAACAATTTGACATATGCACAATATTATTTACATATGAACTCTCAGGGGATTATAAACATCTGCCCTGATACCATAATATATTTACTTAAGTGAATATTTAGGCAAGCTGGGCCTAATAAAATATCCAAATTAAACCGTTTTGTTCTTATGAAGATTTAATGAGGACACAAACTGGTTTTTTAATAAGTCTTCATTCAATTTTTAACGAGTTCTTTATAAAAAGTGGATTATCTAAGAATAGAAAGACAGAAAAAATTGTAATAGAAGATGAAGGACATGAAAGTCGGTAAAGATATCTATATTTTAACATTACGATGCAATAAATAAGCAGATCTATATAGAAGAAGATCAAATTAAGTTTACATTTTCCATTTTTTAATCGATACAATAGTAATTTATACTGAATTTCTTCTAGCAAAAAAATAACTGATTTCCTTCAAATGCCTCCTGTCATAAAAATAACTTCATAAACTCGATTAATATGGTTTTTCTTTAGAAGGAATGTCGCATATGAGAAGAAATCGTTTTGCAGATCATTAGAACTCCTCCTGGGTAAGTGCTTCCCTCTTCGAAACCTCCAACCACCAGTTTTCACACGATTCCAAGTGAGCAAGGGCTTTGATCTATCACACACACACAGTTCTTCCTCCTCCCTGCCACCTCTAATCCCCCGAGAATCACGTATAAATCCCCCCCAGTTCTCCAGGACAGGAAGTGCAATGCATTTCTTTGTGTGCTCACACACCTGTCATGCAGTCTCTCGGCAGTCGCACGGACCGATTAAATGATTCTAATGAAAGTTCTAATATATGAACGTATATAGTCTGCGGCTGGCTCTCAACCTTTAGCATTTCTTGCCCAGTTGACAATTAAAGTCTGCTGCCGAGTGTAAACATGGCTAGAAGCAGGAGCCGCAGCAAATGAACGCCTTCATTGGAAAAATGCATAGGCGATGACGAGTTGTGCTGCCTTGACTTGCCTTTTGCTTAAACTTGGCTCTAGCTTCGTCGTTTTTTCTCTGCCTGCTAGCTTGCTTGATTTTTTTTCCTGCACTGCTCCAGAGTGACTCCGGGTAGCGACCTGCTCCGCGTTGTGTGAAAGATAATGACGGAGAGCCGCGCGGTGCTGCCGCCGTCGCCAAACGAGTCGAGTCTGCAAAATTCTCCCAGCCCGGTCGGACCTCAGACTTGGCTTGGCCAAAAGCCGCTAGTAGTCTTGCACTTAAATGGAGTGCGCAGATCGGCGGTAAAGACACTTGGACGGACCCGAATCCGAATTCGAATCCGAACCCGAGCTCTGGCCACAGCTGTGCACAAGTACGGTCTCAGGGCCTTATATAACAACGGCCAAGCGTTTGGCTGCCTTTGATTTGCATCGAATTCATGGCAACGAAAGTGAAGTTTTTGCCCACACAGCGAGAAAAAAGGAATATCAAATATTTTGATTTTTTAAAAGCTAATGGATGGATTTAAGCTAAGGCAGACTGTGGTGTAAGGGTATAAATGTAGATCTGCCAGGAGTTCCTTGGTTTAAAAAATGATTTAAAAAAACGTGGGAACATCCTTTGTTTTTTAGCTGAGTTTACTCATTCGGTGGATAAGGGAATAAATCATTTTCCCTATAGAATTGTGACAAATTTGAAACTCTGTGACTCAACCTAAACAAAGAAGTCTTTGCACCATTTGCACTTAAATCAAACAAGCAAAACGTGATAAATATATAGAACAATGAATAAAATGAATCATTATTTGACTATTCAGGTCATTTAAAATAGTTAAAATACATATTTGACTGTTCAGGCTATTTAAAATATAAAAATCTACAAAACATTTTCAAAAAGTAAGTGCTAAAAAGAATTGTTTAAAAAGAAACACTAAATTTCGTCGCTGTGTGCCTGGAAAAGCCGAAATGAAACCGAAAAATGCCCAACAAAATAGATTAATGGATGCTGCCTGCTATATTATGGGTCTGGGGTATATGATGCCTATAATTGAGCCACTGATCTGCCCCTTGAAGCGTATTTTCCATACACAAAGTGGCAGGTGAAATTTCCTAAGCCCGAGGGGAATTTATTCGTGCGTTAAGCTTTAGTTTTTTAAAGTTTTTTGTTTATAGTTTTTAAGATGCAGATTCGTGTGTGTACACACGAAAGCGTTTTCCAGCTTAATTGGCGTTAAATTATAATTATGATTAAATGGAGAGCAGCTCCGAGAGTTCTTTGATTTCTGCGCGCTGCTCAGGGCCAACCTGCAGCCAGCTACGTGGAGAAGCAAGAGTAAAGTGCGGAAAATGGGGATTATTACAGGGACAGACAGACGTTGGTTTGGGGAGGTGGGCACAAATGGGGTTACACATACGCAAAGATCGTTGTAATGCCCCCAATGAATTTATCTTTGACCGAATTGTGGCGACGCTGCAATGTGTGATGTTGTTTCTGTTGCTGCTGCTGGAGCAGATAGTGATGGATGTTGCTATAGAGATGTGGCTTGTGTTGTGTCTGCTGCTGCTCCTGTTGATGTTGCTGCTGCTGCTGCTGCAGTGTGGCTGTTGTTGCTGCTGTGGTTCTAATTGAAAACGACATGGAGCAGCCCAATTTGGAGGGTTGTGAGCGCGTGGATTGGCTGGGAATTACAGGGGAATTCGATGAATTCGAGGGGGAAACGCATTTCCGAAGAGTGGAAAATATCAGAGACGAAGAGGAGCTAGGGGATGATGAGGTCAAAGTGGATGATGAACTGGCTATTGATGATGCTGTGTCTGCAGCTGTGTCCCTGGGTACATACAACGTCTGATCCTGCTGCTGCTGCTGCTGCTGCTGCTGCTGCTGAAGAGATCTCTGCTGTGGCGCCTCATAAATGGGTCCAGCCTTGGGCAACTGCAGCACCAGCTTTTCGTGCTCGTGGTAGCGCTGCTGCTGGTAGTGATGGTACATGGGATGTCGGTAATCCAACAGATCCAGCTCCTGCAGCTCCTCAATGCTGTAGTATTCCGACTTGCCGCCGCCAACGGTAGGTGACATCTTGTGATGCATACTCTGGCTGCGACGGATTAGCAGCTCGCCTGGCGGAGCTGGAGCCACCTGGAACTCGCACATCCCGTTGCCGCTGGGATGCAGCTGATGCTGCTGCTGCTGGTGATAGGCCAAAATCGGTGGAGAGTTCGAGACATTGGTTGGCTTCTTGCTGCTGAACGAGGTCTTGGCATAGAGCTTCTTCATGGCCATTAACCGTTGGCCAATATTTGCAGAGGCGTCACACACACACACTAAAGAGATCCCACGATCGATCCCACTCGGAAATTTCGTCGCAATGTTTGCCTAGGCTATATCGAATCTCTGGCCACTGGATCACAGCAAACTTCGATCTGCATTCACCAATTTCTACTCTGCTCACGTCCGTTCGCACTCAAGACCCGCTGGAGACTGAAGCCAAGAGCCAGAGATCCAGACCGAGATCGAGACGGGTCTCAGACCAAAACGATCTCCGGCTCGAGGCCAAGACAAACAAAGCCCGAATGAGTGGGCAAAACGTGAGCGAATAAGTGAGAAAATGAGCTGCTGCTCCACGATCTGCCTTGCGCGGAGATTGGCTCTCTTTCTCGTTGGCTGGCTGGCTGGCCTGGCCGGGCGGTTCGGCTAAAAGGCAAATAATTACACTTCAAAGTCAATAAAATAATGAGAAATGAGATGTGTGTGTGTGTCGGTGGTGATGATGCTAAGGAAGATGAACTGACCCCCGAGATGAGAGCCGAGCATAATGGATAGGTAGGTAGATGTAGTAGATGGAGCGGAACCTGCCCCACAACAGCCAGAGCTGCCACAGAAGATTCCCAAATGCCATGACAATTAAAAGGGGCAGCAAAAGGCTGAAGGAACTATTAAACAAAATACTCTTTATCGAATATTTATACAATTTGAAGACTGGAAGTGAGAGAGATTCCTTTTAGAGAGTTTATTGATGGTTTTTAAGAGTCCTTTGGCGATTTTTCATTTATATGATAATTAGCAATGATTTACTTGTTTTTGTCAAAGAATTATAAAACTATTAGCTTTGGAAAAGGATAAATTAACATTTCTTGTAACATTAAACACTTATTGCAGCCATTTATCGACTTTAAAAATAACCTAATCGTAGGTTCCAAGTACCCTGAGGCAGAGTAACCCCAGATAATCGCTTAAACTTACAGATTTAAGCTTGGGGCCTTTTTTCTGCTGCTGCTGGCTATTCTAGTACAACAGAAAAACCGCGTCGACGTCGTCGTCTCGTGACCGTCGCTTTAACCAGTCTATCCGTCCATCTTTCAGTTAGTCATTCGGTCAGTCTGTGATTCAGTGAGTTCCGTCCGTCCATCCAGTGCGATAATTACTTAAGAAACGAGCTCAATAATTTATATTTCCCCCTCGAGTGACTATTACAAGTATTTTTCCTGCTCTCTGCTACCTCCCCTTTTTTCCACAACTTCAACTGTTCTTTGGCGGCTCAAAGGCGGGGGATTTGAGCGGCTAAGAGCGGTGTTGTGCCCAGCTTGTGGCATGTTATGAAAAATTCATATATAAAAACTTATAAATCTCAACGAGTTCGGAAAGCTCTCTTTGGAGTTTCTGTTTCTGTTTCGCCTTCAGCCAACAATTCCTAAACGTAATTTCCAATTAACATTATTGTGGCCCATTGTAAGTGGTTGTAGTGCTGCTCGGTGGCGGTTCACCGATCTCTGATTATCGTCTAGCTTTAATGGCTCTGTCAGAATGGTTCAATTCGGTACGGTTTTGTGGCCCAGAGAGCGTGTGCCGCGGCTTAAATGATTTGGCAACTAAAAAAGTGTATCTCTGGTTTCTTTCGGCGATGGAGTACCCATAATCCATGTGGACCCGCAGGCAGGCAGGCTGGCAGACAGACAGACAGAAAAAAAAATCGGAAAATAAGAATGAAAACAAACATAGCCCACACATGTGAGCAGTCACAAAGTAGGTTGCCAGGCACATAGTCGGAGTCGGAGTCAGAGTCAGGAGACGCAAGACGGTTTGCCCAGGGCAAACACCGAGAAGTGCTCAATCTCGAGGAGACCTGCGGGAGAGGAGGGGCTGTCCCAATCAATATCAAATATCACTACGCGATAAACTCGTCAAAAAGAAGGAGGAGTGCTTTCTGCTGGTGCTGCACTGAGACAAAAAATGCAGCTTTTCAATTAAAAAAGAAAAAAAATTAAGCCACAAATTTCATTGCCGTTCTAGAACCAAATCTGTCAACTTAATTCAACCATAATAAAAATTTGTTGTTTTTTTTTGCGAACAATAAACTACCAAACCCATAAATTATTTTTCTCACTTCACCAGTCACTCATAAAGCCCGACAAAAGCCTGGATTTGGGTTACACTACAACAACTGTTGTGCCCAACTCTTCCTGCTCCTTGGACTTCCCAACCTCCGGCACAGGTGACGATGCGTTGGGATCCATTCAGTTTATTGAAACCGCCTTCAATCAAGCTCGAGGCTCCCATCTCGAAGTACGAAAGGATTAAAGCTGGATTGCCACTCATATTTACTTGTGTGAAAATAACCCACCGAAACTCAAATACAAATAATGACCGTAAAACTGAAACCAAAAATACTTTTGGGATATAAGAGTATTTCTGTTTGTCCGCAAACTTGGGGCATTTTTTGTAGAGTTTTTTTGGAAGAGTTCATTTCCCGAAATTCGATCCGATTAATGCACTCGATAAGACGGTAATTACCGTCCAAGAATAAATAGAATTCCAAGCACTTTAAACTGATGGATGCAATTATTGAACTGGCGCCAGATGCACTTCAGTCCTCACCTATTTGGAAGACTCCCCTCGAGCGGTTCCGTGGGACAAATGTTACCCATCGAGCTGCGATCCCGAACTGGACAAATTGGAAAGGAAAAGCTGCGCAGAAATTTACTTTAAAGCACTCGCAGCAGTGCCACCGGATTTCCTTGGAGACAACATTTTAATGATGACACACCCAAAAAGTAGAAAAAATCCAACAAAAAATAATATAAAACGCAAACTTGCAGCGTTTTTGCTTATTCACAATTCATTTATATAGTGAGGGAGGTTGGTTTTACCAGCGTTTTCAGTGAACAAACTCCCCAAATGGCAGGCCAACCGCCGGCCGCACCCCAGCTTTTAGACCAAACAAATTATGGGGATTAATAAACGAAACGAGGAGCTGCTTGGTGTTCCACTTCCTCGAAAATTAAGGCCCCCATCCCCTACGGGGGGAAACTGGGCTTGGGTTTGCCATGAATTTTCAGGAAAATGAGGGGGACTCAAAGGTTGACCCATAAATTTCACAGACATCAATTTTCAGAGGTGTCAGGTTAACAAATTTATAGGGAATTAGGGCGTCTGAGTGAAATTGATTTGAAGTCGATGAAGGTAAACATATTACATGTTTAATTAAAGTGGAGGCCTTGAGGGTGTAGCCATTTTTTGGCTTGTAATAAATGGTATTTTTAGGCTAAATAAAGTCATAGTTAAGAATAATTTTCCAATCAATTATAGGATACTTTTAAAGACTAAATGAGTCTATCATTCATTTAATTTTTAAATCTTTTTTTAAATAATTTATACTGCTAATAATTAAGCTCAGAATCTATCAATAAAAGGCAAACCCATAAACCTAATAAACAATCATTTATGCTTAGGTGACAAATAGAATTTCAAAAGAAGAATGTGAAGGTCTCTTTGGAGAATCTGTGAATTGAACTCAATTTGAATGAAAGTCAGAAAATTGTCGTTTGCCTAATTGAAATGTCCTTCACGGGCGATTGACAAGAGCAACAGCTTGTATCTGGCAGATATCAGTACGTAAGTTGTATCTATTGATTGTCTATCATGCGGTGTAAACTTACGTCATTGCAATTTGGTTTCGGTTGTTTGTATAGCTGCTCTTCAGCCGGTTTTGTTGCTATACTTCTTGGGGTTTTCTCTTTCTCTCTTTCTGCTGTGGAGGGAAATTCGCTTCCAGAGTTTCCTTGTTTCCGACGGAGGGCGGGCGGGGGTATGAGATCTGCAATAGACAGGAAGCAGGCAAAAAGATATAGATACATATGTATATATGTGCAGAGTCAGAGATACAAATACAGTTAAGAGTTACAGCCCATAAATCAAGAGCAGACACACACGTGTATATCCCACAGATACCACTCTACCTTTTTGGTGGGAAAATCAATGAGAATTTCCCGGCTCACAAACACGTAGCTAGCTGGGAGGAAAAGCGTGTTGGGTTTGCCAATTTCCGCTAAAAGGAAGCAACAAACACAAGCCTTTCTCCTCGAATGCTTTCCTTTCAGAACTATTCAAGCTACCCTTGTTTGCGGACCTTTTTCCTGGCTCAATGGCTATGAATTGATATTGGCCAAAAGCGTATTTTATGAGGCATTTGCGTAATGAGGCAATTGCTTGGAAAGATAGAGACAGAGCGAGAGAGGGGGGCAGGTCAATGAACCTCAAGAGTAGTAATAAACTGGAGTCTGTTAATCGATTTGGGATTGGGGGAACCTTGAAAATCGCTGAAGAGATGATGGAGAGGCCGGTCATCAATTAACCACGGTCAGCGGCCACTACCAAAAGCAGTGAAAGCTTGGCTGATAAATTAATAACCGCCGTGGTATTAGAACCAAAACTGAAACGAATTTCTGGACAATGGAGACACGATGACAATAAACAAAAGTAAAATGAAACGAGGAGAAGGTGGAAGAGGCATTTGAATTTGCATTTCTAGAGAGGAAAATCAGGTCACCCAGCGTTCTAAAGAAGATCTGGGACGTCCCTCGCGGCCACGCCCCGCGGCATCATCTTGGGCCAAAGAATGTTGACCTAGTTTGTCCCGCACCTCCCCCTGCTTACGTCACAGAGTTCCGCCTGGAAAAACCTTCATTCAAAAGCGCGCACTTGTAGTTTTATTTATTTTCCTTCTTTTTTTCTAGTGGTGAAGCCGGAAATGTTGTTGGTTGTTGGTGCAACATTGCAGCAGGCGGCGGGTGGTGGCTTTTTAATTGGGAAATACTTCTGCCAGGGGTGGGAGTTACCTCCTGCGTTAATGGGACAACATTTTACGAGTTACGAGTTAATTTTCACATATTCTGAAATACAAAACAAATCCCGCTAAAGCCATTGAAGGACAACGATTCTTAGTAGGGATGGGTTCCTAGGGGTTGTGGGCAGGAGCACATGTGACGCTTCTACCCTCACAAAATAATGTCCCCGGGGCAATTATCCAACCTAAAAAGCTGAACAAAATAAAACAAACTCAGGGTGAGAGGTAGAAAGAGAGAGCAAAAATTAAAAACAAGTGAAATATTTGGCACTCTGGCGAAAATAAAGGGAGGATTGGCCAGAGAAAGAGCCAAGAGACTATGGGTGGTGACTCGCAACGGGACATCAACCCCTGACCAAGAGTTTGCACTTTAGAAGCGCTCTTCCAGGGGGCGGAAGTTCTTCAAGGGATCAAAGTTCATAGGAAATGTGGTTTTTTAAAGGCTTTGTTAACTATGCAGTTTGAGTTTCAACGTTTAACCTGGCTGAAGGGTATTAGAGTATATTTTTATAGAAATATTCACAGAAAAATAATAACAAAGAAGTTTTCTATACAAAATATTAATAAATATTAACATTTCGGGCTTACTTTCATGGGCTTCCCCTAGTACTTCCCAGAATTCTCCCACTTGGTGGCTTCTACTCCTTGGGACTTGTTTTTTAAACGATTTCCCTGGAATTTTCACTTCCCTTGATGATGTCAGTGGGTTAGAAGTTGACTCATTTCCCAACTTGCGTGTTATTAACAATTTGTCAGGCGAAGCGAAGCCACTCTTGGTGTCCTATTCGCAGGAGAGGCCGCAAGTCGTTGAGTCAACGCTCCTCGGGGCTCCCTACCAAAAAACCATTCTTTTTTGTCGTCCAGAAACTCCTCTTAATCATCATCCCCTTCTGCTCCTCCTGCAATGTATTTTTCGCTTTAAATACGGAAATAAGTAAATAAAAAAAAGCAGTGCCCAAATTAAAGTAAAATTCCATACTTAAAGAAACAACCTATACAAGGGATTCTATTTTAACAATAAAATAAACTATAATTAAATATAGTAAAAAATCTCTTTAACTAATTGATGTTTGCCTTTTAGTTCTGGCTTTTTCCCAGTGCACCCCACCCATTATTTTCCACTTGCAACCCATAAAAGTCACAGCGAATCCTCATTAAGACTGGCTAACTTTTTCCCTGGCCCCAAAAAAAAATAAAAGAAGAAAAAAGAACTCCCCCTTTCATTTGTCTTGCTGCCCTGGCACTCGCTTTATGCGGTAATTTCTGTTGTCTCCTCGGCGGCATTTCGTGGCCCCAAGGGGAATTATTCCCGCACCCCGCTCTCTCCACCCCACTCCATTCCACTCCAGTAAGTGGTAACTGCTAACTGGTTTTGGGGCCAGGCTTTGTCTGTGCTCCCCGAGTAGGGACAGGGACCAGCCTTCTGCCTGGTGGGATCTGTGCAACACACACGTGTTGGCCAAATGGAATTACTGCACATCTTGCGTGCTTATTTGGGTCGCAACTTTTTCGGTACTTGTGATCTTTTTGCGCTGAAAGATCTAATTGATCGATTTGCGAAAAGAACGGGAGACGATAATCGATGGCTGTAGAGAGATCGATGAATGGGATATTCTTGTATAGATGGGAAACTTCTCTAGTGCTCCCTGTGTTGACCTGAATTCCCAGGCATATCAGACAACAGCCAAGCTAGCCAAGCGGCAAAGTCATCAGCCGATCATAATCATGATCTTCGTCTTGGCTTCTCTCCCCAGCTCTTTGTTTGTTTCGCCTTCGGCAGTAGCTGCAAATTAAAATTATATCTTCTTTACAAGATATTAATTTGGCTATGCATGTTTTTTCTTCTGGGTCACTGACTTTCGATTGTGGGCGTGGTGCCAAATTAACCCTAGACAGCTAAATTGTCTAGCTTTTTACTCATTTCGTGGATCGATCTCCGGTCCGATTCGTAGCGGAAAATCTTATACGTGGAGTGGGGAGTGGTTTTGGGGAAACATCATCGATGTTTTGCTTCAAAGCGTAAAATTAATGGAGCGCGGCAAATCTTTTTCTTTTTGGTTTTCTTGTCGGCGATAATTATTGAATAATGTTTCAATTGTTGCTGAGGAATTTGTGTTCTTCTCCTGATAAAAAAAAAAAAAACAAACAACAGCGCAGAACGAAGTCAGACATTTCCCACTACAAAGGCGAACTCTATTAAATTATTACACTGTCACTGGCACAATGGAGTGTGTGTGTGGTGTGCCCACAATTTCTGTGACAATGCAACACCAACCTCTCCCTCCTCCTCCTCCCCTTCTCCCACTTCCCCTTCCAGCTTTCAACGCGTTTTCCCCTCGTTTTCCATCACTTTTCCACAATCCGCTGGCGGAGCACAAAGTTCAAGTGAGGAGCATCATAAAAATATCATAATCATAATTTAATCTAAAAGGGAAAGGAGGAAGCGAGCTGGGGTTAAAAGGTCGAAGTTTTTATACCCTTTTAGTTGTAGTAAAAATGCAGTAAAAAGCATAAATAGCTAATAATATTAATTCATTCGTTTTAAAATTTATTAGGAATGAAATCCAAATTCGAATATCGATTCAGTTGAAAACTTAAGAAGTTTAAAGCTATGTAGATCTACCAATACCCCCTATATAGGGTATTAAAACGCAGGGAAAAAGCAGGAGTTGACAAGTGAGAGAAACCGAGATGAATGGTTAGGGAAAAAGTCACTGCAATTGAGCGAGATACAACAATAGAAGCAGAACGGGAACTCAGCCAGAGCCAACAAAAAGAGTTCAAGTTACACAAATTGTTCAGGAAGATTGGAATGTGTGAAGGGTGTACAGAAAGATGGAAAATCTCTCCAGAGAAGGAGACCTATAGAGAAGTGCAACGCCACCTGTGGGCCATTTCCCCAAACCACTCAAGAACCGTTCTCAAAAACTGCAAAAAATGCTGAAAATAAAACAAAAAATTGAAGTTTAGTGGAGGCTTTTAGCTGAAAACAAATCCCAGGCTCACTTCCCTCATTTTGCAATGTCTGGTGTTTTTGTTTTTCCTGCCTTATTTTCTTTTCTGCCTTCGTTGGAGCTGGAAACTTCAGACTAGAAGACCGAACGAGAGCGAGAGAGACCGGAAGCACTTCAAGTGCCTGCAATTCCATTGAGCAAAGTGCGGGGCCCAGGGAGCTATGTATGTAAAAATAAAAAATATAAAGGGGACTAAAGGGAACGGATCGACTTTGCAATCAGCTTCGCCTGCAACTTGGACGCAATATGAATTCGGTTTCCATGACCGCCCAGCGCTGAAAAAAACGCCAAGCAATAAGGCATATCAGTCCCACAATAATTATGTTCCCCTAGCGAAGCAATTTTAAGTGCGATTGGATAATATACACAGTCCAACTTCCCTTGGGTGTATTTTTATGAAACATTTACGAAATATTCAAGATTGCGCTAAATTTGTAATATAATAAGAGGTTTTAACTTTTGAATTAATAGCTTTTTCCCCACTGTATTTGTTTTGGTTTTATCAGTGGAGAACACTTCCCGTTCCCGAGGCTGGTCTTGAGATAATACTTTATCTTCAATGTTCTCTGAGGTCTGGAGTAGGATCTTGCCACATCAAGTAGCCTCCAAAAACAGAAATTCAATTAATTTTGGCTTTCTGGGAATTGTGAAACCCACACTTTTCTGATTTTTGCTTTGATTTAATTTTTGTTAAAGGTCTGCACATTTTCATGATCAATTTTCACATCGTAATTTACCTTGAAAAGGAAAACAACAACATAACATTCATTCTTTTTTTATAATCATTCCCAGAAGTTGAGACTAAAAATATGCTTTGTGTTTATGGGTTTCTTCTGCTCTTCAAAATGTGGCTGATACCGAGAAAGCTCCCCCGCTCGGCCAACTAACGTCTTACTCACAAACAATTGTAAATTAGCCGCAGACATCGTAATTTTGTTTTAATTAATCTGCAACTCATAGAAATTATATGGGCTTCGCATATCTGAGGCACTGCATCTGCACAAGAAAAGGGGTTTGAGATAGATATAGGCAGTGTGTGTATATATATATGTATATCTATGGCAAGCCAAGCGTTAGAGCGTGAAGCAGTCGAGAGTCTGAGGTAGATGAGAGGAGGAGGAACCCACTGGAGGCTACCAGCTTGCCGTTTTCCGTCTGTATTTGTTGTGGCAAAATATCTAGGCCGTAAAAAATGGTTAAACGCCAGAGCAATTACCAGGGCAAACAACTTGAGGAGAGAGGCGAGACTGAGAACGTGGCTAAGTACGAAGTGCTGCGGTGTCCATGGCCAAGTACGGTGTAGCTGCTGCTGCAACTGATTAAAATTTGTATGCCAAAGAATCTTGAATGAAATGCTTAGCCAACCATCCAGGAATATTTTTCTATTTTATTTTCTGACCACTCACATTTCAGGGGCTTACATACATATTTGTGCTGTAATTTTTTCTGTGTTCTCCGCAGAGAGATATTGAAGACAATGAAAAGCTGCCCACTTAAGCGAAATTTTCTGCCTTTTCCGCTTATCTGTGCAGTTTGCCTTTCAGTTATATCTATATGAATATATGCCACATATGTATATGTAGCACTCATATTCGTCATGTACATATGCCATTTGTATACACAAACTTGCACATTTTGTTTGAGGAACGTTTCAAGTTTAATATGTGTTAGCCTACGATTTTCCCTGCAGTGATGACAATTTTCTTTGAAGGGGAAATGCATTGAAATGGAATGTTTTTTCCAGAAGAAGGTTTTATTTAATCCTTAGGATTACCTATTTATCATTATCTATGATTTACTATGTATATTATGATTTGAGAAATTCTAAACAAACACAAAAATTACTCTTCTATCATTGTTATTTCAATTAATTTTTAAGAAAAACTATACTGATTCAAGAACATATTTTTTACTCTTTCTCATTATTATTTCTAATTTTTCCTCTGCCCAAGTCTATTCTGGCGACAGTTTTCCCCCTACTTTTCCCCTCCATCTAAGTTAATGGCCGCTTGACACGATGAATATGCATTCCCCCCCTTGGTCTTGATAAAATTCCAACTCCGATAAGATAAAATTGTATCTCCCAGACGCACAGTGCACACAACACTAATGTGAGTCATATGCTAAATGATTTATAGCCTAAAACACAACCAATGCTGAATCAAATCAGATGGAATCAAATCATTTCCTCAATTCAAGCTGAACAAAGAGAGCGGCGGCGAGAATAAGTAACAGAAACAGACACACATATCACAGAGATCAACATAAACAAATAGAGTTGAATCAACAAGCTGCCAAAGTAAAAAGATATTAA
>VNJN01002780.1:0-18169 GCA_008042485.1 Drosophila mayri | reverse complement strand
TCCAGAAAAAATGCAGAATTAAATGCCATTTAGAAAATGTGTTCCACAAATCCAATTTAGTTTCTCTGCTCAAACAAACCTTAAAAAGTCCTGAAAAATCCAAAGAGGAATCCATTATGGTTTGAAAACCCTCAAAATGCCTCCCCAAACTGTTAGTTTACCGAAATAAATACCACATGTTTGTATTGTACTATATGTGTTTCATATTTATTATTTTGAATTCGTATCGTTTCATCGTCATTCGCAAATTGCTCATTGTAATTACTATTATGGTTATTATTTGTCAGCAGCCCATTATCATTATGATTCTGATTATTGTTAACAACATTAATATTCTCGTTATGATTATCAATATTAGGTTGTTGCTGCTGCTGCTGCTGATGTTGCTGTTGCTGTTGCTGCTGCAACTCCTGTAGGCCACGAAAAAGTTTATTTAGAATCAGCTCCTCGTGCTCCTCATCGTTCGGATCGTCGATTATATTATTAGCATCAATATGATTGCGATTCTCCACAACAGCAGCATCCTCGCTCGCTGTCTCCTTCAACTCCATTTCCATCTCCATCTTCATCTTCATCTTACCTTCTGCGGGCACCTCCTCAATTCGATCGTTTAATTGCTTAAGATTATTGTCAATATTCTGATTGAACGCGCTGTGGCTATGGCTATCGCTATGGCTATTGCTATGGCTATTTGGACTATCGAACTTAGTGCTAGTTTCTAAACTACTAGAATCAGTCGTGCTACTTTTAGTATTCAAATTATAATGCTCGTTACTGTACAAGTAGTTGTAGTTTTTTGGCAAGGCAGGTATTGCATGATTAACATTAATGCTATTACTACTTTTTAGTGGGTTGTTTAAGTTACTATTAACATAGGGTTTTGAGTATTCAGTGTTTTGTGGCTGCTGTTGTTGCCGCTGCGAGGATAGTTCCACCAGTTGCATATCGGCAGCGGGTGGCTGGGAGGTGCCACCTCCGCTCTTGCTGCTGGCTGCCGGAGGTGGAGCCACCTCTGCCGAACGTTTTCGCCTGTCCCGCTTGCGACGACTGGCGGCCACAATGGCCACCAGATTGAAAGCACTTGGGGCCAACGATGCGGCGGTGGCTGTCAGCGCTGTCGACGTAGCCGTCGAGGAAGAGGAGGAGGAGGAGCTCGAGGCCGACGAGGTGGCGGCCTTGGGCAGGTGATGCTCCTCCCGCTCTCGCTCTCTTTCTATCTCACCCGCTTGACGCTGCTTCCGCTCCCACAGCTCATGTTCCAGCTTGTGTTGCTGCCGCTCCAGACGACGCCGGCGGCGACGATCCATCACGGTGGCATTGTCATGATGATGTCGCACCTCCAGATTTTTAGGCTGTGGGTGGGCCATCAGGCCCACTGTGCGCCTGCCACCGGACTGACCGTGCTTGAGGCGACCCTCCCTCTTCAGCTTGTCCTGCTGCTTCCGGTTCCGCTGCAGGATCCTCTGCTGCTGCTGCAGATCCTCGTCGGCATCGTTCTTGTTGCTATTGGCTTGATTGTAGGACTTAAGGCTATTGCTCTGGCTCCGGCTCTCGCTGGGGATGCTATCGCTATTAATACTTGTTGGGCGACGCGCCTTCGAACGCGTGCGTTTTGTGCCCGCCACTGGGCTCAATGTTGTGGTTGTTGGTGTGGGTGTTGTGGTAGTACTGGGTGGTTTTGTTGTTGTTGTTGTTGTGGATGTAGTTGATGTAGTTCTTGTTGTTTTTATGGTTTTGGTTTTGGTGCTCTTGTTATGCTTTCTGAGAAGATGCTTAGTGTTACGGAACATCTCCTCGTCAAGGCGGAAGAAGAAAAAGATGGCCTTCTTCATTACATGCGGCTTGGCCAAGTCCTTGGGGCCAACTGGGCGATAGTTGCGCTTGAAGCCAACATGCAGCTCTGGCTTATAGGCATGGGTGTACTGGTGATGGCCATTAACCATTGACTCCCTGAAGTGACAGTCCTTTGTGGCGTTTCTCTAAAGGAATTTGGAAGAAAATGAAAAGAAATAGGGAAGGAAATGAAGTTAGTGGGGTTTTAATTTTAGTTTTTAAAGGGAAACCTTTAGCAAAAATATCTTTCTAAAATCCCTTCATTAACGCTTAATATGTTTATAAAAATATCTATGAAAACTCACCTTTCCAACAAGTCTGCCTCGATGGAAGCACAGAAAGTAGTTGACATCCGCGGCATAGATGGTCATTTTGAAATCCATAAAATCCATAACATCGCCGACACTTTCCGTTGTGAAGAATTCTAAAGAAAAATAACAAAAAGCAGAGAACAAAATCCAAAAAAAATTAATTAATTATTGGCAAACAAACCAAGTGCGTGGTGAACTGGGGGACGTTGGCGGGGTATTGTGTAAATATTTAATGGAACTGGAACTGGAACCACTTGAGGCGCATACAGATAACCCAATTAATTGAAAGGTTTTCGATAAAGTTTTGAAGGGGCTAGGCTAGGCTAGGGGGCTTTTGATTAGAATGGAATACTAGGTGTGAAGTCTATGTGAAACATTTAATGAAATCAATAAATCAACTAAGTCAATTACCGGCGCTGCTGAGTCGTTGAACTCGATCTTAGCTAAAAGGGTTTAACCCTGAAATATGCGCCCTAAGCCTGATAATTCGATTTCTGATTTTCGGGGATTTCGGTGGGGGGAAGACCTTCACTGCAGCAAATCGATCAAACAGGTAGCTCTCTATATATATTTATATATGTATATAAAACCCTCCACTATTTAGTAGCACCTGACTGATAAGATAAAATACCAAACTGACAATTTATTTCCTATTTTTTGAATTGGTTTTTAATTTACGCATAAAGGCAACGGATTGCGTTTCACGTGCGTCCCTTGGCTTATCTGTGACGCAATGCCGGCGCCTGATCTTGTCACTTTCGCTCACCCATCAACCCACAATGGACTGGGCGAGGGCTGCTCCTGAACTTCGGAGCTTTTGAGGCTTGGAAAACCGCAGCAGAAGCAGCCAATGAATTCCGAATAAATTAAGAGCAAGCGAGCGGGCGAGCAAACAAAACAAAAGCGAAACCGCAATGGGCGCCGCCGCCTGGCGGTTCATAACATCAATCAAATATTAAATTACCAATAATTTAATTAAGCACACAATATGCACAGCCACAGTCGAAGACCCAGACCCAGACAGAGTTCAAAATGTACAGGCGAGTGTAAATAAATGAAATTTTAGGAAAGCAATTTTAGTTTCTAAGATGCAGCCGAAAAGATACCGCTAAAGAATTTTATAAATACAAATTACAGTCTTCAACTTTAAATTTTCAATTGTTTAGTATGAAATCTTGATCATCTTATAGAGTCTTTCCTGTATACGCATCTATATCTGCTTGTATAAATGCCAATTTAATTTAAATGCCAATGGTAATTGATGAACGCGAGTTCGCATGAGTAAGAGCTCTCTAAGTTCAGTTCAGATCGGGGGCTATATATGAGATATTTAAGATATAAAACACTTACGTGCCAGCGATATATCCTCGGCGGTCACTTTGCCGTGCGAATTGATGTGCAACGCACGGTCGTTGTGGTCCTTCAGTGTGAAAACGTAGCCTTTTTTCTCGGCGCATGTTTGCATCGCAGAGGCAACCACAACAATCTGCAAAGAGGGGAAAAAGACAGAAAACTTCGATTAATGGGCGATTCATCTGCATTAAAGCCACATCTGGCGACTAATCCCGCCCAGAACAGAACAGAACAGAACCCTTTTTTGCCCCATAAATTTCCATTAATACGATGAGCTTTTTATTACGCCGCCGCCCTGAAGCACATGCGACACCAGGAATTTTATGGTCAAAGTTGAGCTCTGGCCGGCATGTGGGCCATTTGGCGTGTTATGGTAGTCCAGGTAATTGGTTTCTCAATGGGATGTTATCCTAAGCTTTGACATTCTACAGAGAGTTCCCATGCATGTAGATTGCCTCAAATGAAAGTCTTGTGGGGAACTGTCCTATTACGAAATTTAATTGCTTGGGAATAGCAAGAATGATTCTGGATTTTCCAGAGAAGAGATTATAGTTCTAACTGGATTTTTGTGGAGCTCAAAAGGGGGGTCTAATAATAGCTGGAAAATTAAGTAAAGGGTCCGATTTTATGGCTAGAAGTTTGCTTTTAAACTTCACTCAACAAAGTTATATTTTCTAGAATTTGAATAGAACAAAATCCCATTATCCATAATTATAGTATTTTACCACCTTGCACGTGTCTGACGCATGCTTCCACCTCTTTAATGGCACGTTTTTGATTGAAATTTTTGGACTATTACCCCCCTTTATGATATCACAATTATTATTTCGAGATAAAGAAAATATGCAAAATCAGCAAAACAAGCCAATGGCCCAGACAAATGATATATATAGTATATTTATAGAGAGAGCGTGGCGAGTGCAAATCGAGTATTTATCAGGGCTTAGATCCCAAAACAGGCTCATACATCATCTAGCCGCACGGCACCAAGGAAGACCAGTAACCAATATTAGCTATTTTAGGGGTAATTGCCAAAAATAACGCTGGACTTTAGCAGAGGGCTTAAGAGGGCTTTCTGTTAAGCGATAGCTACAAGTTGGATATTTATCGGTGACTTTATTTTTTTCATCTAACTTGTCAGACTTTCGAGTTGACAGTTTTCCTTAGGAGATGGATGAGGGGCTAGTGTAAGACCTTCTGTTTGCATTGATCAGAAAAATATATACTTTTGGAATGCCAGGCCGACCTTTTCCAAGCACAGTTCAATGACGCGTCGTCGTGTATGTGTAACAATCATAATCATAATAATAATAATTATTATTTTTTTATGGGCCGCCTTCAAGTGGAAGAGGAGAGACCCCACAAAAAAAAAGATAAATAAACCAAGAGCCACTCCAATGTACACACACGCTTCCCATATCAAACACACTCCACTCCAATCCCCCTACCCCCCCTGCGCCACACACGCACACACACTCAATAAAAAATATTTTGACATTTCTCAAGATAATTATATTCAGAGTGTTGAAAACGAGGCAGCTTTCGGATTGAGATTGGAGATTAAGATTGAAGATTGAAGATATCCAGATGGGTTTTTGCCTAGCCAAAAACTGGATCAAGGCTTTGCTAGGAAATTAAATTCTGTTGAGGGGAATTTCCCACAATAATTTATTGAATTAACTATTAAATATATTTATTTTATTTATTACTTACCATCAGTATAAAAATAGTCCTGACATTGGGCAGCGTGAACTGTAGTAACCTGCAAGTAAAACGAAAACAATGATTATTATTCAGTTAGTTATTTAAACAACATATAAAAAAAATTACGCTAGGCACTATAAATACATATAAAAGAGTCAAGTGTGATTCACGAAAAATAATTTGCATAAATCTTACAGATTATTAATGATTATTATTGAGTTTATTGATTTGTTTTCAGCTTTATTTGTTTTGTTTTTTGTTTTGCTTCAAACTTCCGTCTTGAACAACAATTAAGTCATTTTATTGATCGTGAGCTCTCTGGAAAAATTTTTTAAAATAAAATCTATATATATATAAACGAAATATATTCTCTGGATTTCCATGAAGAGCCCTTTCAGTTGCGTCTCTGCCTCAATGTCACCCCACAAGTGGCCACTCGGAAAAGGCAAAAGAAAAATGTGCTTGCATATTTTTGTAGTAGTTTTATTTTATTTTATCGATTCTTGTATATATATTTTTTGTATATATATTTTTTTTTTTTTGTACTTTTCTTAGAGCATACATATTCCATTTCACGACCAACTACTAATCCCCAGGCCCACAAAGGTCATTGATTTCAGCTTAGCACTGAACTGAACTGAACTACAAAAAGCAGCAAAAAGCGAACAAAAAAGCAGAACTCAAGACCCCAAGAAGGGTAGTTTCTTGAGACGAAGGTCTCTGCCTTCTTCTCAGTTTTTTCTTTTTCTTTTTTAAAAAGTGAAAACGCAAAAAGAATCCAAAGCTGGAGAAATCAATACAGCCAACGAGAGTCAAAAGCTAAAAGCAGCCTTAGGAGGTTGGTCCCTGTGAATCCTTAACCCTAACCTTAAGCATCTGCCCTCGCAGTGGGCAGTCCCCAAAAAAGGAGTAAAGCAAAAAGAAATCTGCAAAAATGCCTGATGGCGTGCGATTTTTATCATTTTTCAATTTCACAGCAGACAATAAAGTTCATTTGAAATGTCTGCACACTTGCATACCAAATATTCCCTTTTTTATAAGCAATTAAATTGGTTCAGACTCTGAGCAATTTATGTTTCCCAATACAGCTTTTCCAGGGAAGCTGATCAATAGGCAAAAATTGCTGCAATTGTTTTTTTTTTTCTTTAGTTAGCTTAGGTAGAGTTTTGATTTAGTTTTTGTGGGTTGGCAACCGCAACAAAAGGCAGAAATGAAATTGAAACCAAAAACTTCAAAAAGTTTTCTAAGACCAGACAAGAAGGGCGGCCGTGTTGTTATGCACAGAAAGAAATTATTTAGAAAGGAAGTATATTTATTGAGAATAAATAATATTAACAAGCTCTAAGAATAAAATGAAAGTATTACTAATATTAAATTACTTAGAGTTCATATATAATTTATTATGAATAATAAATAATCTTTAGGAAGTTTAGGCATTTCTCAGAAACAAATGAATGAAATTACTAATACTACATATTAAAGAAACTAACTAAAGCTTACATATGACTCACCTAATGTTTCTTATTCAAATTTCAAGATAAACCAAGCTAAGCCTGACTTGAATTTATGACTTATTATATAATCGTTTTAAACTATGATTCAGTTTTTATATTTATGAATAAATATCACATTAGGCTCATTTTCTGGCTGTGCCAGAGTGAGAGTTCCCAAGTATGTAACTCGATATATCGCGTTCTATATGGGGAGTTGCCGCCTCTGTCCCAGCTCTGTGCTTCACTTTTGTTCGCTTCTGCGACTCATAATTACCTTATTTGGTATGCAGACAGGAGCTTCCAGAACGGAGCCACCAGCCAAGGGTCGCAGCTCCTACCAAAAAACAGAAAAGGGTCCCCCCTTTGGCTTACGCAATCTATTGCAGGGTGTATGCCCTGAATAATGAATAGCTATATATACAAGATATATACATATAAAGTACAAACAATAGTTTTGTTAAAAAATTTCCTTCAGCTACGTGCCGACAAGAGACCACCCCGAAAGAGGAGCTCCTCCTAGCTCGGAGCAGCTTTCCATTCATTGAGTAACTTCAGCACAGTAAAACCTCCTTTCAAGTGCAATCTAATCTATATGTATATATTTTAGGCCTTTAATTAACAAATACACTTGCATAATACTCCACCATAATACTCTTATTAATCCGAGGCTTGCATTAAATTTAAACTCCAAGTCTTTTTGCATTGATTGGGAGTTCGATTTGATTCGGATTTCAATTCAAATGCAAACTAGTTTGGCTCGCGGTATAAAGCACGTGTTGGCATCTGGACTTTAACACTTGTTGCTTCCAAACACTATATATATATGTATATATTTATACAAAATATGTATATATTGGCATCTGAGGAATGTGTCTGTGATTAGATTAGGCCACAAAATGAATTGGCAGTAAGGCCGACAGGGGAGATTTGCCAGAAGATATAGCCATAAAGTGATAATACACAACATTCAGTCATGATTGCCGGCACGTGGCCAAAGGGTAATCCATCATGAAATTAAGGTCCTGTATGGCCACGTGTCTGGTGAAAGTAAGTGTGAAATTTTATGCTGTCAATTGTGCATGAATTCGGTATTTACTCTTTTTTTTTTTTGTTTTTGTTTTTGTTCCTATATAGCAAATATATTTTACCAGCCGCAAATGCAATTTGTGTTGCTTTTGTTTTAGGGGTTGGCTTGTGTTACTTAATACTCCTCTTGCATCATCATCATCCACCTTGCGCTTTTCCGGAGACCGAGAACCCACCCTCGTTCCCTGGAACCCCTGGCTTTTCTACCGGCTGCAACTGCAACTTAATGAAGTTCCAACTGAAAAAAGGGATGTATACACACACATACAGTACACACACTCTGTGACTTTGACAGTTGCCAGTTTGAGTTTTGAGTTGCCATTGTTTTTCTTTTTTTTTTGCAGACGGCGCCGAGCTGGTGGGCATTATGTTCTATATATAAATGTATACATATATATGAAAATATTTATATTTTTATTCAGTAAAACGGCAACAGGCAGTGGGTGTTGTTTGACTTGGGCTTTGGTTTCGGTTTCGAGCTGGGAATTTGAAGTATGCGCTTTAATGCAACTCAAGAAGTAGAACAATATGCGAATGCCATTAAGAGTTGAACAGATTGAGAAGAGCAGAAAGGGAAACTGATTGATGTAAGCAAGAATATGGGTTGGAAAAATATTAATAAAATCAAGCGGTAGATTATTAAATAATTTCAAATTTATCAAGATTTTTCCAAGGTTTATTTATTCCCCCACTGAGTCAGCATAAAGTAAGCTCTCTTTATAATTTATTTAAATGAATTTCCCTTCATTTTCTAAACCACTTTCCCTAATTTTCCTCTGCCTTAATTAAGAGTCTTAGGCCGAAAAACTTTGCATACTTTTGGCATCAAGATGGCCCTCTCCTTCGGCCTCTTGAACTTGCCAAGCCGAGCCGCCAAAGCAACGCCCCAAAAATATAAAAACACAGAACCTCTAGAACACAACTACTACTAGGAAAATAATATGGGAATGGGTATCTGTGAGAGTTCAGTGTACTCCCGCGATAAGCTAATGTTGTTTTCAGACCGTTCAGTAGATATATAGAGACAGAGGAGAACGAATCATTTGATGTGGGAATAATCATACTTCGCAGAGCAGTGTCAAGGCTGTGAAGGTGGAGGAGAAATGCTAAAATTCATGAAATGCTGACGTGCCGACACACAAATCTGAACTCATTAGCACAGGACGCCCTTCTCACCTTTGGAAGGCACTGAGAGAAATTCAAAAAGAGCTTAAATAAAGATACTTTAAGCAGAAATAAATTTTCTAGAATTATTAGAATATAATATAATATTTTAATAAATTTTTAATAATTATATTTTGGCCATTTATAGCTTAATTATATTTCCTATGATTATTTTATATTGAAATAAACTTCTAATAATTATCTTTTTGTAGAAAAAACATTCTCTACACCCTTTAAAAATTAATAACAACTTCCATATATATTTTAATCGACTCTCAAAGTGGATCTCAAGTGATTGCAGGTCTAGATTGATTCAAACCCGATAAGGTTTAAGAGGTAATTTTATTAATAAGTCCATTATAGTAGACTTGTACGAGATTACTTAATTTCCCAGACATGTCAAGTATTTTTTGCAATATAATAATCGAGGGGTTGTATCTAATGCGGGACAGCTGCACCCGCCAGAGGTGATAAGCCGCTTTGCGCCCTTTGGGCTACTTAAGTGGCAGGCGAATACATATACCAAACTCTTTTTTTTCCTATATATATATATATATATATATATATATTTATATATATATATTTTTGTGTGAGCATTCAGCAACTTTCCCAAAGTGTCAACAGACCGGGACTGGCGACGAAATCAATGAGACGCTGGCGAGTTTAAGGCAAACACAGCAAGTGCAGCGACTGAATTTGTCTAGGGACTGCGACTACGACTGAAACGACGACGGCGACGGCTACTCAAATATGACACCTTTTCTGGAAGTAAGTAATAATTGCCTAGCACCTGAGACGCAACTGGAAAATCAACTGGAGGAGCTCCAGGGAGAAGCACCAGAGAGGAGCTGCACGGAGGCACTGTTTCAGTTTCCATTCGCTTTAAACTGCCAGCTTAAATGGCCAACATCTGATATCGAAATCGATCAGTTACCTTATCAAGGGAATTATACTTCCATAAAAGCCAGTTTTACATTACTGTAAATATTTGATTACCAATAGACGATAGGCGACAAGTTGGCCAATAAATCACCAAGACAATAAATGAGAAAAAGATAAATCAAACGCTTAGCTGATTAGCACTAACCAAAACTACTCCTCTCTTGGCCAAACTTTCTATCCCAATTATATTTTATTTTCATGGTAACCGCCCCAAAAAGTGGGTGTGAGTTTGTTGGTTTTATTTACGAAACCCTAAGACCACAGATGACAACACCAATAAAAACCAACAATCTCAAGAGCCAATAGGTCAGGTGCATCGTCTTTTTGTTTGCTCTTTCCAATGCAAACGTTTGGCAAGAAATTGAACAAGAAATATTTCTGAAAGAAAGCGAACTTATCAGAGTTGTAAAACCTTCGTAGTAAAAATATTTTCTATATAGTGAGGGGGTCTGGGCTCTTCTGATAGGGTCTTTTTTGCCCTCTTTTTGCGAGCGCAGAAAAGCAAAACAAATTGTAAACACTTGACGGCCGCATGGTTTCTTTTTTGGCGCATTGTTATTATTATTCTATATGTATATATAGTAAGCGTAGTACGCCGTATATATATTTTTTGTGAACGTGTTCTCTGGCCTGATAAGATAAAGACCTCAAATTACCCGAACTCGTTCCGAGAGACGTACGCCCTCGGCTCAGATCTCAGATGGGTTTAGCTTAGCTCTTAGTCACTTGGCCACTGAGCCGGCCATAAAGGCATAAAGCCATCTAATCGAATTTCAATTCCTTAGCTTATCGCGCTGCTCAGGTTAAAACCATCCAAAAATCCAGACAGATTTCCACTGGTGGAGGGTATGTCTGGTATGTCTCCCCTAACCGAATTCTCTCCGCTTTAAATTGATAGAAATAAACAAATTCAGCCGTGACTTTAATATAGTATAGCATAGCTTCTGATCCCAGCCTGTGACTAATCGGTTTATATACTATATAGGGAGAAGCATCATCATCATTACTGATATAGGAACGTGCCTTCAGGGGTCCCCGATTCCGGTTAGAACGAGAGCAACAGGCCAGAGCTCTGGCGTCATATGTTTGGGATCCCATTATTAACCGCTTTTTAAATATATATGTACATATATATACAGCATTTTCCCACCCGCGCGTAACCTAATTATAAATAAATTAAATAAAGCAAAAAAAATATAGTGAATGTGACATTTTTTTGCCTTTACACTTAGCGTTTTTTAGACGCCAGCAAACTTTTGTTGTTGGCCTGTTAATTTCCTCAAACTTTTCGTGCCTTTTACAGGGAGAGTACTTTGAACCTTTTTTTTAGTAAATAAATATTAAAAGCAACACGTTTGCTGATAATTTAATATTTTTAAAAATAATTAGCCTAATCTGGGTTGGGGTTTTTTTTACTAGAAAATGTAGACTAATGTAGACTTCTAGAAAAGCCCTTTTACTTTAAAGATTTTTTCAAATATAAATTAAACCCATTTTATACTTCGAATTTTGTTTACAAATATCTACTTTTATGAACTCTTGCAGTGGAAAATATGCAGCTTACTTGGCCAAGGTTGAGAGTTTTGGTTTCTGGGCTCGATTGCATTAATCAAAGCTGCAGAAATATGTGCCAAGTCACACAGAAAATACTAGTATTTATGATGTTTTGGCTTGGCAGCCTCGTGCCTCGACTCTAACCAAATCATAAATCTTAATAAAACTCTCAAGAGCCTAAGGTGAGATTAATTTTTGGGGTATATATTTTGAGGCAAAGATCACCCCCAAAAAATGGATCTTCTTCAGGCTTATCAAAGGCATGAGACCAAGCCCCATAGAGAACACACTTCTTGAAGTCTTATCTGTTCATATTTCCGTTTAATTAATAAAAGAAGCGTACAAATTCGAATTATCAAATCAAATATTGTCTATTTTTTACAGGAAAAAGAAAACCGTTATCATTCTGTGTGGGGCGTGGCATTGTTTGCTTTGGAAAATGTTGAACTTGTCCATAGAGTTTAGGGTTTTTTTTTTTAGATCTTACAGATTGATCGGCATTAATGGTTTTTAAGGCTTAAGTTTTTGGTAGTTCTTCTGCGAGTTTTCAATGTTTGCTGAGCCTTCGGAGGGTTGGCGCGTTGTGCAATTGATTTATAACTCAGGTAAATGTGTCCTGAGATCAGGACACGCCACAAACCCTCGAAAGTTTTTTTTATGAGAGCGAAAAAAAAGGGGTTGTACACTCTTTCGCACACACAGAAGCTGATTTATCCTGACAGTTTGCATGTGTGTTGGTGCCATAACAAGTTATAAACGGCAATTATTATTAAGACCTGAACCTGAACCTGAAAATGAAACTGAAACCAAGACTCAGTCCGAGTTCGAGTCCGAGTCTGAGTTCCATATATATATTTTTCATGTTTCAAACATATAATTGTGCTTTTGATGTGTGTTTGGAAATTGTTTTTTAAGTGAAATTGCGTTGCTGAGGGCTGCACGCACACACACACATTTATCATATATTATTATTGGTGTGGGAATTGTGCAGAAAAAAATTAAATATATATAAAGGGAGCGCAACACAGGTCATGGTATTTTGCGGATTATTATTCCCTTGATTGCGCATGGTTTTTGCTTCGGTTTAAGGTTTTTGGTTTAGGGTTTTTTGGGATATGGCGTGATTTTTATGCACGTGGCTTATGGATCTTACAGAATTCAATTCTAAATGAAATAAAGGAATTTAAGGAGATTAAAAGTTTAGGGAAACTATTCCACATTCTCATAAGAAAATGTAATGGAAAATCCTCTTTTAATTTCCGAAAGCTTTAAACAAATCATCAACTAATTATGACAAGTTCACTGATATTTTTCCTTCTAAAAACCGTGAGACAAATTTTCCATGAGCCTCATAACATTTTGCCCAGCTCTTGACATTTTTTATTAATTTATCATTCGTATAAATATTTTCTTAGAAAACCCCCACCAATAACAGACTAGCCCCGAAAATTATTATTATAGTCAACGTTTTATCAAAGTTTCCAGAGCTCTTCAAGAATTGGAATTTCGTGGCACTTTATCATAAATATTTTGTGATCATTCCGCGGAAGAGGCAAAAAGCGAATTGAGTCACATATTACAAATAAATTAAAGTACTTACATCGTATACTTCTGGCCGCATTGTAGCCCCCAAATTTAAGGGTGTAAATTATAATCCAACATGGGTTTGTGCGTAGTGTATCGTCGGGAGGGATTCAACCGAAAGAGTTTTAGTTTTTTTATTAAGCAATTTTCTGCTGAGCTTCGCAAAGTCTCAGTCCAAGCGGAAATCCAGACAATTTCAGTTTAAAACTCGTCGAGTTCGAATCTGATACTTTTCCGTTGCAGCAGCGTCAACGAATTTTAACAACTACACCGCAAAAAATTAAAAAATTGCAATCGCAGACAGACGGCAATTATTACGTATAGCTTTTTGTTTTGTTTTGTATTTGTATATTTTATTTCGTATTTATTTGTTGTATTTTGTCAACCGCACTTGGCAATATTCTCTCGCCTTGATATGTGTGTGTTTTTTTTATTACTTTTGATTAACAATATATGTAATTGGTTGTAATAAATATATACATAAGCTATATATTATTTTTTGTATTGCACTTTCGACAACGACACGGGTTATTTTTTGTATTTTTTTATTCGAATAATATTGATTTGCACAAATTGAATTTATTTGATTTATTTGCGGCAACTTGTTGTATTTATTTGTTATATTCTTTGCACTTTTTGCACTGGAAGGGGCGCAATCGAAAATATATTTATTCATATATCTTTCGCCTGTTTTCAACTGGTTTTAGGTTTTGGGTTTTGGGTTTTGAATTTTCGGTTTTATTGCGATTTTTAAAACAAAATCAGTATCTCAATTGGCTTTCACTTCATATAATTGTTTCACCTCACGCGTTCATATTTCAATTGATTGACTTTGGGTTGCTCGGCTTGGAATCTTTTCAAAAATATTTTCCAAAGCATTTCTGGCTGTGTGTGTGTGTTTGAGTGAGGTGTGCTGTGTGTGCTTGTGAGGGTTATATTTATATCCGCCGCTTTCGCTGGCAACGATCTATAGCCGACGAAAGGTGAAAAGATACTGAATCTGAATCTGGCAGTCGTCGAACATCGAGCTATGCCGCAAACGAACCAAGCCGAACCGAGCCACCCGAAGGCAGACGACTGGCATCGAACCCGCCTCCACCACCCTCCCATTTACAGTTTGTCGTTATAAATTCTTCGGTGCCGCCGCAGATACATATGTCCATGTGGGTGATAGATGGTTAGACGGTTTAGGTGGCTAAGACGTTAGCAGTTGGCAGTATTTTGGCCGGAGACAGGAATTTCTGGGATAATATTGGGATGGAGGTTTAGAGAGATCGAATTCTACGGGGGTTTTTGGGAAGGCATTTGTCTCTGGGTATAGATTTATATTTCTTGTATAGATTTATATTTCTTAATATATATTATACAATTTTGATTAACTATTTTTAACACAATTTAAATGACTGTTTTAATGATATGTTTCTTTTTTAAAATACTAGTAATTCCTAGAGCCACCTGAACAATTATTATTATTATTATAATATTATTTGATTCCAAATTTTGTATTAAGATACAATAGAACTGATAATTTTTCTAATATTTTTTTTATTTCCGGCGCCCAAATGTAGACATTGGTTTTTACAAGGCAAAAGTAAAGAGTTTTCTTGTTTAGTTTAATTTATTTAAATAAAAACAAACTACAATTTTGGCCTTCTTCAATATCCTTCCTGATTATACATTTAATTTTTATTTTTCCACATTATTTCTGCCAGATTATTCCCGACAACTTAACCCAGTCATCATAAATAAGAATGTTAGCAAGTTTTCCATATGTCATTCCTTGAAATGTTGACTCCATTTACAGAAACTAGGTCTCCCAGGCAGATAAAGATCTTTAAAGCCAGGTCCACCTGCTCTACTTTCCATCCAAAAAATAGTAAATTGTAAAAAAAAAGAGTAAAGAAGTAGAACACCACCCACCCAGTTGGCCAAACGATCCCGAATTCCAAACAACAAACACTGAACACTGAATGCCGAAAATGCCAGACGATATTGGGCAAGGTCCAGTTGGCGAGCCATTAGCAAAGTTGCCCCTGCATTTTGATATTGATCGATTAGCCGAGCGGCTTGTATCAGGCAGTTTTATTGATCATGGCTGTAAATCACACTGTGTGTGTTCTCTGAATGTGTGTGTGAGGTGTGTGCCGCCAGCGACCCAAAAACAAAGCACAAATCGTACTGAGATTACATAAAGCAATATTTTTTCTGTTTGTGGTCACCAAGCAGAGGAAAGTAACAGGTGAATCTCCAGCTTATTTATTGATTTTTGTTATTTTAGAAAGGTTAAGAAAACATTTATGGAACACTATAAATATTTAAATAAGCATTAATATTAATTAAAAATAGTTATAGTGCAGTTTGTGAAATTTAAAACTAACTGAGACTTGCTAAAAACAAATAGTTACCACTTAAAGCCAGTTTTTAATTTATTTTTATTGAATTTTTCTCGAAACCCTTTTTTAAATAAATCATTTTTAATATTAAGCTTCACATAAAAGTAAAATAAATACAATTCCTGTTAAAATTCATCTTAAAATTAGCTTTAAATGCCTATTTTCCACCTTTATACCCATCAGCATCATCAACGAATAACCCAGAGAGACCCCACCTTATCTCTAAGGGGAACTTCCCCCGAAAAACAAAAAACGCAACCGAGGCACAACTAGCAATTGTGGACTTTGTGCTCATGTTTCCAATTTCCAATTAACTCCGATACGCAGATAACTGCACAAGTTTTTTGTGATAGGTTCAATTAGAAGAAGATCTGGCCATGAATGGAGGTACATAGCACCGAACCCCCTAAAAAAATCCAGTAGCATTGCTCCCTTCGTTATCACTAGGAATGCCTAAGTGATCACGAATATTCGACGGTGTCAGCAATTTTGTTTACCATTCTCCTCTTAAGTGACGCATAATATTGTGGGGCAGAAATTTGAATCCCGAAGAATTCTGCTTTTCTGATATGCGAGAATAATAATGATGAAATGGCAGAATGGATTGCTGCTGTTTGCTTGGGGCCATAAAGCTGATGAAATTGATAATGGGAATTAGGACTCTGTAAGTCCGATAAAATCGCTCAAATATCAGTTCATAGAAAAATTTGACGAGGAATTTCTTCAGTTTACCTTTGATAACAGTTCGAACTTAGGGGCTGTTAACTGGGTGCGGTTCGAACATGTTGTGTATGAGCTGTTGTCCAAGCTCTGGCAGTGAGTTTAACAGTTGGCTAGAAAAGCAGTTCTGTTACCGTAGCAAGCAGTGCTTAAGCCGGCTGTTATTTGAAGTTGTATGTTAACATTTTGTTTCGACTCAAACATCGAACATGTTAGGCAAGTAAGTTAACATTTAAGGGCATTTTTTGAGGGAATATATTTTTAGAGACAAAGTTTAATGTTTAAAAAAAATATAAAATATTAAATATTGTATATGTTAAATATTTTTAAGTATTTTTAAAATTAAAACTACTTTAAAAAAGGGTAAAAAGCATTACCCAACCTATTACTTCAATAAAGGCTTCAATTTTTAAGTCCACTTCCTACTAGCCTTTATTTAAAATAAATTAAATATTTTGTAGTACGCATTAACCCAAATGACAGATTACAAAGTTTGACCCAAAGTCTGGAAAGAATTTTGCCCAAGAAATTTAATGAAGATTTATGAGGCATTTCGTTGATTTTTCGCACCAATGAAAATAAGGCAAAGAAGCCGAAAATTAGCCACTGATAATGACAATGATAAATTAATTAAACTCATGAGTTTGATGCAAAATTCCAACAGTCAAACTCAAGTGTGTCAAAGCTGATAATTTTGATAACCAAACCAAAAGCGTGTGAAAGATATAAGTATTTATTTATAATTAAAATTTGTTTATACTTGTAGGAATTCCTATACCTCAGTGGCTCCTATATATCAGTTATTCATTTATTTCAGTTACCCAAGGTAAGACTCTATAATGCCACCCACACGCTCCCTGTATTTGTAAGCCAAAAATAAAACCAAAAACCGCACAGAGAATTCCTAGTAGCTGTAACTGAATAATCGCAGATAGGTTTCTTATTATGCAACTGAGGTCCTTGCAGCTCTGTTTCTTTTTTGGCCAACTCAGCAGGACATGGCAGGGCAGTGAAAAGTGTCACTGGCGCCATGTCGCGCCAAAGGGAAAAATAGCAAAACGAGAGAGAGAAAAATGTGTGAAATACACACAACAAAGAAAAACAAATTCACATATTTATGAGGATGTCAGGTGTCGTCCCCCGGACAAGTCAATTTTGGGTCTTGTTTTCCAAGCAAAAAAAAAAAACGAAAAAGATGATGCTGCTGCAGCATCACTGATTTATGAGTCTGTGGGTGTCCTTCCGAGACGAGTCCCCGTCATATCTGATGCAAATGTGTCACACTCACGACAACCCGAGAGTTAATACCCTCTCATTTCGCCACTAAGCCTGCAGAGCTCCTGGCCCCCAGCTCAGTGAAAATAAAAACCCTGAGAAATATTTTAATTAAAATTCACTGTGCCCCAAAAACAAAAAAAAAACGAGATGAAATGAAACTACCAAAAACCACAGGCAGACAGGATAAACCTAAACTTAAGCCCGAACCATAGCCACCGCTGCCGCCTGATCTCAACTGATAAACGCGAAAACCAACAACAAGACTGGCCCAAAGGCAACGGTGGGCGTTGGAACAAAAAACGATCTGCAAAAAAATAAGTAAAATACAGAAAAAAATCAGGCAAATGCGAAATATGTGATGGTTTATAAGAGGGAATTTAAGATGCTCTTCAGGACATTAGAATTAAATTTTACTATAAATTTAAGAAGGAAAAATAAATAAAAAAAAGCAACAGAATAAATAAAATATTATTAAAATAATTATTAAGTAAAAATATCCTTGGAAAATGAAGAATTCTTCTTACCAAAAACAAAATAAAGAAACAAATTTTTTTAACAAATAACGAAATATTACTAAGAAATATGTGTTTCCTAAAGCAATCTAGCTCTTTAATTTAAAATATAAAATTTTAAATAAATTGTTAACCAATTTAAAACCCGAAAATAAACTTTAAAAGCTGAAAAAAAGTCAAAGAACCCCAGAAATAAAAGGGTATAGGCTAAAACGGAGCAATCTCCGCGTTCCAGGGAACTG
>VNJN01002770.1:0-10423 GCA_008042485.1 Drosophila mayri | reverse complement strand
AGCTATATGATATAGTCGTCCGATCCGGCTCGTTCCGACATATGTAGGAGTGAGAGTATATAGAAGACTAACTGCAAAGTTTCATTCAGATAGCTTTAAAACTGAGGGACTAGTTCGCGTATAATCGGACAGACGGACATGGCTAGATCGACGTTTGGTTCAAATATATTGAAAACTGACTTAGTTATAATTTTTTTTTCGATAAATCTTTCGATCGTTCCTATGGCAGCTATATGATATAGTCGTCCGATTTTGATGAAATTTAAATCGAAATTCTGAAATAAAACTAAATGGCCAAATACCACGTTTGGTTAAAATATATTGAAAACTGACTTAGTTATAATTTTTTTTTTTCGAAAAATCTTCCAATCGTTCCTATGGCAGCTATATGATATAGTCGTCCGATTTTCATGAAATTTAAATCGAAATTCTGAAATAAAACTAAATGGCCAAATACCACGTTTGGTTAAAATATATTGAAAACTGACTTAGTTATAATTTTTTTTTCGATAAATCTTTCGATCGTTCCTATGGCAGCTATATGATATAGTCGTCCGATCCGGCTCGTTCCGACATATGTAGGAGTGAGAGTATATAGAAGACTAACTGCAAAGTTTCATTCAGATAGCTTTAAAACTGAGGGACTAGTTCGCGTATAATCGGACAGACGGACGGACAGACGGACAGACGGACAGACGGACATGGCTAGATCGACTAGGCTGTTGATCCTGATCAAGAATATATATACTTTATAGGGTCGGAGATGTCTCCTTCACTGCGTTGCAAACTTCTAGATACAGTCGGGCGTCGCGACCCTGTACCATTACAACGCGTGTGCCAAAATTATATGAAAGAAGGAGATAAGACAAAAAAACGGAAAGAAATGTACATATAATGCAAATGTCTTCCACCTTAAGAGCAAGGTCGATAGCTCAGTGGGTAAAACTGCATATATGTTTTGTGAGTTAGCCAAAGGTCCGAGTTTGATTCCTGCCGGGGTAAACAATTTTTTTTAGTTTTTAAATATTAGAAGGTTTTTAAATACTATAATTATTTTGATTTACAGGAAAAAATTAAAAAACAAAAAAATAAATAATTACTCGTCACAGACGGGAACCCGTGACAATTTATTTTATTTGACATAAAAACATTTCGAGTAGACTGCAGCTTAGACAACTGCACCACGAACCAGTTCGAAATAAGCAATCTTAATTTCATAAAATTGTGAACATAACTAAAATGTATAATGAACGTTTTGATTTATTTGGAGCCCTCTGCCTGGGCTGCTCTTGTGTATAAAGTAAGAAGCCTATATCTCCGCTATTTATGGCACGATCGCAATGAAATTTAGGCAATATGTGTATTTTGGTAAAATACATACAGGTTTTAAATATGGTTCACACAACTTTATAAACTTGGGATATATATGTTTTTTTTTCAAATAGCTCCACCAAAAAAGAGAGCAACAAAAATTTAAAACAAACTTGATCTGCGTGCAGGCATAAGAAGTCTAAATCCCAAGTTTGGTGTCTCTAGCTCTTATAGTCTCTGAGATCAAGGAGTTCATACAGACAGACGGACAGACGGACGGACGGACAGACGGACATGGCTATATCGACTCCTTTAGTGGTCCTGATCAATATTTAGGTACCTTTGGGGGTCTGACACGCCTCCTTTTGTTGTACCTTTGGTACAGGGTATACAAATTCATAACTTTGCTGTTTTTCAAAAAGTTTTCATTAAATTTGAGATTTCGCTTTTTATACCATTGCAGGGTATTATAATTTCAGTCCGAAGTTTGCAACGCAGTGAAGTAGATATTTCCGACCCTATATAGTATATATATTCTTGATCAGGATCAACAACGCGTCGATCTAGCCATGTCCGTCTGTCCGATTATTCGCAAACTAGTCTAAAGCTATTTGAATGAAACTTTGTAGTTAGTCTCTCTAGTTGCATTCGCAGGCCGGACGACTATATCATATAGGTGGTATAGAAACGATTGGAAAAGTTTACGACAAATTTTGGTTTTAATTTCACGAAAATCGGACTATCCTATAGTTGCCATAGGATCAATCAGGGAATTAAAAGAAAAAAAAACATAACATATGACATAACGCTGTTTCTCAACATATCACTTTTGATATTTGGCAACTTATTATTCCATAATTTTGGTATTAATTTGTTGATCTAATTCTGCAAGGGTATAAAAACTTCGGTGAGCCGAAGTTAGCTTCCTTTCTTGTTTTATTTTATAATTAAATTGCAATCTGCAAGGATATAAAAGGGTATATTAGCTTCATTTGTTGGTTTTTAAATTTACCTGGCTTTGTGAATTATCAGCACTGCTCTTTCTAGAACTTTCTTCCACCAACGTCTTCACTGTTTGTCCACAATTTAAATTAAGTGCTGATGCATCAGCCGTTGCCGCCTGCATCACGGCAGCAGAAGCTAGCGCATCCAAATGCGATCCATCAACTGCCAATAAAAACCATGTATAAGAGATACAGCCGAGAGTGATAGGTTGTGAGATACCCATACATTTGTACCGTACGTTTTTACAATATAAATATAGGTATAGATACAAAAGGGATACAAACCGTTCTGAAATGTGTGTGGCATTTGGTTATACTTGGTTTTTGATAAATCTGGAGCTCTATCGTCTCCTAGGGTAACCATTGAAGATGAGCTACTGGGGTCCTTGTTGATGCCTGCGACTTCAGCAGACTTGATATTGGTTAGAATAGTGGCGGCTTCAGTTTCCGATGTTGTTGGCCGCTTATTCTGATGATCATTGGGTAATAGTGTGGACTTAATCTATATAAAAAAATATAAATATGTTTAAATGTTTGCATTAGGAAGTTTGAAAAAGAATATAAATCAATTTTACTTACCGTTGATTCTACATTTATTTTTTCTTCCGTTAATTTGAGTGTTTTTTCTAGGCTTTCAGCCGGTGTTTCCTTGGCATCCGTAGTGCTGCTCACAGCGGACGCATCCTCATTAATAGACACCGCTGTTGGCACTGTTGTGTCAGAACTAGTAGCTGTTCCCGCTGATGTGGATGTGGCATTTTCATCATTATCATTATCTTCTTCTTTAGCTGAATTTTCTTGTGAGTTTATTAGATCAACGGCACCATCCAACTGCTCTATAATATCATCCATAGGGTCGGTGTTATCTTTCTTATGTGATATTTCCTTTAAGCTTTCCTTGGACACAGTTGCGGATGTGGATGGCAGAATTCTAGCATGAATTCCTTTGGTAGTCAAAGTAACTGCGCGAGGACTACTCCCAGAGTTAAAAACAAAACTTTTTCTACCACTTAGAGCCGTTGCATTGGTTCCGGCTAGATTTGGATTTGAGCTACTCATAACTGTAACAGCTTTTCCGCCTATATATAGGGCTGCCTTTTGATGGATAGGTGTTCCGCCACTTATAACCTTCTGCCCCCCAGTGGCTTGAACGGAAGAGATACTTCGCACCATTTTAACGCTACTCGGATTGCTTGATATAACAGTTCGATGACCACCAACAGAGCTAACTTGCAAGGGACTAGCCGTGGTCGATGTCGGACTAACTATACTGACAATACTTGCGCCAGTTGTCGATGTCCCTGCCATGCCCGAACCAGCGGTAGACATTACTGTTCCAGCTGGCACAGTTCGCACGGTACCACCGCCAGTTGTCACAATTATTATCTGTTGATTGCCTAACTGTGCTCCCTGCTTGTTTGTTATGACAAAAGCTGGCTTGCCACCCATTACATTGGGCGTTACCTTGCCCATTTGCAGGATGTTTGAGTTCTTCATTATAAGTTTACCGCCACTGGTCATGGTGTGTGGAGAAACTAGTTTTAGGACGTTACCGGAGACAATAGAAGACTTTGGCTGTTGGTTCACCGGTAAAGGGGGGGCCTAAAAATATTAAACATATATTAATTCTCACAAAAATGGCCTTATAACATAACATAGTAATGTAGTTTTCACTAATTAGAGACTTTATTAGAACAACTACATATATGTGTTATTTCTTATGCTCGGATTTCTTTTGTAAGTGTATTTGGAACCCTTAAATTAATTTTTTTTTATACTTTTTATGCATACAAATTGTATTATTAACACCCAAATAATTAATTTAATTTAAATTTGCAACTCAAAAACCTCGTCAAAAAAATGTTTCGTCTTCTACAAAGAAACCATGCCTGATTTTTATTGCAACAAACATTCGAAATATTCTTATTACTCACTTGACTTTGGGTTTGGGGATTCCCAATTGAAACACTTTGTGATGGATGGCCACCACCCTTTGCCATGTTAAAGTTAACCTTGGGCAATGTCTGAACCGTCATGCCTCCGCTGCTCGTCTTGACAAACTGCAGTTGAACATTGGGTGCCAATGTGAGAGGCTTTTGGATAAAATATTGTTTGCCACCAATGGATGTAGAGGTGGTCGTTGTCGGTGATCCAGCACTTGGAGCTGATGTTTTTAATATATTTATTGTGGCCGAGCTGTTACGCAATGCTTGTGATGATGATGTGGCTGCCACACTAGGCACAATTCGCAAGGCATTGCCAGAGGCAGCGGCTGTGGTTGCTCCTGTTACTGAACTAAGGACAACATTCGAGCTGGGAGTACGCAATGCCATAGGATCCGTTCTCGCTGTTGTTGTTGCAATTGGCCGAAACTTTTGCAATATATTACCGACAGCTGTATTTCCGCTAGTTGTAACAGCAGCAGAAGCAGCTGTACTACTGATAACCGATATTTGAGGCTGAACAACAGATGTGACGGTTTTCTTGTTCAACTGTGGGGACGTCGGTGGCGACCGTGAACTTATTCCCTCTCTAGGTTGAAGATTTACTTCGGCTTTCATAGTATTCTTACCATCTGTGCTTGAATTGGCTTCATTTCCAGCCAACAACAATGCACTCTCGGGGTTATTTTCTGGTACAGCTGATGCTGTTGGCTCATTGAGTGTCCCTGTCGTTGCTGTTAATCCCTGATTAACGAGGTTTTGCGGCTGTTTCGTGCCTGGATTTACAGATGGTTGATCTATTTTCTGTATTTGTAAAACGTAAGCAGACGCAAATGTGGTCGCAGTCCAGGAGAGCTCCAATGCATGCGTGGAGGCGCGAACTAGCGCCACTTTCACAGCATAAAGGGGCTTAGTAACCTCTAAGTACCAAAGATCTTTGCAACAAACCTGTAAGGGGACAATTGTGTAAATCGAAAACTTGTAATTTAAATGGAACACACATGTAGGGTTTCGTTTAAGGCTTCACTGGTTCTTTTTCCATTACCGCGCCTTTTGGTAGACAGAAATATAACTTAAATAAAATATATACAGAATATATCTCACCCTAACCTGGTTATTCCATGCTTTTCGATAACCGTCCCGACCAGACCACACATAGAGACGACTCTGTATTCCCACAGCACAGTGGCCAGCACGAGCACGTGGCACATTCTCTTCGATAGTATCTAACGTAATGTTATCCCAAGTCATAGTATCTGAAATTATATTATTATTTAATCAAGGTTTAGAAAAATATAATTTGATTCATTTATTAATTTCAATTGATAGATATAAAGAAGATAAATATAATTTATTTTACTTATTCATTTTAATTAATAGATGTAACGGGAAGCTTAGTGATTTAAGTCTGAGCAGTTCTTTCCCTGCAGTACCATTCATTAGTATTCCAACAATGATTCATCGACAATCAGGTCGGTGTTATTGATAAATTATCGATGAATTGCCATACAAATTAAAACAGTTTATAGAACACTCTCCAGGCCAAGATTGGAAAGCTGAAGAACCGGAAGTTGCCAGGAGCGGATGGCATGTCCAGTAGAGTTGTTAAACTTCTTCCGGCGAAGGCTCCGCTTTTCTTGGTCCTGGCCTTCAATTCTGCCCTCAGAATTGGACATTTCCCGAAGGCGTGGAAGAACGCAAAAGTGATTATGATTCATAAGAAAGAAAAAAAGCTCCGCTAATGTTGGTAACTATAGGCCCATCAGCCTCCTGCCCACCTTCGCCAAAATCATCGAGAGGTGCCTACTTGACAGGATTTTAAGGACTCCTTCGGTCTCTGAGGCCATCCCTAGACATCAATTTGGTTTCCTCAATGGGCATGGAACTCCTGAGCAGCTCCATCGAGTCGTCGACTTTATAATTGAGGGGTTCCAGCGAAAGCAGTATGCTGTTGCGGCTTTCCTGGACATTCAGGAAGCTTTTGATAGAGTCTGGCTTTCCTGGACATTCAGGAAGCTTTTGATAGAGTCTGGCACAAAGGGCTCCTATCAAAAGTTAAGGCAACTCCTTCCACCTCAATTATTTGAAATAATAAGGAGCTACCTTAAGGACAGAAGCTTTCAAGTCGTCCACGATGGAGTAGCTTCTGCTACCAGGAGGTATTCCGCAAGGAAGCGTTCTGGGACCCACGCTCGGAACGCACATGTGTTGCCACTTACGCAAACGACACTGCAGTGATTGCAAGATCCAGCTGCGTCTACAGTGCCACAGACAAGCTTCAGATACTCCTGAAGAGGTTTGAAAACTGGGCCTGTAGATGGAATGTGGCCATCAACACAGATAAGTGTGAGGTGGTCACATTCACCTTGGGGAGAGACACATGTCCAGCTCTTGGCGCAACTCCTAGAGCACACATATCTAGGGTTGGTACTGGATAGGAGACTCACGTTTGCGACACACTTAAAGCAGACCCGTGCCAAACTGCACAACACTACTAAGCGACTCTGGTTGACGGGTCCAAGGTCCAAGCTGAGCATCAGATGCAAAGTTAGACACTATAAGTCGCTGCTAGCTCATATTTGGAAAATTTGCCCTACCTATTTATGGTACCGCTGCAAAATCTCACCTTAAAGGAATACAGGTATTCCAGGCAAAATTCCTAAGGAGAATTACCAATGCAGAATGGTATATTAGGAATGCAAACATACGTAAGGAGCTTTTAGTCCCTGCAGTGGGTGATGTCATAAACTCGCTGGCTTCCAGACACAGGTAGAGACTTTTGCTGCACGCAAACCCGTTGGCAAGATCATTGACCAGGAGCAGAGCACGAGGGCGCTTAAAGAGGGTCACAATCCGGGAGCCGCACACCCGGCGAATTTACTAAATATTATGTATAAAATTGTTAAAATCGCCACTTAAAATTGTTATAAATAATAATAGATACGTTGTTGTTAGGTTAAAGTAGCATAACCTTCTTTCATCAAATATATTTATATAAAAACGAAAACTCATCAACGATTAATATATCGAGAGTAAATCAGTCTTTTTTGAGACGATAGACGAATGAGAGCGTCGGCTCGGTGGAAGTCACCATTTTCACGGTGATGAATCATTGATGGCAGTGACCTATTGATGGCATGTGGGACTGCAGGTTTGAAACCCCAAATAGAGCAACTTCAATATATCTACGAAGAGAGATTGTCTGGGCAGTGTGCATCTAAAAATCCTGTCGGATTGGAACAATTTCGACAAATAACTTCCAAAATTACCCTCATATTTTTATACCCTTGTAGGGTATTATAATTTCAGTATATTTTCATCAAATTTGAGATTAGGTGATTTATTATTATAGTCAGCTAAAGCATTTTAACTTTAAATTACAGATGTTATTTAAAGAATTAAATAACAGCGCTAGGGGGTTGTCTACAAAACAACAAATTTTTGCGACTATAAAAGATAGAGCAACCAAGTTTTGTGACTAGATTCAAGTCCGCAGATCACCAATCATTGTAACTTAGCCATAACAATTGCTATTGGATTAAAGTACAAATTGTTACGGAGTAATTACAACGATGCGATTGTTTTCTAAACATTTCAATCGGATAATAAACCGGATATTAGACAATGAAGTTTCCTTGTATGTCGAACTTCTCCAACATCTACATTTGTGTTGATCTTGATCCAATGGATCTTGCTAATCATGTATTTAGCAACATATTTTTTTCATTTATGATCTTGTTATCGAATAGGTTTTGACATTTACATATACATATTATATTTTTCTGGTTAATAACAGTTCTCCATTTTCCTCCACATTTTACGATCGCTTCTATGGCATCTTATGATATAGTATGATTATGATAAATTAAAAGACGGACATACAGTCGGGTGTCCCTACAGTAGAATACCATGTATCATTACAACGCGCATGCCAAAATTATATGAAACAAGGGGGAGGGAGAGACAGAGGGAGAGAGGGGAAAAGGAGTGCCTAATGCCATAAATTAAAACATAATAAAATTTATATGAAGCACGTAAATATGCATTAAATACAATTTGGCGCGGCAAACAAAAAAAAACAAGTAAGAAAGCTACAGTCGAGTGAGCTCGACTGTGAGATACCCGCTACCCATAGTAAATAGTTAATATATTTTTGAACATAACGGACGCAAGTGTAACATGCTTACAAAAATACACACACGTGTATCTATGTGTGTAAAAACGCGTTATTATTGCATTAAAGGGGCTAATAATTATTACCATTTATTAAAGTTGCTTCTCAAATATCTTATAAGATTCTTATCCGATCACAATCAGGAACTAATAAGAATACTTAGTTCGTCTAATTGGTCAGCCAAATGAGGCATGCTGCAGCAGCCGTTTGTGGCCATACAAAATTATTTCTTTAATAACTTCGACAAGTTTTATATGATCGCAACCAAATTTTCAGGAATCACACAGACTATAGTTCTTAATGTACATACCAAAATTCGCGACTCTAGCTTCAAAATTAGATGATTTGATTTCGTTTTTGATGATTTGCGGGGGCGGAAGTGGGCGTGGTAAAAATTTGAAACAAACTTGATCTGCGTGCAAGCATAACAAATACTGTCGAAAATTAGAGCTCTATCTCTTATAGTCTCTGAGATTCAGATTCATACGGACAGACGGACAGACACACAGACAGACGGACATGGCTAGATCGTCTCGGTTGTGGTGCTGATCAAGAATATATATATAAGAACAAAGAGCGAAATAAGATAATAATAATAAGATAACGCAGTAGCAAAACGGTAAATAATTATAAATATTTAGGTGATCAATTTAGAGAAAACCCCGGTGGTTCGAAGTCAAAATTATCACAAAAGTCGGAGCGCAAAACAAAAACACGACCGTCCGCTAGAAGAGAAAGATCGACCTCATAGGGTCAGAGATGTCTCCTTCACTGTGTTGCAAACTTCTAACTGAAATTATAATAATCTGCAAGGGTATAAAAAAGGAAGCCAAAAAAGGATTAATTAACTATTAACGTTTATAAATCGGTCCAATGTAAGCGGAAACAAAAACACATATGTACATTGTGACGAGAAAGTTTACTTAATTTGTTAATAAAATTAAAATTTTTTCATCTAGATCATTTTTTTGTCACCTTCTAAATATGCTCCTTCTAATCATCGAAACATGATTTGAAGGCGCTGGACAGGATCGACTTAAGTTGCCTCTCCAATTTTTCTTCAATTCAAGAAGTCACTGAAGAGACGCTGAATACTTTGATTGATCCTTGGTAAAAATTGTTGAACACTACTGACGTCGACTGATTTTCACAGGTGTTGAAAAAATAATGACGGATTGCTCTCATTTTCGGCATAGTAATTAAATTAAAAAATATTCATGACAAATTCCGAAACTTTCTGGTCACAATGTAAATACAAATTAAGTTAGGTTTGTAATATTCAGGATATTGCGTGAACAAGATTTTTGGCCGATCTTATTGGACTTCTGCAGTTGATACACGTATTTATACAGCCGTTTCAAGCACAGCGTTTAGTAGACAGATACAAAAACAAAAGAATAGATCGAATTACAATAGATATATGGACAGGGAATTTTTACCTTAAATAAATAAAAAAATAAATAGCATACATACATACATACATACATACCTAAATCAAGAACAGCCAAGGTATTTGTACACTTCCATTCTCGCTCCGTCGTTGACTTAGATTCATTCATTACCAATGGCACCCAGCCACCAAACACATACATTTTGTTTGCAATCATTGTGGAGCTGTGCAGGGAGCGTGGCAATGGTGCTTGTCCCAGAGTTCGCGGCTTAGCCCAAGTCATCGATTCTTAAAAACAAATAATACATCTTTCTTGACACTCTAAGAATGTTGTTAAAATACTCACCTGTGTCAAGTAACCACAAGTCCCCCAAACGGCAGCCACTCATGCCGCCATAAATCAATAGATTCAGGCTACCGTTCTCCTTGCAGGTAAATGCAATACCAGTGTGTGACTCCCTGGGTGGTGGACTATCGCCAAACGTTTTTGGAATTATCCACTTTCCATTGTGACTGTGAACGCCGCGGGTGTCTAGTATATACAGATCGTTCAGGTATCTATATAATAACACAAAAAATTATATTTATATTATCTACTTGT
>VNJN01002761.1:0-309345 GCA_008042485.1 Drosophila mayri | reverse complement strand
CAGTTTAATAGGCTGTGTATCGGTTTTCCCATTTTGTAATTTCCGTTTCGTTAATTAAAATCACAGTCACGCTCGTTTTTTAGAGAAGGAGGATAAATGAGTCCTCAAGAAAATGACGCGCCGTCAATGGCACTTGGGCCACCTCACACACCACACACCACAAAACCATCCTCCCTCAACCACATATATAGGCATATATATAGGGTTTATGGAACAACTGTCACACTTGCTGTAGTGGCCATAACAGCTTGTGATGGGATATGTGATGATGTGATGATGAGGATGAGACGATGAGCTGTGAGAGGCTGCGTCCGCCCTTGAGTGTTTGCCTGGTCACGTTTTTTGTGCCATTTTCTCTGCTCTTGGCTCTTGGCTCTTGACGGTGTTTTTACAAGGCAATTTGTTGACAGCTCCTCGTAATTAGGCAGTCAAATGTGTATTTAACCAAGTGACTGTGCCCCAGGGCTGGGCCTGGCAATGTGCTAATGATGACCTGTGAAATGGCAGCTTCATGGGGAAAAACCCCCGGGAATTTCATCGTGAAAACTCTGGCGAATCCTGCTGAAAACTTTTTGCAGAAATGGGGGGCCAGTCTCTGGCCAAACCACAGAACCCAATTCCCATTGCCATTTCGAGCAAGGTTGCTTCTGGCCTGATTCTCAGTTCTCCCCGCTTGCCTGCGGTCCAGAATTCCGCTCCATAACTATGCCAACCCACTCACTCCCAGTGGCATTTGCTTAGCAAATAGTTCCTAATGATTCCAGCAATGCCCCTGGGCAGGGCCCAAGAATGCGATTTGGCGGCGACAAACATAAAACAAAAATAACAAAAAAAACCGGAAAAAATGGCAAACAGAGCTCCGAACTAACTGCAGTACAAATAAACATTTAGCTTTGTGCGAACTTTTTGGGAAATAGTTGGAACACAACCTGCACAATTCACAGCCCGAGAGCCCTGACAATGGAAATCTAGAGAGGCGGCAGGTGGCTGGCGGAAGCGCTAAAGTTTCCATTGAAAAAGCGTGAAAAGTGTTGGCAAAGTTTTGCATCGCATTGGTCAGTCGAAGCTGAAAGCGTTTTAGGGCTCACAGAGAAATCTATTTATTTTCCAGAGGCTGAGATCCAAGTAATTCGACTATTCTGGGCACGTAGAAGAGGGATTCTGCACAAACAGTTGGCATTTCGGCTCGGTAAATAAATGCAGAAGGGGGGGTGTGAATGAGGGGGAGGGTGTAGGTGAGGTGGGAGGACGGGTGTATTCTGGCCAGCTGAACAGCAAACTTTGACCAACTTTTGGCTGAAATGTATGTAAGCGACTTGATTGAAAAGCACGCTTGTATTATCCGCTTTTTGGGTGGGAATATTTTTGGGAAATTGTAAACAAATGTTTGCCCAATCGTTTGTGCGCTAATGTTTGAAATTCACAGCTGAATGCATTTTATTGGGGACTTTAAAACAGGACTTTTGGTCTCTTAAATAGTACTTTGAAACGCCTTTTGCTTAAATCAAAATAAAAATGGGAAAAGAAGTAAGAAATAAATAATATTTTCTATAAAATAAAATATTTTTAAACAAGTAGCTTACCGACAAGCAACCAGAATGAGGAGTAATGGATTGAGTTTGAGTTTGAGGATTACAAAAGGGATAAGGATACCGGAAATGAGTACAAGAAGACGAGCTAACGATGATAAAGACGACGAGAATGAGAAAGATCCAAAGAAATAATTAATGAGAGAGCGGAGTTAAGGTATCGATATTTATTTTAAGCATAAATAAAAAGTAGTTTAATCGTACAATAAATAAATAATCCCATCAAATAGTTAAACAATTTTTGTTAAAAATTCCCAAATATTATATTGAGAAACCCCCAAGTCCTAAGCTAATAAAAACTAGTTTTGAGTGAACATAAATCCCCAAAAAGGCCAGGCAGGCAGGTAAACCCCCGAATGCTCTTTCTGTTTGCATGTAATTCACCTTTGCCAGGACTGCCACCTTTAACGCCGGAAGCAAACATAAAGCTGGCAGCGAGCAAAGTGAAAGCCCTTTTAATAAAGCAACGAATGAATAATTAAAGTGCAACGGGTCGTATACGTGAAAGAGCGAAAAAAGCAACTAAAACAGGGGGCGGAGGTGGGGGAGCTGAACTCCTTCTCCACTTTTCCACTTTTCCCCCATCACTCTTTGCCTTGTTTGTGTTTGGTCAATTCGAGTGTGAAAATGTTTTCGAGCTTCTGCCGCCGCCCCCTTGTTTACACTTCATGAGAACGTAGGGGCGTCGCTGGGAGGAGGGGAAGGGGGTTGCATTTAACGACCTTGGGAATGTGCAGTGCGAGGGGGTGGGAGGTGGAGCAGAAGCTGCATTCTAGTTTTCCTGTTCGTTTCTGTTCTCTCTTTTTTTTGCAAACAGTGCGCCGACAGCGTTTTCCGCCTTTTGGCATTTCATAATTTTCCTTTTTTTGACATTTTTATGCGAAAGTTAAATTTCCCTCGGCCGGGCCCCCAAGGCGAGACAAGGGACCTTCGTCATCATCATGGGCTCAGTCCCAGTCCGAGCCCCTGTCATGCCTACCCCCCTCGTCCTTCCTCCCCTCTGTTGTTGCACAAGTCACGGCAATTATGAAGGGGCAAGCTGGGCGCACTTGAACTTGAACCCACGAAGGCTGCCCACAAGCGGCAAAACAAAACAAAATGGTGACCTCGGCCCCCCCGCATGGGTTTGGGGCGACTTCAGACGGAGGGGTAGGTCCAGGATATACAACATAAGGAAAGGACTTACTGGGAAAGTTCTTAAGTTTTTGGGTTCAAGGTTTAGGCAAAGATAAAACGATAAATACAATTTTGAAAATAACTGGAGGTTAAATAAATTAAAAGTGAAAAGTTTTCATGTTTTCTAATGTTATTTACTTAAGATATTAATTTACATTTACAAATTGATCAATATTATTATTTTTTAGGTTTAAAGCGAGTATTTACTGCGTTAAAATAAGTCTTCAACACATTGGCCAATTATGAGAATGTATTTGAAAATTAAACAATCAAAGTGAACAGCGGATGCTGGCCCCCATTTTGGCGCCCACTTTGAGCTGCTATCATTGGGGCTTTTTCAAGTGCAGGACAGGAAATATCGATTGGTTAGTTTGCCAGGAGCAGAGCCAACATGACCATCGGCGGAGGCCAAAGGACACGCATACAAATTTGTTTCGTTGCAACGAAGTCAGAGGCATTCCAATGCCTCTCCTCTCCTTCCCCTCTGATCGTTGCGGAAAACAGATTTTCACGTTCTATTGCATCTTCTAGGCGGCCCCCCAAAGCCCCCTTCGCCCCGAACCATTTGTCATATTGCCAGGCAGTGCCTTCCACGCACCTCAGGTCCTTGCTAGCGTCCCTTCGGGTCCTGTTCCCCGCATTAAATATTCATCTACTTCGTCATCGTCTGTCGTCCTTCGCTGTCATCGTCCTGGTAATCGCAAATTCAGCGCTAAATCACAATCAAAATGCGCGTAAAGTGGCATTTCAAGTGATTCTCCTTCTTTTTTTTATGAATTTCAAATTGCAAATCATTTTGTTGATTAAATTGTTGAAAATGTGCGAGTAAATTTTGTATTTCTGGTGGCCTTGCCTTGTGTTTATAGCCAGGATACCCTCTACAGGAAAGGCAGAAAGCATTTACCATTTTATAAAGTCTAAACGATTTTAATTTGTCTCATCAGGTGTATTAATTTATACATCTTTTCCTGTTTGTATGAGACTATAAATGAAAGAACTAAACTAACAATTTTGGTGATTTCTTTCAATAGTTTGCAAACAGATAAAGTTTGTTTTTAGAATATGGACATATCCTTGCTGCCGTAGAAATTATAAGGAATATTTTCTATTAGTTTTAGTCTTGATTTTCAGCATAAAGAAAATATATATGTTCTTTATTAAAAGTGCTTGGTGTAGAGTTAAATAAACAATTGAGCTGTAAAGCTCTTAGGGTCTGTGAACTCTCAAGCGTTGCAGCACTGATTTGTGGGTATATCTAGGGAAAAAGTTCTATAAGATATATCAATATCAATATCTTATGATGTATCATGGATTCAAAAATATCATACACTTCGATGAACGTATAATATTTTCAGAATATATAATTTGTTTTGCCATTTATTGCAACAAATATCCTTGTAAATTCAATACACACCAAAGTTAATGAATAATTCTGCCCTATACTTTTCCATTAAAATTTTAAATAATTTCACTAAATTATAATATTATTATTTGTAGTCATAACTTCCCTACAATTATTGCTACACAAATTATCCATTAGCCTGTTTTGAAATTAATTGCCGCAATATTGATTGAAAATCGCACCAGCTAAAAGCGCTCACATTCGCTTTTGCCTTGAGGACACGAGTGCATATACATATAATACATACATATATATTTTTCCAGATTTTCCAATTGGTATATAGAGTTAGGAAAAGTGTGAAAATTAATGCATGCTGACGATGTGTGTGGGAAATGAATAAACACGCAGATAGAGAACCGCGGTTGGCGGCTAAGTGAATTATGTCTGCAAATGATTTTTTCTTGTTATTCAACTTTTCGCAGAATTTTCCTCGTTTTTCCATTCGGTTGACACCTTTGCATACGTTTTCTTTCTTTTTTCGAAATGCATCTGGGAGAGTACTTTTTTTGTTTTTACTTTAAATTTGCAATTTAAATGTAATTTCTCAGCGCAAATGGGTTACTTTTTATTTGGTTTATGACAAATGCACACCCAGGCAAACGCTCAGACTTAATGCTTTCCGACAAGAGTGTGTGTGGGGATGAGTGTGGGTTGTGTGTGTTCCTCTGAAGGTTATGTGTGTTCGCGGGGTTTATGTACATTTACTGAAAAGAAAAACAGACTTTGTGGTTTAAAGGTTAACAATTTATGGAGGATACCAAAAATCTGTATCCTTAAAACTAAGAATTATTTTTCGCCTGTCAAGGATGCCAGGCAAATCGTGTAAGATAAGCTCTCAGCAACATTTTTTGTTTCTCCCAGAAGTTTTTTAGTCAAATGTTATTATTTTGCACGGCGATGTCGCCATCTGCTCGCAGCTGTTTTTCTCAAGGTTTTTCCCCACTTTGAAGTTGCTTAGTGCCCGGTGGAAGGCGGAAGAAACCATTAACAAAATGCCGTTGGCACCGGGCACACGATGCATTGTCATTTTATTTATTTTATTGAAGCCCAGCGATTGCCTTGAGGATCGGATGGGCAATAGGGGAATACTTCCTCCCTTTCCGCTGGCCGAGGATCAGGCAAGAATCTTTTTGGTGACCCTTCTGTCCCTTTTGTTCCTGATTCTGATGGGTTGCTTGGGTGAGTTGGAATTATAGCCCTAATCTTGACTCTGATTAAGTTATTCCTTTGGACAGGCTGCCTCTGCTGCTATTGCCGGACTTGGCAGGCCATGGCTTCTACCCCAGATGGCCTCGATATGTATGCTCCACGGACTCAAAGCATTGTGTGGCCCAATGTGCCCCAGGATACAGTAACAATTCGGGAGCTGACCTTGCAGCATACCGCCAAGTCTGGGTGCCTATGTCCCAATTGTCGCCGCGGCAAGATTTCCCTGTACATTGAGAACTGCGGTGTTTCCACGCAGTGTATTTAGGATAAGGAAGCTTAACTTATCTTTTGAAGCTTTTTGGGAAAAGATTCAGAACAGCTTTTTAATCAAAGATAAATTGCTCTTTTTTTTTTAATTATTAAATATATTAGAAAATGTATTTATTATTATAAATTGTTTATCAACACCCACACGCAGCTGTTTGCACTCATCGATCGGCAAGGTGCAACTCGCGAATGTTTAGTTTGTTCAGTTGCATTGGAACAATCGTGGCAGCAACATGCCTCAGTCCTCGCAGGGAATCACAGCCAGGTGGCTATTGTTTACGGCAGCCCTGAGCACCTTCACCCACCTGTCCCAAGCCGATGACAACTTTGGGGGTACGAACAGTAAAAGGCCCTGGATATTGATTTGATTATTTATTTTGAATCTGTTTCTTCTTGCATTCCTGGAAAGACTTTGATTGGCTAAATGAGACACAGCTGCTGGAAATGCTCAACGAAAACATCACTGAGTGGAATTCCACGGAAGCTGAAGTGAATGAGGAGGATGTGGATGCATCGTTCGAAGGACTTAATGATGGTGAAACAATTGATGAAACTATTGACGAATCTGTTGATGAAACCGGTATTGAAACTGTTGGTAAAACTCTCGATAAAACAGTTGATAAAATCGTTGATAAAATCATTGATGAAACCGTTGATAAGAAGAGCAAAGGACACAGAAATATTGAATTTCCATTCGAAGACCTGCACCAGCATCGATATTATGCTCGGATTGTCTACATGGTAATCCTTCTGCACGTTGCTATTGTTGGAGTTTGTGAGTAAATATTATTAATTTTTTTTTAAATTAATCAGATTCATAATTTGGAGAATAAAATTTACATAACTTTAAAAAGGTCTAAATATGATCAGTAACTAATTATTTATAAGATTTTTGTGTGTGAAATACAAAAATTTGTAACTTTTTAAAAAAATTATTATTATGCATCATTAATATTATTAATTTTAAGTAATAATATTTATATTATTCCCTTAAGGCCTTACCATTTACAGTCTGGTTTATTGCAAAATGAGAACCCTGAAGAAGCTACAGAGAACAAAGGCCCTACGAAGCCGACGACTGATGAACCTGCAGACCCGGCACGTGCCCAACTCCAGGGAGTGCCCCTGCTCCGGATGCATTGTGGCCAGGGATATGCTGCAAAACCTGGTCCTGCAGCAAATGCACGAACTGGTCGAATGCTAACAAAGGATGCCATTATTTGGGGGAGGGAGGAGAATTGATTTACAACGAAATAAATGCACAGTTTCCAGGCATGAGTTTGACAGGTGAATATATCTGATATATATGTACATATATATATAGCATAGTCTGCAATTGTAAATTGCATTCACGTGGATGAAACACTCGAAAAAAAACACCCTTTAATTAATTATAAAAGTAATTTAAGAAGGAAAGGTTTCTAATTCGATACAGAAAAGTACACACTTTCCACATTCCGAGTAATAATAATCCCAATTTCTGAGCATAATTGTAATAAACCAAAAATAAACAGAACATGCAACACTTTCACTTTACCAAAGGATACTCGCAGCTTTTATTGTGTTTGCAATCTGATTTGCTCTTCATATGTTGCATAAGGACGCGCGCTTCCCTTGGCGGAGCCTTACGCCTAAATGGACACAAACGTCTGTGTTAGCCACAAACACTAATACAATCAGCCTTGCTCACTTTCACCCACACACACACACTGACACAGAAGAGAAAGTCTCCAAGCCCATTCATTGGCAGTTGCATTGTCTGCAACGTGGGGGAAGAGGGAGTGCTGGAGACATGCACTAGCAGTTAAACAGCTTATTGCTGTTGCTGTACTCTTCCCCTTTGACTCCCCCCCAATGCCATGACCAGCCGCAATGCGAAGGTCAAAGTTCATAGCATTTGCTGTCACTTCCCCCCTTAGACCTCCGCCTCCTAGCTTAATCCTGCACGTTTGCATTAATAAATACAAGTAATCCATTTTGCCTTCACTTTGTTTTGTCTTTGCTAAACAATCGGAGTAATCATTAACTTTTGCTGGGTTAAGCTGAACTTTGGCTGGAATCCTTGGGTCATGGATATATATATATATATATCAAATAAGGATATATATAATATAGATTTCACACACGAACATGGTGAAATCTGAGACTCTATTATTTATTTAGCAATATTTTTTAGCAAACTGTAGTTGTAATCAATCTCATTTTTAGGTTTACAAAAAATTAGTTGAGAATTTATTAAATTTTCATAGAAATATTTACCACAATTGCAACAATTTATTTATAAAATATTATTTAAAAATATTTTAACATCTTTTAAAAACTCCCCTCAAGTTCAGTTTTATAAAATAATAGTTTAACATTTATTTATCATAGAAATATTTTCCACAATTGTAACAATTTATTCATAAAATATTTTTACATCTTTTAAAATCTTCCCTCAAGTTCTTTTATCAATTTGCCACTTAAGCCTCTGTCCCCAGGGGAAAAACGATAAGTCAACAATTCAGGGGCATTGCGTATACGCCCTGTCTGACACAATTCAGTCACAAAATCCAGCCATCCATCAGGATGTGGCTTTAAGCCTAATGCACTGGGATCCCACGAATGTCACCGATCACCGATTTTGTGCCCACTCGCTGATGTTTTTATTGTTATTTGATTGCGATTTAAATGTACACACGAACGGAAAGCGTGCCCCCCAACAACAAAGAGCCAAAAAAAAAACAAAAACAAAAAATGAGAATGCCAAGAATGAGTATGAGACTGAGCCTCAGCCTGAGCCCTGGCAAACACGCACAAAACACGGACAGGCCAATGCCAAAAGCCCGTATGAAACCGGAGGAAACAACGCACGTTCATGCCGAACAGGAAGGAAGGCAGGCACAAGGCGTACAGGAAAAAGGAACAAAAAGCGACATACGAAGGCGGAGGCAGGACCCTGAGTGGAGCAAGGGCAAGGATGCTAAGGTAGCGAGAACAACGAGTGCCTCAGCAATAACTATAACAAAGGAACCGAAAAGGAACAGTGGAGCCCGGGTATTATTAACTAGGAAACAGATAAACTAATTTAAGTCTTCTTTAGAGGATTAAATATTAAATAATTAAAGATATCTTTATAGAAATTCTTATAGTTTTCTTTCGAGAATATAGAAATCTTTATAGAAATTCTTACAGAAATTTTAAAAGGGAAACTTATAGAAAATCACTTATGCTTTCCTTGAGGACAGGTGTATCCAGGCTCGTTTAGCAAGTCCTGACTGTCTCAGACAATAAAAAAACCCCCGACATAGACATTCCAATAACAATGAGCCCAGAAAGCGAAGACGAATCCAGCGAAGAGCGAAAACTCAAGCTGGTATGGGGAAAAACTTAGAGAAAAAGGAGGATAGCAAAAAGAAAAAGTAGTAAAAAGTTATCGGGACTTTGGCCAAAAGGAAGATGTCGCTCGCGGAGACCAGGACGAAGATGGCCTCAGCGGGTGGAAGCTGGAATTAATTTTGCGTTCATCTACGCTCGGCTGGAGCGGAGGGCCAAGGAGAAGGGTTTCACATCTTGGCCAACTTGTGGCAAATATTTGCTCAGAGCCCCAAGTATCCATTCTGGCCGGAATTGGATGCACCTGATGCCCAACTCGGGGGGAGCTCTGACGTGGACATGCAAATTTATTGATCAATATAGTGAGATAATGAAAATTACGGTTCCAATCAGCTTTCAATTTCAGTTTAATCCAGACATAAATTGTGGGTGCCCATTAGGGCGAAATTTTCACTGGAAAATATGTTTTCCCAGATTTACTAAAAGATTTCAATTTAATTACAAAATCAGGTTTCCGGTTCAAACAAAGTCCAGGCTGAATTTCCAATAATTTAATTATTAACTTGTATCCTTTATTTATTTATTAAAAAAGTTCAAGTGCCCATTTTGTGTATAAAATATCTTCAAGGTTATCAAAGGTCTTACACTCAGTGAAAAGCAAGTTCAAGGAAGTCGGGTTTATAGTAACTTTAGTTCAAGTTGCCTTACCCCTTTTAAAAGATTTTAAATATTAAAAGTTTTCATTAAATTTTAAGCAGCGAATCCTTGCTTTAAGTGCCAGCTTATACTTGACTCTTAATTACTTAAAAAGTTTCCTCTTGGAATGCTCTTAATAATACTTATGATTTCTTAGCCATGTTGCCGTGTTCTTTAATTCGATAAAACTTTTACGAAAAAGTATGCTACGCAGCGGCTGCAGTTCGTGGGAATTTTCATGGCCATTTCCAGGAAAATGGCCATCTGCTCGTTTTGAGTCTCCGGTGGAGCAGAGGCAGGGCAGCCGTCTCCGCGATTGAGGCTGGTCAGTGTGGGTAGTAATGAGGCCGAATTAACGGCAAGTTCAGCAGACAATGCAGTTATCCGAGCGTTGGCAGCGTTGACGTGTCCTGGCCGCGATGCAACGGGATCTGGCTTAATTAGGCCCGTCACAGCGTCCCTTTTGGCGGCAGGCAGACCTTGGAGGCGCGTATTGGCTTTAATGTCACTCTACTCCCGTCAGTTTTTAATTGTTTTAAATATTAACTGGCGATGGCAATGGCACACAAGGCCCGAAGGACACTCCCACCAATACAGGAGCAGCAGCAGCAGCAGGCAAGCACACACGCTCACATTCACACACTCTTGCGTACAGTAGAAGAGTTTTGCATTACGCGCGACTTACACAATTAAGAAAAAGAGTCCTTCTCTTTTGGATCTTCTTCACTTTTCACCACTTCAGCACTTGTCCCGATCCTTTCTCGGCCTGGAAATATATTTCAGCGATATTCACACGACTTGGTTCTTTTTTCCCCCCACAAACACTGTGTCTGCTCCCGTGGGTGGATCGAAGGATACGCACGGCTGCTGGCCACAGGAGCGTCCAATTTGGCGGACAATTCGAAAGCAACTGAATGCGAAACGGAAGCCAGCGGGCCAGGAAGCGGATTGCGAGAATCCAGCTGTGAAAAGTGAAAAGCGAAAGCGAAACGCGAGCAGCGAGAGCGAGCGCTTTTCCCACTCGGTAAGCGTGAGCGGAAAAGCTCGGCATCGGAAAAGCAAAGCTATACTCCCACGCTCACTTGCCATAAAAGTTTATGGCAGCTGCTGGGCGCTGCTTTTGATTTGCAATTTGATTTACGGCCCCCTTCCCTTCCCCAAGGGAGGTACGATGCTGGCGAATAGAGGTAGGGGAGGAGGGGTAATGCCACCGGAAGCACTGAGCCAAATAAATGAATTCTTAATTGAAATTTTACTTAATAATAATTTAATTTAATAATTTAACCTCAGAGACCCGCGAGTAAAAAGGATCAAAGCGATAGATAAAGAGTTTAAAATGACAAGAACATAACGATCAAGGCGATGATTATTAAGGAAGAGTATAAGAACGGAACCGGAAATAGAGAACAACGAGCGAACGAATAGAAACATTTTTATAATATTTTTTGTTATTAAAAAAGACTTTACATATTTTCTTAGTCTTAAAATTCAATAAAAATGTACTATGTATTAGAGACTCAAGCTCATAATACAATTGAGACTTCTTTATTGCTTCAAATGCTAATAGATAAATAAACTTTAACTTTCTATTAATTTCAGGTTATAGTTAACTATAACAAATTTTCCCTCAGTGATTGACATGCATCAGTGAGCTTTCAATCCTTTATGCGAGTGTTTCAGGACTGTCAATTGGTCCTTGAACAATAACTCATTTAATTATGCTTATGCGAATGTGTGTTTCCCACAAAAAGTAAATTGAAATGTAATGTATTAGAATATTTTATAGTTCAATAAAAAAAATTAGAAGCCTTTTCGCTAACTAAATTTAACTTAATAGAAGTTTTCTTTCCTTTACCGCCACTTCTACCTTGTAAACATCATCCACATGCGTTCGGTCGATAGTTTTTCCTGCTCTCAGCTAAATTTCCCAGGAAAGAATAACAAAAACAAAAAAAAAGGGGGACAAATCCAATACAGACACATCGAACCGATGGCCAGGCGACCTTCACACGCACACAGTCACACAGGACACAGGACACGGGACACAGGAAGCCGGAGAGAAAGCTGCCTCGACCTAGACACTGAAACATAGGAGCATTCAGAGAGTGAAAGCGATGAGAGAGCGATTTCCCAACGCTCCGGGTGATACATTTATTTGTGCATGTGTTCGAGCTTAACGGAATCGAAAGGAAACGGAAGTGGGCGCCGGGAGGAGTGGCTGGGAGTGGTGAAAGGGACCAAGAATCCCAAACAGCGTAAGCCGCTTACAACAGATCTCGGATGAACTAATGAAATATGACTGTGCGAAGTTGCAGAGACTTTTCCACCCCTCCTTTCTGTCTCATAGTTTCCACTTAATTTGTGCAGTTTCCATAGCCACAAAAAGGAGAATCGCCTTTGTTTATTTATAGTTGCTTTCTTTCATTTCCCGGTGCCGCTTATCTACTGTGCGAATTTTCATTTCGCTGCATTTCCGCAAGCTGCTAACACCATTATTGTTGTTCCAGTCCCACCCACCCACTCGTTGTTGTCGTTGAGCAAGGTTATGAATGAAAAGCTTTTCCAATTCAGCTTTGGTCGGGCCCTCGGGCCATGTCACGATTGCTTTTTTTGCAGCTCGTGTCCTTTTGGGTCAGAGGAGGAGGAAAAGCGTTGCTGGCAAATACAATCTGGCTATTCGAAAACTAGTTGTGGGTGTTTCCTGTTCCTGGCGAAAAAGATCTGGGAAAATTAGCAGGCTTTACAGATATTTTAACAATATGGTAAGGTGCATAGCTAAGATGCTCTGCTGTATATGGTGTTGGTTTTAATTGCTCGTGTGCTAAAGTTATAGAAAATAACTTTCTCTTAGAAAGTCAATAAGACAGCCCGAAAACAAATAGCCAAAACCATTTTCAAAAAGAGTGGCACTAAGATCATCATCCATAGGTTCTAATATTGAAAAGAAAATCAATAACTGCTATAAAAAAATGTTAGCAAAGGTAATGTCATTTGACCGCTCGTATTTTATGTTTTTAGTCCTATCTTAAAAATAGCCCACTAGCTTCTTAAACTTTAAATTCTTCTTCTCAAATTTTAGTTCATTTTAACACAATTTTTTTTAAATAAATTCTTCACAACAAAAAAATATAACAAACGAAAGACTAAGGCAACGAACTTGACTACTTGACTGCAGAAGCAATAACGCCAACATGCGGCCATAGTGTGAACTACAGCTTGTGGGCGAGAGACACGAGCAAATCCATTGCGCTATTTCCCTCACTTTCCTCTCGCCCAAAAGCCAAATAAAAATTCATTTTCAAAATTATATATTAATTATTATAAAAAGATCTTAATATTTATTGTTTTTTATTTAGTTTAAGAAATTTTTATAAATTATTTGTAAGACAAATAAAAATAAATTGATAAATACAAAAGACTTAATTTGTATGGTTTTTGATTTAATTTAAGAATGTACTTGTAATATATTTTTAACATAAAATAAATTAATAAGTAAAAATAACATTGTTTTTATTGTTTTTTTATTTTTAGGCAATCGTGGACAAACGATTTTGTTACGGTTTCAAGAAAAGCATTTGAATAAAGTAATCTTTCTTAGGTAGAAGGTAGATTTTAAAGTCCATATTTTTTAAAGTATATATATATTATTTAATTAAGAGTCCAGCTTCTTCAATCTTATTCTTTGGATTTTCAATGCTACAGTTCTTTATAATATCTAACAGATACTATCAACATAGATATAATCTACATAGAAACTATTTACATAGATAAAATCTACATAGATACTATCTATGCCTGCCCCCGTAATATACAATTCCAATCTTCTGGTGGTGTGGTTTCGGTCTTGGCTAGCACTAAAAAATAAGCTTTATAAAAAACGAACTCTCTCGAAAACGCTCTTTCTTCGTTGATTACCAGGGAGCGTGGGATCGGATCTCGGCCACAAATAACCGTTGCGATGCTGGACAGCGATCAGCTGGCGGTCCAGCAAGAACCTTTTGTTGCAAGCATGCTTTGAGAGCGCGGGAGGGAGGGCATTTTTTAAGCGGCATGCAAAAAAATAAACAATAAAAAACTAAAAAAAAAAAGAGAATACAAAATAATAATTGCTCGATTGTGTGCGTGTGCGGCGGCGTCGCGCCGATCGCTGCTCATAAATAAAAAGCCGCTTTATGCGCCACTCGCCGGCCAGTGTTCGCTTTGGCATGAAATGAAATTGTCGCCCAGCTCCGCTGCCTCGACAAAGTATCTATAAGTCGCGCGATCGAGCCGATGCATCCAAGTCGTGACTTGTGGGTTACATAAAAAAATCGATTCGGAACTCGGAATCCAAAACTATTTGCACTAATTTGCCTACATTTAGTGGTGATCGAAATGAGTGTCGAAAGGTAATAAAGCAAATCAAAACAAAGTGAAACAGTCATCAGCAGTTTTATTTGTGTGAATTTTCTGTCTGGCCAGCTAAAAATACCCCTCTTCGACTTTAAACCCCAGCGCCGACGAGGGTATAAACAAGTTTTTTGAATTTTTGATCGGTTTCATTGGAAGTGCTTGCTGTGTACATTCGTGTTGCTAGGGTCCAGTCAGGGCCTCTTAAGTACTCCACTGCCCGCTAGAGATTATGCCCAAAAATAACCCACAGGGCTGTTGATAACCAGCTATCAATGCCAACCTCATTGTCTGGCATCTCTTATCGCCAGTGATCAGTGATCAATGAATGTTCCTACGAAAAAGAGAGCTCTTTACGTTATAATAACTCACTTTATATAGTAGTTACTCATCTATATATTTGCTAGGAGATTAGATAATGAAGACCAAACACGTGTAGAACGAAAGCAAAAGTTCAGTTTCCCTTCAAATTGGATTTTTGTTTTGTTTTTAAAATTGTTTATAGACTAATACACCTTTTTTACCTTATCGCGCCTCATGATGACTTGTCGGAGGTGATTAGGGCATCAATCAGTAAAAGCAATAATCAAGCACTGATTGAATGCTAATACCAGTAGCATTTACTTGACATTTTCGCATAGTTCCTGTATTATAAAACCTTTTAAAGTAGCTTAAATACCTAATTGAAGTTGTCAGCTTTTGGTTTCCAGCTTTTTCTAATTGCTTAACGACATTGATTGATTTCAAATTACTTTTTTTTTCAAGAAATTTGGCCAAGGGCTCTTCGGGTTTTCTGCTAATTGGTTTGTTCAACCTTTCAATTTAATTGGCGATAAGCCTTGTGCTTCCGTTTCAAGTTACTCTGCTTAACCAGCTACCGAAATTCTTATCTTATCTTAAGCAGATTCTGGCCTAACAATTAAATTCAGTTTAGTTATTACGCATACGCCGGGTGGGCCGGAGCTGCCATGCCAACCAAAGGCAGTGATGAAATCAAGCCTTGATTGGGTGGCATCATCCTCGCTTCTCCATTGCCTCAATTAAAATGAGCCATTTGTTTACTAATTGTTTCATGGAAGTCTGCTTCTGCACATTCGCCATAAATTATCTAATTTGTGGTGCCAACAGTTTGCAAGCATTTCAGTTTATAGAACTGATAGATATATAGATAGATAGAGAGTCGTGCAGGCGACTTTTTCAATTCACACATTGGGAAATTATTGGACAGCAAATACGCCTTTGGACTTCAGTCACGCCGACCGAATGTGATGGTGGAAAGTTTGTCCTAAAAGCTAATGAATCTGATTATCTGGTTAATCATTACAGCAATTTCTCTGAATTGAAACCGGAAAGGGGAAAACCTGTTTGTTTTGACTTTATCTTTGGCATTTCCTTAATCACAAATCGCAGACGATAATGTAGACTGACTTCTGTATTGTTTATGTCCATTGTTTGCTATATTTTGGCTGATGTTTTGACAGGCATATCACGATTAATCCATATCCATATATGCTGTGAGTGAGTTTTAGGTGTCCAAGGTTTGCAGTTTTTATAGATCAATGACAATCCAAAGGGGAAGTGAGGCCTATTTTGTCAAAATTTGGCAACAAATTGATATTTTATAAAGAAAGTTCATTCAACGTGACTCCAAACTGACCTTGTCGGGCTTTAAAACAAAAATATTAACAAAACAAAAGCTTGGCAAAGCCAGAGTGAGAGAATGAAACGCAAAGCATTTTTGTTATTATTTTATTTTTCAATGTTTTTCTTATCGCAGAGCCAAAACAAACTGAAACTCGCACAGCTGGTTTTTTCGAAAAAAAATAAAACAGTGACGTACCCAGCTCAGCTCTCCCGCGTTTTCTTATCAGACTCCTCAAAAGCTTTGATTTTGCTGTCAATGATTCAACACAAAATTGGCTGGGATTAAAGTGCAACAAAAAGTTTCTAATGACCAGGCTATAGGATCGATTTGAGTGGCGTGTGAAAGCCGCTGCAATTATTGTTCAAAAAGCAAGCCCTGCGCTCCAAGCAATTGGCCATGAAATTGTCAATAATTGCCAATTGTCGGGGCCTTATTAGACGGAAATATATATTGACATACCTTGACTACAAAAAAACAGCTAATAATGGAATATTTTGAATTACAAAAAGTATTTAACATTTAGCGGACTAAAAGGGCATTCCATTTATGTTTGGTTTTATCTTATCAAAAAGGGTAAATGGTTTTTTTAAAGCTTTATAAATTCTCCTTAGCAAAGTAAATTTTTTTAGCATTTTTAAATTAATTTATTACTCATTTTATATACATTCTTTTCTACAGATTTCTTTAATATTTAACACTTTCTTTTATTACTTTGCAGAGATGAGGAGTACCTCAAATTTGTGCCCCACAAAATGTCCTATCATGTGGTGCCAGGAGCAGAGTTTCAATGCAAACTGGGCAACCATCACATTTCCAGGAAACTTTCAACCATTGATGAGCAGGACTACGATGTGGCCAATAGAAGGGGAATGATAAATCAGGTGGGTCTACAGGTTAACAGAAACTGTCTATAATTTGTTGTACATTTTTTAAACCCGCTCAAATTTCGGTTTATAATCTTGTCATTCGCTTGTCGAACATCTCTGGGGCTTGGCCAAGACATGCGTGAATGACAGATACTAAATATTCCATGAAGGACAAAATGATAAGATACGAAATTGAACTTTCTTCGCGGCATGATTATGGGAGCACTTCTGTTCTTTGGCAGCTACATGTGGCGGCCATGTGACGGCAGTGATGGCTCTGAAATTGAAACGAATGAAACGCCCCGGCGAATGGCACGGAATGTCATTCAATTTCAGGCTGTTGGCGTCACGCAGACACTCTGAGAGGGGGGCATTCCATAAAGCAATCAATGGGCGACGATCGCAGATCGTTTGTCACTATTATCAGCGAACAAATCAAAATAAAGTCACCCGTGATGCAATATTGCAACTTCAATTAAAGCCAATTGCTTGTGCAACATTGACGCCTTTATGGGTAGATTTAATTATATACAGGAGAACAGGCACTGGAAAAATATTCATGGTGTCTTAAGGGAAGGGGAAAAAAAACATTAAATGTTAATAAATTTATTTAAAAAATAAACAGAAAGATGTAGGCTTGAATTATATATATTTTGAGAGCTAACTATCTTCAAGTTGAACCATTTTTTCCGCCTCCTTTTACCCAAGGCTAACAAGGATGATTAGGAGACTAAAAACCTTCTGTGAAAGCCTTAACCTTATTCCAAAAACTATAAGTTATCTTTAAGATTTAGTAGTAAATAATTTATTCATTTTCTAAAACAAATTTGAACCTTTTTCCTTTAGATTCTGGCCACTTGTGCTGTCCTGCTGCTCTCCGCTGGCTGTGGCATGCCCATTGGCTTCTCAGCTGTCCTGCTGCCTCAGCTAATGGATGGCAATAGCACCGAGATACCCATTGATGTGGAAACAGGCTCCTGGATTGGTAGGTTCTCTCTTCCCACCTCAAACCCTTAATCAGACTTTTAAGTTTTTAAATTCCTTTATAGCAAGTGTCCATAGTTTGGCCACTCCCTTTGGATCCCTGATATCCGGACCTCTGGCAGACTATTTGGGACGGCGGAAAACTCTGCTCGTCTCGGTAATTCCCCTCTTCCTGGGCTGGAGTACCTTGGCCATGGCCAAAAGCATCAAGATTGTGATATTTGCGCGATTTCTTTGCGGCTTTGCCACTGGCATTTTGGGTGGACCTGGACAGGTGAGTGGACTCGTAGCATCTCCAGAGAAATTCATGGCCATTGGCCTGTGGTTCGTTCACACGAAACCCGGAACTAGGCGACGTGACACAATCCGGGTGTGTTCGAGTGACCCATTAACCGCAAACGGGCAGAGCCTTGAACTCCTGTCCGACCCACAAAAAAAAAAGAAAAGAAAAGAGCAGCAGCTTTGACAGGTGGACAATTGGCCACTTGATGCTCACCCATTGTTCCGGCTCTTCTGGTCGGTTCCATTGTGTCTACGCCTTCGTTTATTTCTGTTTATTACTTATCTTATGGATATGTCCGTGACTTATCTTGCGGCCAAAGTGATAGCTACACACAGCGTAAATCGTTGTCGGCGTCATCATTCCGGTGTCCAGTGTCCGGACTTTAAATGGCCAGCGCATCATTTGCATTAGCAAAAGCTTTCCGCACATACGGGCCCACGCTCGACGGCATTATCCGGCACAGTAGTTCCGGATTCTTGACCTTAGTCTATAATGGAGGGCAGGGGTTGGGTATGAGGCTGGGTGAATGGGCGTCGACTTGTTGCGCGTGTTCCCCCGGCAAAGTTTCGGTTTCATTAATGGTTTGCCGGACTGCCGCCTGCCATGATTTACGATTTTATGATTAGCATCCAAGAGTTCCCAGAGATTAAGATGTTGATGCTGTGCGGGATGTGACCCTCAAACTAGATCAAATTGTTTTGCTGGCGAAAGTTCGCACTGGGGTTGAGGGTTAAGTCCTATCAGAAAGTAATTTTTATTTATAATATTTTGGCACAGCAGCTGGGACTTTTATTTAGCTTTTGATTGAGCTGAGAACCCTTGGTTTATAATTAATATGTTGATGCTTATGTGACCCTCAAACTAGATGAAATTGTTTATGTAATTTATGGTTTATGAGTTCCTCTTTGGAAGAAGTCAAGGTTTAGGACTAGATCGGATTTGGGTTAGGTTTAGGATTATGGTTTTCAGTTTATAATTAAGACAGTTATGCCACTGTGACCTCAAAATTATGAAATTGCTAGCTTTCCTATGAATGCCAAGAGAAAGTTATAAAGAAAAATATATTTCTTTAAAAAATTCTAATCTTAAAAAATAAAATTTCTAGTATATAGTTTAAATCATATTAATTTATATTTTAATCTTCCTTATAAAACCTAAAAATCTAACTAAAAAACCCATTTTTTCTTCCCCTCCCCAGGTCTACATTGCTGAAACCGCTGAGCCCAATTTGCGCAGCCTGCTGATTGGAGCTCCCTATGTGGCCTATTCCTGTGGCATCCTGCTGGTCTACTCCCTTGGCTCTATGATGTACTGGCGTAATGTGGCCTGGTGTGCCAATATCCTGCCCCTTCTGGCCGTGGTGTCCATCTATTGCATCCCAGAGACACCTGCCTGGCTGCTGAGGAATGGCTATGAACAGCGGGCTCTTCAGGCTTTAACCTTCTTGAGGGGCAGCGAGATTAGTGCCCAAAAGGAGCTCAATGATATGAAGCAGCGGCTTTCCCGGGAGCGGGCCACCACCAAGACCAATGAGAACATCTTCCAGTTGTGCTGTCAAAGGGTGGCCATTAAGCCACTGGTCATTGTCATCGTCTTCTCGCTGCTGCAAATGTTCTCTGGCACCTTCATTGTGATCTTCTATGCCATTGATATAATCTCGGAGTTTGGAGCTGATTTCGATTCCAAACAGGCGGCCATTTGGACGGCTGCCGTGAGAGTCATCTGCTGCATGGTTTTCTGTGCCATTCTGATCTTTGTCCGCCGGCGCAGGATCATGATAATATCTGGCATTGGCTCCGGTGCCTTCTGCCTGATCTTGAGTGCCTTTATGTATGCCAGATTGGGGCAGCCCATGATGTCGTACGATGTGCTAGTGGCAGGATGTTGCCTCCTGGGCTATATAGTATTCAATACAGCTTTGATGGTGATGCCTGGCATCATGATTGGCGAACTATTCCCGGCCAGAATTCGGGGTAGAACCGCTGGCGGCGTGTTCGCCTCGATGAACGTGGCTCTGTTTATCTTTGCCAAAGGATTCCCCGCTATACAGGCATTCCTCAAAATGCGCGGGGTGTTCCTGGTCTTTGGCATCTCCAGTTTCCTGCTCACCATATTCATGTGCCTGTTCCAGCCGGAGACCAAGGGACGCAGCCTGGATCACATCGAGGATTACTTCAACGGTGACAATTGGCTGTGGTTCCGTCGGGATCGTGGCTACAAAACGGTCAAGTTGCAACCCCTGCAGCCACTCAAGGCACAAAATCCTGTTGCGGATGCCTAAGCAGCGGGGTCTTAGTTTTAAATTCGGGCTGTTAAGATTCCATTTTTAGTGTTAGCTACTAGTTAGTCCATAGGCCTTACTCTTAGTTCCAGCCGCAGTGCCTCGTAGTCGTTAAACTCAATCGATTTTCCAGTGACACCGACAGGGAATCTTCAAATGTTAAGTTTACTAATTCAAATTGTGATCGTTATGCTTTAAAATGTATGTAATTGATAATGAAAATTAATTAATTATGATTAGAGAATAAAAATCTGATATAAAATGAGTGTTTTATTTATGTTTTTTGAAGTAAAGGTTTGGTTTTTCTCTGGAAAGGCAGAATGGATTTTTGTGAATCTTATTTTCAAGATTAAATTAAAAGAATTTCGAATACAAATAAAGTTGATTGCAGCAAGACAACTAAATTTATTTAAACTTCAAAAAAATATAATCTAATATTAATCCCAAAAATCGTAACTTATCTTATTCGTAGTCTACCTTTAGGCTTTACCAGAAACATTACTTTTCTCTTGATTTCCTCTCCAGAAATACTACAAACAAAGATGCCGACTCCCCCGCTTGGGCCATAAAGTGCAGGTATAGGGCTTATAGGCTATATATAGTATATCCAGCGGTGAGTCGACACCGATTTTCTGCCAGGCTAAGTCCGATTTTCGATCTCTGGCTTCGGATCTGCGAACCGCTGAGACATTTCGCACCTTATTTGCCTTGGGCATTAGGCTAAAAGTGTGAATTGTTTATAAAGAGATTACAAAACCGAAAGACTGGGCGCTCAGTGGGCCGCTGTGTTCGACTTTTGCGGGGCCATAAAAACATAAAAAAAGAGGCATCACTTTAAACGAAAAACCAAGGCGGATAATTGCAAAAGAAAGTTTTCACCATCGGCCTCGGCATAAAAGGGGATTCCGGCTAGCCGGAAGCAAACAGTCGCCGCCAGAGATTGCTACCAAAATGAGTTCCAAGTTTGTTGTGCAGAAGGCTCTCCTGTTGCTCTCTTTAATCCTCCTGGGAACGGTGCAGGCTCAGGATCAGCATGTCCGGAAGGAGCGACAACTGAAGGCAGCCGCCGCCACGGATGCGGATGTGAAGATGGTGGCCAATGTGACGCCAGCCACTCAACCGATGGGCATGGCCATGTCCATGCCTATGAATCAGATGGCTCTGAGTGCCGTTGGTGGCCAGCTGGTGCGATATCCCAACTATCCGGGTCTCATCTATCCAGGATTAGCTCCAGGACTAGCTCCAGGACTTTCTACGGGTCCCCTGCCCGGCCTCAATGGCATTCCCGGCCTGCAGACAAACATTGCCAACAATTATCCTTCATATCCGGATCCTAATCTAGCTGGACAAGCCGGTGGCTTTAATCCCTTTGGAGCAGGCTATGGCAACTTTGGAGGATATCCCGTGCCGCAGCCCATTTATGGCGGCAACTCTCTGATGTATCCCAATGCCCAGCTGCCCAATGCCCAGCTGCCCAATGGCTTTGTGCCGCAGCCTTCGGTGGATAATTTCCAGAACCTCAACAGCATTGTCAACATGGCCAATGTCCAAGGATTGGGAACGGCCAACTCGGGACTGTATCCTGCCCCCCAGCCTCTGCCCGTGCAGGTGAACATGCAGGGATTGTATCCGCCACCGGGTGGCTTTCTGGAGCGCATGAACATGCAGGCCTATGCTCCGGGATTCTAAGAGGGATTCTGCATCCTCTTTTACTCAATAAGCTAATTTATTTTATTTATTTAGCCAAATAAACGAACATTTAAACAGAAAATCAGTTTGGAAAATTGGGAAATTTCATTAGCCTCTGCTTTTGTAGGGGGGTTTCCAGGTAAGTCTTTCCGGTGGGCTGCGTCTGGAGAGGATTTGGTAATCCCCTTTGCCCTGGAGCTTAGGGTGAACCACTCGTGTTCGCCACTTGTGGCCGTTGGTAAGACGCAGGCCAGCAGCAGTCAGGGAGATTAGGAGGAGCAGCAGCAGCAGCCTGGTGCCCATCTTGGCCAGAACTGAAGGCTACGTCAAGGTAGTGGCTGCTTTTATGCCAGGTGCCAGTGTGCCACTTCTAGATGAGCTGTCTAGACTTGTCCGCCAGTGGGAAAGTAGGAAAAAATGCAGAACGGGTTTAAGCCATGTACGTCCATCACCTGGAGAGATGTTGCCTTTTTTTTTGATGCGCCATTTAAGCAGCAGCAGGTGTCAAGTGCAAGGTTCCTCCTCCTTCACTCTCTTTCTCGTTCTCTCAAGCTACAAACGGGGCCACTTTCGAAAGTGAAATGAACATGTTGATTCGCACCCGCTGGGCCTTTGACATTTTTCCCCCCTTCCACCAATGCCTCCCTGGAGATAAATATGTTTTGAGTGAACATTTCCCACTCTCTCTATCATGCCTTGATCTACGATCCTCTGTGATTTGTGGATGCACTTACCTGTTTATGTACCTGGCTCATTGATAAGTCTGCGCTCAGGTAGTTCTCTTGCTGTGGGTTAATCCGATAATGGTGTGTGTTCAGCTGGGCGGAAGAGAGTCCGGGGTATAAGAACCCAAGTTGCGAGGTCAAAGTGCACTAGTCTTGGCTGAGCAATAGGACCATGAACTACTCTGCGATAAGTCACACACTGGTGGGAATAACCTTCGGTCTGCTGCTGTTCTTTTTGGAGTTGTCCCAGGCCAGACCCTGGTGGAATGCAGCCGACTATGATCCCAGCCTGGATCCGGTGGCCTGGTCAAAGTCTTTTGTCCAGGATCAAGTTCGGAAAACACGCAACAATGTCCTGCCGGATGTCATCAGGCCAAGAAGCAAGCATCGCCATCGTCAGAGCGCTTCGCAAAAGTGGTACGAGCAGCCTGCGGTTCCAGCTGGCAAATACTACAAAAGGGTCTCCAAAAGGCGTCATAAACTACCCTCACATGAGAAATACTCCCGCTGGAGGCCATAAATATATCCACTAGGTGCTAAGCAAATCTTTAGCTTTAATAATTAACATAATAAACAAAAGACTTAAGACACAAACTGCCTTTTTTATTTCTAAATACTAAAAGCGCGTCCTGTTTTGCTCTGTTTAGCAAGAGTTCTCAGTTCTCTTAACCATATCCATATTTCATCATCGATCTGGAACATAAAGCAAACACTGCCTAAGGTCAACTTCGATTTCAAGACCAAGTTTGATGGCGGCGCCACAGAAACTTGGTAATCGGCGGCACAAACATGATGTAACCCATCGTTAGGGCCAAGCTAAAGACCTGAGCAAACCCAGCCGTTTGCAAACCCATCCCAAAAGTCTAACAAAATTTTGGATGAATGAAAGTACGAGTATATTTGGCCAAGACAAGATCGCTGTGTCCGTTGCTGGGTCTCCCTCCTGGTGTTGACTTTGCGAATTAGCAGCTCTCCGCACGAGCCCAAGACCCAGAGCAGAAGTATATAAGCCAAGATGACATGGCATTTGCCATTAAGTACCAATCCAGCTAGCAGCCATCAATCAGCTAACAACAGTTCCAGTCCCTTCACTCATCTACAACATGAAGTTCTTCCTTGCTTTGAGTCTTGCTCTGGTGGCCATCTCCTGCTGCCTGGCTTTGCCTGTGGAACTGGACAATGCCGAGCCCCTTTCTCTGCTGGATTTGGAGGCGGAACTGGAGCAGCCTCAGGTGGATGAGCTGGCAGGTGACCGTGTGACACGAGGACTGGGTGGTTTTGGCGGTCTCGGTGGCAAATTCGGCGGCCTGGGCGGACTTGGCGGCTTAAAGGGAGGCTTTGGTGGTCTTGGACACGGCTTTGGCGGCGGCTTTGGTGGACATGGCTTTGGCGGCGGCTTTGGCAGCTTCAAGAGCCTCTTCAACAAGAAATTCCGCTAAGCAGTTTAAAGCCACAAATTATAGACTAAGAATTACCTAATAAAAGTCGAGTTAAGTCAAAGTTAATAGTTGCCTGATTGAAAAATGGGATTTAAAGCTCCATAGAGCTGAAGTTCTGGCTCTGAGGTGGTGCTGGTAAATCCCATTCTGGTCTTAACAGTGGGTGGAGGAGGAGGAGCAGTCACTGGCTTGGCCTGAAAGCGACTAAAAGCCAAACGAAACTGACTGGCAAAACTGCGCCACAGCTGAAAGGGTTTGGAAACTGCAAAGAAAGGGTTATTAAATATATATCTAAATAGTATTTCTATTATTCCTAACCCGTTTCCAAAGGCGGTGCCACCTGAGGATCAAACTCCCGCTCATCTAGAGCTGCGACCAGAGCCACAATGCCCCACAGCAGCAGCAGGCGATACATTTCTTTGAATCCCAACTGCTTCTCTCCCTTATAAACCCCTCCCAGAGCTTTCCCTGTTCATAAACCATAAAATATTATCAATTTCATGTTATAAACCATCGTTTGAATGGCTTTGCATAACATGTAAATAAATTTTATTGCTCCCAAGAGGCCAGCACAAAGAAGTATCACAAAAATGGGCATTGATTCATCAGCATCTCTCGTTTAGCCATAGAAGCCGCCGCCATAGTAACCTCCACGTCCTCTACCCACGTAGCGAGTGCGGGTGATGACACGGGTTCTGCCGAAGCCACCGCCGCCATAGAAGCCGCCGCCGTAGTATGGTGGTGGCGGTGGGCCAAAGAAGGGTGGTGGCGGTGGGCCAAAGGGTGGTGGGGCATAGAACTGACGCACTTTCCTCACACTCTCATCGCCGGACTCATTCTGGTCCGTTTCTCCAGCCTCCAGGAGCTGAGCAGCCTCAGGCTCAGCCTGTACTTCCGCCTGAACTTCCGATTCCTGCTCCGCGGCTCCCACAAGATTGCACAAGATGAGGGCCAAAACCAGGCTGAACAAGAAGTATAGCCGCTTGTAATCCATTTCACTGTCGTATTCCAACTCAGACTTCGTCAAATACTAAAACTCTGCACCCACCTGGGCCTTAATTTATAGCCAAACATTTGCCAAGAACCATCATTGCCCCAAGTCAGAGACAAAGGAGGTTCATTGGCATCGCTTGATTGCCATTGAATGCCTCTTTTTATTTTGTTGTATATATTTTTCGTCTAATTTCAATTTCCAAGCCCAGCCAAGCCGCCGAGAATAATTATTGGCGTGAAAAAAACCCCAAGAAAAAAAAGAGGCAAACACACAAAAATACATTAGGTTGACCCAATCTTAATGTTCAGATGAAATGAAATACGACGCGGAAGTGTGAGGCAACTGTGGGACAATATCTAGGCCGGCAGATCTGAAGGGTGTAACTGGATCGTTGAGCTATTGGGAGACTTAAAAGATTTCTAGACTACTTGTAGGTCGGTGTGAAAAAACATTTCTGTGATGAAATATATTTAGGAAAATAAAGAAGAAATAGTTTGCTGGAAATACTTTAAAGAAAGTACTTGTGTTTTTAAATTGCGCCTATTTGAACTTATTAAAAAGCTAATATCCTTCAGTAAAATGTGATGTTTTTTATTTAAATTATTTACAAGTTAATATATAATTTTAAAAATCAATTAAGAATCATTCTGATCTCATTACCTATTTTTACATAATTTTTAAAGGATTTATTTAAGAATTTATTTATTTATTCATTTCAGGAAACTCTAATTTTATTAAGAGGTATAACGATACAGATATTTTACAAGGAAGCCATATTTTCGTCATTAGTATCTAATACTCATGATCAAATAGAACAATAATTATGCTAAAAGAATAATTAAATTATACATAATAAATCAAAAATGGAAATATCTTTAGTAATTATAATTATACTATATATATAAATAATAATCAATCAAAAATGGAAATATCTTTAATTATTATAATTATATTAAAAAAAATAATAAATCAAAAATGGAAATAAATTTATTTTACCGCTCGACTTAATTGAATATTAAAGTGCAACACAAACAGGTTTAATATCATATCAAAAATATTGCATTTTAATATATTAATATTTCGCATTTATTATTATAAAATCGATATTAGCGATAATACTTCAAAATCGTCTTATATTTATGTTTATTTTTTAATCGACAATATGGTTTATCTTTATTTTTATCTTGAAGATTAGATTTAAAGTTCTTTGTATATTTTCTAATAATAATTGTTTTAACTCAGCTCAGAATTTTCTTTGTCTAATTTTTATTTATTTATAAAACGCATATTGAATATAGCAAAATTAAAATATGGGCTTTTAGATTGCCAAAAATATATTAATATATTTTATTTTATTATATTTTATATATTTATTAATATTTTCTATACCATAACTAGTAAGTGCTTCGATTTTGCAAGGGAGCCTTTTAATCTTTCGACTGCATTCCATTCTCAATGAGTTATTAATTATAACAAATTGTATTTAATTCTAAAAAAAGGGAAAGGTAATAGTTACTACCTGAATTTCTTAACAATATCCTATTTTCTCCAGTGTAACAATTTTTGAGAACTTTTCCGAATATATCCTCAATCATAATTTCAACCTGATAATCACCAAATGAATCAATGTCAAAGCCTTAACCTTGACGCCAGAAGTCCCCAGATGTTCTTTCCTTTTATTTTTGGTTAAAAATTTCAACGCTACAAATTCCAAATTGGATTAACCCGTATCTAGTAACAAGTATCCAATTGCACTTGCTTGGTAGACAACTTGACCCACTGTAATCGCTCGACGGCCTGTTGTTTACCACTCAAAGAGCCCCCCACCAACCGCTTCGGCAGATATACATATAGCATGAGTGCCTTTATATATAGGCACTAGATATTATGACACACACAAGCTCGAGTGAGACTCTTCCAGAAATATGTATAACCAGTTGAAATCCAAATATGCAAGCTCATCGAATCTGTTGATTCCAAACACTCGGCAAAACGAAACTCGAACTCGTCGCAGCACTTTTGTTTATTCATTGTTTACTTTAGAGTCTCGAGATACACAGATTTTCAGCCCAGGAAGCCGCCTTTAAATTTGGCAAAACCCACAGCACCGCCCACGAAGCCACCGCCTCCAGCAATGCCTCCAAGTCCTCCTAGTCCACCACCTGCTGGGTAGCCATATCCCGGATAGCCACCGCCGTATCCATAGCCATAGCTGGGCAATGTCTGCACTGTGGAAATGCTGGAAACCACGGGCACTGTGGTGATCACTGGAACTGTGGACACCACGGGAATGGGTGCTGCTATAATGGGAGCCGGGGCAGCAGCTACAGCTCCGCCTCCAATGATGCCACCACCAACGATTCCACCTCCGCCAAAGCCTCCAATATGCCGCGGCTTGCGTATGCTGCTGCTGCTGCTGTTCTCCTCCTGATCGTTGCTGGAGAGGATCGGTGTGGAACTGACCACGGCGGATGCCAAGACGAGCAGGTAGACCGACTGCCACAACATGATGCTGGAAACTGTTTGGTCTGCCCCACTCCCAGCTGCTTATTTATGCAAATTAATTAGTGGCCACTGTTTGCTTTACCAATTTACAAATGGGGCGCCCGGGTAAAAAAAAGCCCCATCTCTGTTGGCGGTTCTACAATTTGGGGCTTTCTGGTGGTTTTGCCCACTGGCTAGTGGTTCACACCTCATCATCGTCATCGTTGGACGCTGAAGGTCGCTGTTTAGGGCATTAAAAACCAGGTGACTTCGTCTAAGGTAACTCAAAACGTTTTTGGCATTACAACGAAGATGTTGGGCGATCTTCAGGTGAAATTTCTGCTGTTCCTCGGTCTCTGTGTTTGGAGTACTGCAGCTCATTCCCTGGGAGCAGGAGGAGGAGGAGGAGTGGGAGCCATTGGTGGAGTGGGCGCCATAGGAGGAGTGGGTGCCATTGGCGGACTCGGTGGCATTGGTGGCGTCCAGCAGGTGCCGGTTGTCCAGCAAGTTCCAGTTGTTCAGCAAATCCCTGTTGTCCAGCAAGTGCCCATCATCCAGCAGCAGCAGCCGCAAGCTTTGGGACTCGCTGGTGGCGGTGGCTTCATTGGCGGCGGCGTTGGAGCAGGAGCCGGCTTTGGACGCTACAAGGAGAGCTATCGGGTGAGAGCGAGAGGCCTGGGCGGTGGATTCCGTGCCCGTTATGACAAGAAGATCGGCGGAGGCTTTGCCGGTTTTGGAGCTGCTGGTGGAGCGGGCTTGGGTGGTGGTGCACTGCTGGGTTAAGTGTTAGAAAATAATATAAATAAATTACATTTACTTGAAAATATAAATGTTTTTAAATATTTAGAAATTAATATTGATAATTTGATATTAAAACAATGACAAATTTAACCCCTAAGAGGAAAAGCACCCTGTATTTCATTCGCTCTGGATTTTATGCTGACAGGCGCAGTTTCCACCCCAAGCAAATGGCTCTCTCCCACTCTCTGTGGTGGTGCAACCACAATAACCATTTGCTTTTTCCCATTCATTTCCTTCCCAGCCAAAAGGGGTTTTTCTCTTAAATTTCCCTCACACTTAGTGTGGCTTCTCTCTGCCTTAAACACTTTCCAATTAGCACTTAACTACAATTTACATTTTACTTGTTTAATTTTTATATTAAAATATAGAAATACAGCTAAAATTTTGTTAAACTTGAGTAAGAAGTAATCAAGTTTTGATCTAGAATATACATAATTTTTAGAATTGAAAATGATTTTTTTCTTTATGATCAATTTTACTTCATGATCAAAAAATGGTCAGAAAAGTCGTACTTCTGGTTTAATTTTAAGATTTATTTTTCTATATTAAAAATATTTTCTGTTTGAATTAAATCTTGAAAGTCTTATTTTTTGAATTTTCGGTCTTAAATTTAATCTTATATCTTTAATCTTATTAAATCGTAAATAAAGATTTTAAATTTATCAATGTAATAAAGGTTATACAAATAAAGAATTATATAATTTCCAACAAATATTTGAGTAGTAAAAGTGGTCTAATTAATTCTCGAAATACGTTCAAAAATATAGTAAATTTATTATTGTTAGTTTAAAGCGTAATTGTTTTTTATTTTATTTTAGATGTTTATCACTATAATAAAGGGCATAAAAATAAGAAATAAATACATTTCCAATAAAAATATAGGTAGTAATGGTGGTTAAATATATTCTATAAATATGCTTGAAATTATAGAAAATTTATTAACGTCGCTGAAAATATTTTTTAATATGCTTCCTTTTTTATATTTTGTTGTGAAACTCCTTGTAGTTTTCTTAATTTATTTTCAGACACATCGTCACCAGGAAATATATAAGAAAGAAATAAATAAAATTAAAAATTTATTAATTAAATATTATACACAATTATTCTTAGTTTCAACAGGTTTCAGCAACAAAATCATTGTTAGTTAGTTAAATGTTAAGAACAAATAAATCAAGGGAGAACTTAAGAGTAACTAAAACAGCTCTTTACAAAGAGAAAACCACTGCGACTGGGACATTGAAGTCTGCTGGGCATCCGAATGAATTTCTCAAATTAAAAGTTTTTCATTTTCCATCGGGTGCAGACGCTTTTCCTGCTGCTCTCCGCCGTTCTGGGATTCCCGCTGGCGCGTGCTCCTCTGATTAGCAGCTCCCCATTTTTGGCGGACATGTGGCAGAGTCCTTAAAGGACATCGAAGCAAACTAATAACGGTTAATGAGGGTCAACGGGGCGCCCGTCTGGCTGCTTTAAAAATAGCAAATAAAACCAAAATCAGGCAAAAAATAAGCGAAAATAGCGAAAAATAACGAAAATAGCCAACAGACATGCCGTGTTTTTGTGCCTGTGTGTGTGTGAGTGAGTGAAGTGGAAATTCGTTTATAAATAAAACAACGCTGGGCCAAGAAGAGTGAAATTATTATTATTATATTTTGGCCAATTTTCACAGAGGAAAAACTCCAGGTGATAACCTCCTTTTGAATGTTTTCTTCCTCTTTTTCGGGGCCAGATTTTTTTTTGTTGTTAATCAAATTCTCTGGGGAAAACTTCCAACTGTGTGTCGGTTTTACTCTCTCTCTTCCTTGCTGCGGTGCTCTCACTTGGTCAGCCTGCTTTCTCCTCTCTTTGGCTTTCTCTTTACCACCCACAAAATTCGGTGAGACCAGTTCTTTGATTTAAAGTACGCCGAGTGAAATTACTTTAATTTTTCAATTACCTCCTAGGAAAGCGGGGTGATTTGGGGGTCTTGGCGTTCTGGTACCTGCCTTATCTACTAGCCACAGTGGCTGCCTTAAATCCCCATCCACCAAAATCGCCCCAGGCAACGTCATTATTTCGCTTTTCCGCCAGACCTCTTGGCATGTCTCGGCTTTCCAAAGCGCAATTAGTCTAATTGCGGAGAGGTTTCTTCGCTTTACTCGAGACTTCTTGGCTTTTGCTTGTCATTTGGTTGATTGGCAGCAGTAATAGTTGCAAATGCAACAAATGCCATTGCATAAAATAGCCCTGAAACTACAGTAGAAACCGATTTTTGGATTAAGGAAACTTTAAGGAAAATTAAGTCAAATTTGCATGCCATAAAAATTTGGGTAGTTTTGAAATCTACATATTAAAATGAAGATTTAATACAAACCCCATTTTGCTAATGTTTGCTCAAAAATTAAATTGAAAAATAACCAATTTAATTTTTCAATTTAATTTTTAAGCAAACAGCAAAATTTATAAAAAATAAACTATAAATTTATAAAAAAGGATAAAGATATTTATAAAGACAAACATTTTATCATAAAATTACCTGAATAAAAAGAGATGACAAAGGGTATTATTTAATCCTTTTTATACAAAAACTTGCGTTGAATGTTGTTTTCAAAAATTGTTTTTAATAAAATTTTTAGTTTAAAATATATTCAATTAAATTTAATATATAATAAAACTAAAAATCCAATAAAAAAGAAATTTAAAAATATGAAATAAAATATTTGAAGTTCAAATTCACAACATTTTTGAATACTTTTTAAGAAAATCACAAAACCATAGTAATTGTCGCCCTACAAATTTGTAAATTAAAACCCTTAAAAAAAACCATATAAGAACTTCCCTCAAAATGTTTGATATATACAAAATACATTTATACATCTTCGGTGGTGGCTCGAATAAAGCCTGTCTGTGGTTGCACTTGCTCCATCATCCCTCTTTTCGGAATACCCTTGAAATTTGCTTGCAACCCTCGCAACCCACGCACTGACGTAGCTGCAACTTGCCCTGGAAACAGTTTTTTGTTGTGCGGCTGTGTACCCACGAGTATGTAGTTCAAGGTCGTTAGATTCGGTTGGAGGAATCTCTGCGTATGTGGGGTTCCATGCAAACGCCTGGAGGGAGGCCCCAAGTTGAAGGACCATACCAGGCATACCCCACTTGAGACGCTATTCTCGGACTCCAAAACGTCCGCTCAGGTGACACTAATCACCGCCTACCCCCAAAGCTGACACTAATGAGCGCCGGTCATGCACGTGTGCTAGTGACCCCTCGGAATCTGGCTTCTGGCCCAGAACAGGGGAATCCCCTCGCTCTAGCAACAGGAAGCGCAGTCACTGAACAGTTAATGGACTGCAGATTGCAACAACGGGCGCCAACATTCCGGGCCACTGGGCAGCGGAAAATGCCCATAAATTCAGCCGCCTCCTCTAATCAACTTGCCCCCTGGCCAGAAGCCAACATCTAACAACAGCGGGCAACCTACTTGGCCCCGGCCTAATGCCAGCTAATTGCATTGGCGCTCCGGCGGCGGGAGCTCTTTAGACCTAACGTCGTCGGCGTCGTCAGTGGGCCAGGCGACACCCGACTCCGGCGGAACAAGTTCAATGAGGCTCTAACCGTTGTTATGGTTACAGGGAAACAAACAGTGGAGCTTCTTAAAAGAAATCTTAAGATCATAAAGCTGGGAGATTATTACAAATTTTATAAATTAAAAGGATTAAAAGGATTTAACTATTTAAAAGAGCTTTTCTATGAAACGCAGGACTTATTCCAGCTTAAACTTTAAAAAATTGACTAATAAAAAAGTATTTATTTTAAACTTTTAATGATGGATAGAAAATTCTTTTAGATTAGATTTTTTTATTATAAATTTCTTTTAATTTTTAAAAATCAAACAGGAAGATATCTTTTACCATAATTATTAAAAACATTTCAAAATGCATATTCATAATTAAAGGAAGTCTTATGACAATGAAGTTTTCTTAGCTGAGAGCACATCAACTAATCAGATAATGACAATTTCTTCATTTCAAGCTAAAAAGTAAATTTAATAACAAATAATTGTTAATTTTTAATAATTTGTAATCTTTAAAACATAGAATTTTAAACTATGTAAAAATCTAAACTGAAAGTTAATTAAACAAACTACGTTGCTTCAGAGATCACAGAAATGGTTTAATAACCACAAAAAATATATTTGAAAAGTAGCAATTAATGATTATTTTTTAAGTTCCCAAATCTGTATACATTTTTTGTTCTTTCAGTAATGCAATTTTATTTGTTAAATAATAAATTAAACATTTTAGATATACATATATTAATAAAAGGATTATTTGTGATTTCAAAAGACGCCTCAATTATTTAAAGTTCTTTCGATAGTTCAAATTTAAATACAAAACCAATTTAATCAAGGACCAAACTTAACATTTCATCCTAAATAACACTAAATGTATTTCCCTTTCAATAAAAATTGAACAATATTTTTATGTCGCTGCCACTACTGTTTATTTGCCGAAAATGTTAATTTGAGTTAATGAAGTGGCACTGTTTTGGTAATTTTCCTCGCTCCTCTGCCAGTTTATTGCGGGTGTCCTTTGTGGCGAGTGACGCAAAAAGAAGTCACTGCGGGGGAGTGGGATGGTTTATGGTTTTTTGTTTTTTTTTTTGGGGCTATGGCAGCCTTGGTCCTTTGGAATTATCATTCAGCAGTTGGCATTCGGCCTGGCTTTGGCCCTGTCCCTTGCCTTCTCCCCCTGTTGACATGTTTATGCGCAAATTTACCAAGTCAACCTCCTCCGCCTTCGGTTTCGGCTGTTTTGTTAAAGTCTCGTATCGATTTTGTTAACTCGATTATAGGAACAAACAGCGGCAAAGGATAACCAAGGACAGTGACTCGTCGTCGGTTGTTGGGTGACATGCTAGCAGCAGTTATGGCATCGGACATCAACTGGGATCCAGGTGAGTTAGCTTAGTAAAACTGTCCAAAATGATGGATTAACCTGGGCTTCCACTCCCTTGCAGCTCTTTCGAAACTGATCACCACACTGAAGGAGTCGGACAACCTGTCCAATGACCAGGAGATCGATTTCCTTAAGGCCCTGCTGGAGTCCAAGGAGCTGAATGCCTTGGTCAATGTCCATACGAAGGTGGCCAAGGTGGGACGGGATGAAAGGCTGGCTCCCGTGCTCTCCACCTCCGCCCAGGTGCTATACGAGGTGCTGGAGCAGCTGTCCCAACGTTGCCACCTGAATGAGGACTGCAAGGAGGCCTTTCATCTGCTGCAGGACTCGCATGTTCAGGTGATTATGGGAGGAGGAATTTAGCAGGATTTTTATATAATTTTTGTATTTATTTTCCAGCACTTGCTGTTTGCTCACGATGCCATTGCCCAGAAGGACTTTTACCCGCATTTGCCGGAGGCTCCTGTCGAAATGGACGAGGACGAGGAGACCATCAAGATTGTGCAGCTGGTGAAGAGCAATGAGCCTCTGGTGAGTGTCCTTATCCCTTCTCCATGCCATTGCCCATGCCCCCATCTTTCATTGCCGTGATCGCTGTTCTGTGCTGTCTATCGCTTTTCACTTTTCACTCTCGACTCTCATTTCCGTCTCCTCCCCGCCCCTGACTGTCATCTGTCAACTGCTCCTCTCTGCGCCTACATTCATAATCGTTTCTATTTCCGTAATCGCCATTAAAACTCTTACCAATGCTAATCAATTTTGTAAATTTTGCTTTTGTCAAAAAAAATCGAATAAAATCGAAATCAATTTCTCAAATTCGCCCATAAAAAACATAAATAAAAAATGAAAATATGTAAAAAAAAAAAAAACACAGACAGGAGCACAGAGTGCGGAGCCAATTGTTGTAAGTAACCAAATGTCCATAGTTCCAGCATCTAAAAATATATACAGAAACCCCAACACAAGCTTAGCAAGGATGCTGGGCTCAGGCACACATTTAGATACATTTTGAGATACATTTTGATATACATTTTGTTTGTCCCCATTTCTGTTGTTTGTCGTTCCGACACATACATGGCCAGACATCGGAAACCGCACTACACTACACACACACAGCACACACCACAAACACCACACAGACATACATCTTCCCTCTGCCTTGTTGACTTTCTAGTGACAGTTTTTGCCTACTTTTAGGGCGCCACCATTAAAACGGACGAGGAGACGGGCAAGATAATCATCGCCAGAATTATGCATGGCGGCGCTGCTGACCGCTCTGGATTGATACACGTCGGCGACGAGGTCATCGAGGTGAACAACATCAATGTGGAGGGCAAGACGCCGGGCGATGTGCTCACCATATTGGTTAGTAAACAAAAAAGAAAGTCCATCTTCTCCAGCTATCAACTAAAACCTTCTCCCTTTCTTCGCTTCCAGCAAAACTCCGAGGGCACTATTACCTTCAAGCTGGTGCCAGCGGACACCAAGGGGGCCCAGCGCGAGTCCAAGGTGCGAGTTCGTGCCCACTTTGACTACAATCCCGATGTGGATCCCTATATACCCTGCAAGGAGGCCGGGTTGGCCTTCCAGCGTGGCGATGTCCTGCACATTGTGGCCCAGGATGATGCCTATTGGTGGCAGGCACGCAAGGAGCATGAACGCTCGGCAAGAGCTGGCCTTATACCCAGTCGGGCGCTCCAAGAACGTCGCATCCTCCATGACCGATCGCAAAAGGATGGCAACGATCTGGACTCGAAGCGTAAGCATCTGTCATTGCCTGCTGCTCCTTGGGTTGTCCTTGAACCATTGCTATCATTACTAAAAAAAAAATCCTACTCTTATTTCATGCTAAATCCTCTCATCATTAATCAATTAACAACCTTCAAAATTGGCCAAACTTCATTAACCTCTGCCGAAAATCCATCGCCCAGCCGGATCATGCGCCTCACTCTGCACCACCCCACCCGGCTCACCGCGCCTGCCTGCCAGCAGCAGCAGCTCCTCCTGCCGCCAGCCCAAGACTAAAAAGATAATGTACGATTTGACAGAGAACGATGACTTTGATCGAGAGCAGATTGCCACCTATGAGGAGGTGGCCAAGCTATATCCCCGTCCTGGCATCTTTAGGCCAGTGGTGCTTATTGGAGCACCCGGAGTGGGACGCAATGAGCTGCGCCGCCGACTGATAGCCAGGGATCCCGAGAAGTTCCGTAGTCCAGTGCCATGTAAGTTATATACTTTTTAGAATATAATATCTAAAATAATATAATTAATCAAATTTCCTCCTCCACAGACACCACACGACCAATGCGCACTGGCGAGGTGGCCGGACGCGAGTACATCTTTGTGGCCCGGGAGAAAATGGATGCGGACATTGAGGCGGGCAAGTTTGTGGAGCATGGCGAGTACAAGGGTCATCTGTATGGAACCTCCTCGGAGAGCGTCAAGTCGATTGTGAATGCCGGTTGCGTTTGTGTCCTGAGTCCACACTATCAGGCCATCAAGACGCTGCGCACGGCTCAGCTGAAACCGTTCCTCATTCACGTGAAGCCGCCAGAGTTGGATGTGCTGAAGGCAACGCGTACAGAGGCCAGGGCCAAGTCCACCTTTGATGAGGCAAATGCCAGAAGCTTCACCGACGAGGAGTTCGACGACATGGTAAAGTCAGCCGAGCGCATAGACTTTCTCTATGGCCACTTTTTCGATGTGGAAATTGTCAACGGAGAGCTGGTCAATGCCTTCGAGCAGCTGGTTCAGAATGTCGAACGCCTGGAGACCGAACCTCTGTGGGCCCCCTCTATGTGGGTGCAGTAGGAGATGGATGCCAAATGGGAAGAGAAGAGCATTTCATGCAATTTGTTGAACAACACCAAAGTATTTTTTGCCATACGAATTTAGCAAAACTGCTAGAGAGGACGAGAGAGAGAGAGAGAGCGATACTATTTACCCGTAGGAAGGTCCTGCTGGGCACACCCGTCCCGGCCTTAGTCCTTTTCACGACATGTACCTTTTTTGCGTAACAGTGAAAACAAAGAAATGAATACAATAAAAAAAAAAAACAGAGGAAAGGAAACTAGAACTCGAAAACGGCAGCAGCGGCATCTATCTTACAATTACAATTTACAATATAAAGTTTAAATTACAAAGAAAACAAAAACCGTAAACCTAAAACTTGTTGTACAAAATTTATTTGTGTTCAAAAGAAAGGACTAAATTATAAATGTATTTATTACACGTTGTTGAAATCAAAGAAACCGAGTTAAAAGCCCCATGTAAACCGTAAACCGTAAACCGTAACCCTAACGCTAACCGTATTGTATCTCAATTGTATATATAAACTCACTCCGACTAACTGAATAATTAGAGAACATATTGGGATGCAATGTGTCATTTTGGGAAACCGATTTCATCAAAGCGTAGTGAACAAATTGTTAAAAACAAAAGAGAAATTAATAAAAACCTATTTTAAATGCGAAATGAAAGAGTATAATGAAGTATAAATTATATAGAAGAGGGTTACATATTTTAAGCCAAATTTAGATCACAGAAATTCCCTTTATTCATCCGAATTCCTATTTAAAAAATATTTAATAATTTTCTTTAGTTTACAGAAGACTTAAACACAGCTTTATTTGGGCAGCACGCATGTTTACATATATAGTATAATTATATATATATAATCCATCACCTATGTCCTATATATATATATATGTAAAGTATGTAAAGTTAGCTTATGCATATGAAGTCTATCCAGGATGTATTGTTCAGTTTACTTGATTGTTGTTATTATTATTTCTTTTTTTTTTGTGCGAAGACAAGGACTCAATTCAGGTATCGCTGTCGGTCATATCCTTACACCACATCTCACCTACAGCTAAAGCTGTGACTTTGTCTCGGATCGGGACATGCTCAGTCCATAGAACTGTCCCAGACGTCTTGCCTCCCGCCAGCCGGACTCCACTGCCCCATGAACCGTAGAGTAATAGTGCTCGCTGGACGCCTCACCGGCGAACTGGACAATGGGCCTATCACAGCGGCTCTGCTGCCACATTTCGTCCTCCTCCGGCTCCTTCTCCCTCTCCGGCGTGGTGGCCACCACAGTCAGGGGATAAGCCAGCTCCCGAGCTCCTGTGCCCAGCTGCTCGGTCTCCATGGAACGATAGGAATACGATCCTCGGAAATTCTCATTTGTGTGCCACGCTGAGGTACAGAAATTCGAAGGATCGGGAATTTTCCACTTCAAAAATCTTCGGAAAAGGTACATGACACCAGCTTGCACCTCGTCCACAGGCAGAGTCTCCATATGTCGGCCATTTTCATTGGTGATCCAACCAGCCAAAATGCGCGGCTGATAGCTCACACGGTAAAAGCCAAAGACATCCTCCAACCAGGCACGCGAAGTGCCCCTAATGTCGTCCAGGTCCTCATCCCGCCAGAGCAGAGTAAAGCCCGTCCAGTCCTCCGGCCAAAAAGCCTGAGGAAACTCCACGAAGATCTTGTTGACTGTGCCAAAAGCCAAACCGTCAATGGCACGCTGCTTCTCCACCGGAAGCTGGGGCTCAAAGAGTCGGAAGTGCTGATCCTTAAGGACGCCCAGGGAGACAGTAATCACCACATGGTCGGCAATGCAAGTTTCACCATTGTTCAGCTGCAGCTCTACGCGTCCATCGTTTCGATTCCAATTGATTTTCTGCACTCGAGTGCCCAGGAGTAGTCGCTGCTCGAGGACACCATGTTCCACCTTCAGTTCGCGGGAGCGCATTAGCAGCTTCAGCAGCTCCACATAGCCCTTGTCCTTCCAGTTCAGCAGGATATCGCCCTCGCATTCCCAGTAGTCCAGGTAACCCCTCCCCGAGACCTGCTCCAGCGAATCGGAGGCCTCCACGGAGTTTTCAAATTTCTGGTAATTAATGAAGAACTCCCTGGCCACCTCGGCATCTATGTCGGAGTTCTCGGGTCGCCGGAGAGTATCGTAGAACTTGTTGGTCAGGTAACTGCCCAGGGAGCCGCTGCAGTGGCGCAGCTCCAACTGACGGGTGACCAGGGAATCGCCAACAATAGCCTTCAGCCTGCTGGCCACCTCATCCGGTATCACATCGCCATTGGAACGCACACACTGGTAGTTCTCATACACCGGACCCGTGGTCTCCAGCAGCTCCTCCTCCTGCTTGCGTGTCAGCTCGTAGACGATATTATCCCGCTGGCCGTGACACCACTGGGCGCCCAGATCGATGACATTGTCCGCAAAGGGAATGGTGTTTATGCGACCGCCCAGGCGATCCTCCGCCTCCACGACGAGCACATTTTGAAAGCCCAATTCCAGGAGCTTGGTGGCACAGGCCACGCCCGAAGCTCCGGCTCCGATGACGACGATCTTGCGATCCAGATTCTTCCGTTGTGCGCCACTCATTCCGGGTAACTGAATCTGATCTGGAAAAGGAAAAGAAGGGGTGTGAGCGAGCACAGAAAGTATGAAAAAATTTAATGGAGGACAGCTTGAGTTTCAGTGGGACGTTGGCAATTGAGAATACACTGCGAGAAACATTTTCAAAGGTGTTACAGAATATTCAAAATGTTTTAAATATATTTTGCCATTTAAATAAAATATTAAAATATTTTTGAGAAGCTTTTATATTTTTCATTTATTATTATAATTCTACGAACTCTTTTCTTGTATCTGTGCCACAAAAATATCGGCTTCTTCTTTTCTTTTAAATTCTATTAATTATATTTATTACTTTGTAGGTTTTTTCGTTTTTGTCATAAACATTTATCTATTGTTTATTAAAAGCAAGCCAAACAAAAGACATATATTTATATTCAAATAAACATATGTATATTCCTTTCCGTCACACTTTCACTTTCTAAATGAATGCAAATATCTATTATTTAAAAACAATATATAGGAGATGTGTAGAACCTACTAATAAACAAAACGTTGTGCAATGTACATAAATAATATATAAAAGAGGTAGCAAAACTTAAAGAATCTTGATTTATTTATATTAATATAATTGTAAATAATTCTTCAGCTTGAATAAAGTCTAGAAATCGTAGGCTTGTTGAATTTGTTTTTAATTTGAGCTGAGAGTTAAATAAAATAGAATAAAATACGATTATGGTCAGAAGTTTATTTATTTTATTAAAATTAAAAGTTATAAATAAGTTGTATATAAGAAAGATAAACCTAAACACATTTTGTAAAATCAAATGTCATATTAAGACTATATCCTTCAATAAAAGGTTTTATAATTTGTAAACATTTTTTTTTAAATAATGGGTTCTGATGGGATCACTTTTGAAGTGAGTTTTCCCTCTTTTCTAGCTTTTCCTTTTCTCAGTGTCCCCAGTAAACATTAGATTGCCCTGCGGAGCTGGTGCATTGCAATTCCAGGCACTTGAATTTGATCACCTCCCACACACACCACACACACCGGCTCGCACAATAAAAAAGATGTTTTTGATTTAAAAAAAAGTAACGTCTTGTTCTGTCCGCACATCTGTTTCGATAACGAATTCCGACTTGTGATAAGAGCTCCGAAAAAGCTCCCCCAACCAGCCCAGCGGCCAGAGCAACACTTTCGACCAAAGGAAAACACACAGGCACAGTCACAGTCACAAATATGTTCTTCACTCGCTTGGGGCTACATGAATTTATTAATAGCCACATAGTTGGGAAGGCAGGAGGAGAGAGCTCGGGAAAAGGGGGAAGGCGGTGACCCATCCCAGAAGGAGTATCTAGCCAACCGGACTAGCTGGTTTTACCTGGAGTTCCCCTTTCAAATCACAGGAAGTGGGCCCCGTTTTTCCCCCCTTCTTCGACGGAAGCGAGAGCGCAACATTGATTTTATATTTGGCCAAAAATGTTCAAGGTTTTCGGCGACAGGCGGCAACAAACAAAAATACATAAAAACATCTCACTGAGGAAATGGAATTTTCAATTTTCGGGGATGTTACTTGTGGAGGGTGGGTAGGGTGTTATGCTTATGCTTTCACTGCCACATTGCGTCCACGCCTCAACTCACCAAAAATATCTACGAGAACCGTTTCAACAATTTAACATTTCAAGCGGACCTTTACTTAATATATTTCTATATTATTTATTTTGTTGTATTTTTCTATTCTTGCTGTGAGTAAAACTCCAGCTCCGCGGAAAATTCTGACTGCGGTGGAAATGCAAACAAAACTGAAAGCCGAAAAACTGAAAACATCACATGGAAACGTGCTGCTCTGTCCGTGTGCTTATGCTGCAGCCAGCGGCGTAGTTGAATATCCCAGTGGGGTTCCATGTGGCAAGCAACCCTTTGGTGGAGCCTCTGGCCGCTCTGCGCAGACTGTAAGCTTGTGAAAAGCTTCGAGTAAAAGCCCACAACACAGCTGAGTGGGGGGGGGGAAATGAGTGGGTTGTCGAGTGGTTTTGAAAAATCAGGAGGTTTTCCTTTCCCTTCCTTACCCAAATGCACAGAGAAAAATGTGTATAACCTTTAATTAGAATCGAAAATAATAGTGATAAAATATCTCAAATATATTTTTAACTATTATCGCTTTTGGATTCAAAGATATTTTTAAAAAAGTCTTAAAAAATCGTTTTGAATTTAATTTCTGTTTATGATGTAGCCGAAAATAAGGTTTATAAATTGCTTTTGGTAAAGATTTCAACATTTTAATTGGTTCTAAAAAATTACCACTAAAAATAAATAGTTCTTCATAGTAAATATAACGACAACGATAATTTAATTTAAATATGAATTTATATATATGACCAAAAATTAAATACAAATTAATGATGGCATACATTTCAAATGAATTTTATATGTCTTTACTTAAAATTAGGAAAATCAGCCCTTAGTAAGAACTTCTAATTAATGAACGTATTTAAAGTTTATGTATTCATTTTATTTATTTTCTAAAAGTCCAAATTAAAGAAGATCATCCCACAACAGCTCCCAATTTCGTATACTTTTTGGCATATATATTTTTCTCTGTGCACTTAAGCCATCCTCTGATCGACCCTTAGAAAGTTTCACACTTTTGTTATTTAAATGATTCATTTATATATATATATATATTATATATTTACTCAACTGCATACAAGTTTTTAGCTAGTTTTTGGTTAGAAGAATTTCCTAAGACTCTTCGTTAAATAACTCGTTTGATATTGGTAGGTCCTTTTTCTATATATGTAGATATATCCTTCGATGTATGTACAGGTCAGTTGCAGTTATCCTTTGGCCAAAATCGGGAATGACAGAACTCGGGAGCACTTGTTATACATAAGTAGTTAGTTATCTTTTATTACCCGCCTACATTGACTTTACATGATCATCGGTCCGTATAGCTTTGGAATTACACATTATAATTAAGGGGAGAGACCTGGTTAAAATTTCTTTGTCGTGTATATACAGCAAGGTGTTTACTTGTTTACTTGGAATATATGCTGATAATTCGCTTAAATACAAAATATATAATTGATTTGCTTTCAAGAATCAGAACTAAAAACCAAGCCAAGTTTATAAATAAAACTAATTTACACTAAATATATATATTTAACCGATTTGGGAACAGAAAACGAAAGCAATTACAAAATAATAAACAAAATTATCACAAACAATAACAGCCCGGATAGGATGAGAATTGCAGCCCACTGTCGTTTATCTGCGGGAAGAGAATAAGTTTGAGAAAATATTAGATATTCTTGAGGATTTTGTGGCATTCAGCAGATAAATTCGACTTTAGTTTGAAAATATATACAAGTAAATATTTAATTACTTCGTCACAGTGGGAAACCCTTGACTAATCCAATCCCAAATCGAAAATTACCATCTGGAATGCCTTAAACACTCACCATTATTCATGTGCAAGACTTTGGCAACTTTCTTCATGGTCGTGTCCAGCTTTGATTCTGTGGACTCGAAGTCATTCCCGAAATCATCCAGCATCACCGCCTGCTCGTCCAGCTCAACGCCAATTTGCCGCGAGACCGTCTTCAGAGTGCCAATCGAATCGCTGATCATGTCCAGCTGCTCGTCCTGACCCTGGATCATGCGCTGCTGTATAGACACCGTCTCGCCCACATACCTATGACTAGGGCTGTCCATTCCAACAGAGTGCTGCGACTGCCCATAGTGACTGGGACTGTCGAGGGCATTCTCCAGCTTGGAGTACTTGGTGCCGCTGTGGCGGGAAGCGGCTGCTGCTGCTGCTGACATGGTTCCTGCAATTGTATTGGCCACCGCCTGGCTACCACTGTTGATCAGCGAGTTGCCGTTGAGTCCGCTGGGACACTCCACCAAATAGGCGCGATCGTTGCTGGGATGCTGATGATACTCGTTGGAATTCGAGTTTGTATTCGAGCTGGCAATGGCAATGGAGCTGTGATTATGATTGGGGCTGTGGCGATCGTTGTCGAGTAGCGGTTGATGTGCGGTGATGTCTCTGTCCCGGCTTCGGTTCAGGCTCATCTTATCCTTCATCTGCTTGACTTCATCGCGAGTGTTGTCGATGAAATGGCGCCGGCTGGAGAGTTCACGGTTGTCGATCCGAAATTTGCTTGGATTCTTCTCAACGATGCGTAAAGGTTGGAAAATGGTTAGTTTTGGGTTAAGGAAACCATGGGAAAGCTGGTTTTCAAAGGAATTTTAATGAAGATTAGATACCAGGTAGTCAATTAATTGATTATAGAAAGCATTATATGATTATAATTCCAATCTAATTGGTTCTATTATCCGTATCTTATCAAAAGTCGCTAACTGTTAAATGCCTCAACGTATTTGTACTTAATGTCTGTAATAATTACTTTCAACATTCAAAACTATCTACTTAACGCCAAAAACACTTCCTCTATTCAATCAATTGAGTACCAGGTAATGAAATTGATTTTTCGATGAGTTTGCTTTGTCAAAAAGGATATTGATAGTGTCCTCAAGGTCCTCGAGATCCCATTCGATGCTTCGCAGCGAGTTACGCAGCTCGGTTGTGGTCCATTCAGCCTCCGTGCCACCGCTCTCGCCCAGCTCCCGCCAACGCAGATAGAGGCCGCGGGTTTTGTTCAGAGCTTTGAATACCTCGCTGCAAGGGAGAAAACAGAGCAGGGAAAACAGGTGAGAAATGTGTGAGGGAAATGTAAAGAAAACTGCAGTCTGCTCCTAGCTAGCACCTACTCCTTGACTACGAAAAAGGGATCCTCCAGAGACATGCCGTGCTCGCTGCTTCTTGGCCCCCCGAGTCGAAATGAACACTCCTTTCCTCTTAGCGCTTTCTCTTGAGCGTGGCGCACTTGACGGTTATTTTCATGGATTTTTCCGGGTGAAAATCAACCCCAAAGTCGGATGGTGGATGCGTGGAAAATGCAAGTGGAAAATTCCAGCGATATTTTGGGGGAGTTTTCAACCGAAAACGAGGGAATTTATGTTTCCCTTTTCAGGTATTTGTATTATAGCAGGAATTTCACAATCAACTGGGTTTTATCGTTGGCTAGAAGTGAAGTTTGCACAGCACACGTTTATTGATTATTGCACTAGGCGACGGGCCCGCCGCTTATCGCCCCGATTCCTCCCGTAGATATTCCGCCGGATTGCTCCGATTCCGCTGATTCCGCCGATGGCACAGAGAACACTGCCGTAATTCGCGCTCCGGAGACGCAAAATCCCCCTTCATGTGAAAGAACGTAAGCATTTGTTTACGCCGCTCCCGCGCCTGCGCCGGTGCCCCATAATCCGTTCAACCCTAAAAACTAAACCATTTTTTTGGGAAACAACCTGCAAAAACTACCCGAAAATTGACCCAGAGATTCCAAAACAAGAAATGGGGCCGAAATGCCAGCACTGCTGTCCATCGCTCTTACCTGCAGCTCGTCTCCACCTCATTAAGCAGGCTGCGACCTACAAACACGTTGGCACCTTTTGAATTTCAATTTACACTCCAAATTGTTCGCATAAATTGTTATTTTTCTTTTGTTTTGGTTTGTTTTGCTGTTTTTTTTCTGCCAAAGATCAAATGAAGTCCTAACGCCTGGGGTAATAACGTGCTAGTGCGTTTTATCGGTCATTATTTCTGGTATATACCGCATGAACGAAAAATCGTTACATTTCCCAGGTGGCAGAACTGCAAAAATTATTAAATTAAAAATTAATTAATTAAATTATTTTAGTCAAAGCACAATTTTGAAAACATTTTTTAAGAATAGATAAAAAATCTAATACATAATATTAAAATTTAAATTATTTTAGTCAAAGCACAATTTTGTAAAATTTTTTTAAGAAAAATAGCTAATACAAAAACCATTTCAGCTGATTTATTTTCAATATTTTCTGAGATCAAAAGTTATTAAAAATTTGTTTAAACCCAAACAAAAATTGTTCGAAGCCTTTTTTATTAACCCTATAAAAATTGATATTTAATATATATTATTCATTGAAGCTATGTATTCTAGTTTTATTTGCCGTAATTTCTTGATTTTAAACAAATTTCTAAAAACTTTTCAAACGTGATGAAACATTTTATATATTTTAACAATGAAGCCCGAAGAAATTCAAACTCTATTTTATGAATACAATAAAATTTTAAAAAATTGAGTAATTAAAGCAACAGTTTTAATTTCAGTTTTAATTTCTATAATTTCTCGACATTAAAAAATTTCTATAAACGATTAAAAAAGTTTTAAACTCCCAACCAGTTTGCCCAGGAAACTTTTTTTGGCAATATTTTCACCGTTAAGCTTAGCCACACTGCCACTTTCCCGGTGTCCGTTTCATTTTCACCCGCTATCATTTGAGTTTAAAAAGTGACAAGAAAATGTTGCAAAACGACGCGGTGCGCACTTTGCAATATGATAGTGAGATTCGCGTGGCCCAGCAGCCGAGTCCCACAGAACCCAGAGGTAAATAAATCTATTTAGAGTTGGGGAGAAAAAGAAAACACAAATGATTCACCTGCGGACAATGGCAACTAACCTGTCTTACCAACTGATAACGATTGCACCGGATTAATTATTATTGGCAGAGGGAGTGTGTCACAGTTCGACGCCAATGTGTGGCCACAAGTTGGCTATATCTTATCGGCTGGCTGGCATTCTGTTGTGGTCCCGGGACACTTTCAAGTGCCTTTGTTTGGGAACACTCGAACCGACCTTACATACTATAACCATAAAGAAAAACTTATCAGGATCGAAAGTTGATGTTTTTTATTCCAAGAAATGTAATAAAAATTTAAGGGCACAAAAAATCGGACTTAGATTAATCATTCAATTTTTTTAAGCCACAAACTTTTATCAAAAATAATCACTTCTTTTGATAATAAAGATATTAGGGAAAACTTATAAAACAAAACTAATTTGTTGACATTTTTGTATGCTTATTTATCAATGAGTTTAAACAAATAAATAATGTTTAAATAATGGGAAATAACAATAAAATCTAAAACAGTTTAAAAAAAGTAGAAAATTTAATTTATGAAATGAAAGAAAGTAAAACCAAATTAATTATCATTTGGGTTTAAAATATAATTTTTATATTATTTTTAAAAGAATTAGTTGCCTAACATTATGAAATTTCCATTTAATAAATTAAAATAATTAAATAATAAATTATAATTAAAAGTAATATTATCAAACATACTTAATTCTAATTTTAAAACCGAATAATTTTCAAATTTAACAGCTCGTTTTACTTACCTTATATGGTATTATTTCCCTGATTACTTTCAGTTTTCGACTCCCACATCAGCATTACCTCACAGCCCCGTCCAGAGGCTCCCCGCATACCCCTGCCGGTGCCCATAGCCACGGTGACCGGAAGCCGAACGTTTATTCCCCTTTCCGGATACGAATGCCTGGCGGATCTGCCTTCGGTACACATTGAACAGACCTTTGAGCTGAATGAGGGTATGTACGATCCTTCAAAAAAATTCTATATACCCCAGTTCCTAAGTATTTAAATTCCTCTCTCAGCCCTTACAGGCGTTTCCTCAGAAAATCGCTATGTGGTCCGATCTCCATTGGGGGATGCCATCTTTGCGGCCAGCGAGAGTTCCACGGAGAATAATCGACTTGTCTGGGGAGCCGGACGACCCTTCCAGATGCACTTGCTGGACAAAACCCACCAGGAGGCTCTGGTTTTCCGTAAGAAGTTGGCTCTAGGATCACTCTGCTGCCAGCCCAAAAGCTTGGAGATCTGGATACCGCCTGGCAATGTGCTGGGCAGAGTGGTGCAGTCGCCCACCTTCACGCAGCCAGAGTTCTTTATCGAGGATGGAAACACCGGACAGCCTGTCTTCTGTTTGGAGGGTCCTGCCAACTCAGGGTTCTGTTGCTTCTGCTTGCCCAGGGAAAGCTACTTTAAGATCAATTCCGGAGGCAATATGAGGGCATCCATAGACCACAAGTGGGTGCCCAGCAAGTCTCAGTACACTACAAATATTTACTTTAGCGATGCAAAGCTGACGTCCAAGGAGCGGGCCTTGATCCTTGGCTCTGCCTTTCTACTGGTAAGTAGTTGCCCAATTATTAAAAATAAATATTATTAATTACATGTATCCTTTGCAGGAATATCTGTACTTCCAAACCCGCTTTTGAACTAAAAACATTAATAAACATTATTTTGTATATTCACATTGATTTCTTTATTTTTTGTCATTTTTTTGTATAAGTTTTTCTTTCATTTTTGTTTTGTGTTGTTTTTTTTTCAGTTTTTTTGATATATTTTACAATAATGTAATAGATCACTTCATTTTCGTGTTGTTTAACCACATACACATACATTCAAATATATATATAGTATATAGATATAAATCTATATGTGTAGATAGACGTTTGCTGCGGCTTATGCCTTAGCAGTTTTGTACAATAATTTTCATTTATCTCTATCAACTTTGTGTAGTTTTTTTTTCTTTTTTTACCTAACCTACCGCTTAATGCATATATGACAACATATTGATTATTTACAGTTAGCTATATATTTCTTCATCATCATTTCGTTTCTCTTCTGCCAAAAAAAATACAAAATCAAAACAAAAACAATTGAAAAAGAGTCTCGTGGTCTCGTCGTTTTCAAAAATTAAAACAAAACTAGGGGCGCATGCATACATCATCATCATCACCACTTTCAGGTGTTGGTAATAACAATTTGAAATAATAAGGAAGAACTACGTGATTTGCAGAGGATGTGAATTTTAATTTGGATTTGGGTTTGAAAATAAACCAATTTTGAGTTCATTTCGGTTTCATTTTGGGGATAATTTCAGGGCTAGGCCTTATAAATTATACACTTCTTTCGCTCTCTCTAGCTCTCTTGTTTACATTTTGTAGATAGACTCACAGCACTTCAGGAGTTTTTTGCATTTACATGCATTTTCGAAAACAAGTTACGGTTACATGTATATAATATATGTATATATAGATTTTTGCATGCGCTTGTTGGTTGGGTTTGGCTTATACATAATCGGATTGGAACCGCCGATCTGACTTGGGATTCCCTAAACTAAATACTTAAGAGACACAGATCGAAGCGAAGGGAATTGCTTTTGGTTAATTCCCCTCTTCAGAGTGTTTACACTGGAATAGCTGACTCGCTGACTCGCTTATCTGGCTCTCCTATCGCTCGATTACGATCCGCGATTAGCGGCAGAGAGGTGGGTGCTTATAGGCTAGCTCTAGAGTTAGTTGTGTGTGTGTTCGTGTTGTGCCCAAATGCGATATGCTTAGACATTTGATATGCGCTCGTTGGAGGTGCTGGTGGTTTGGTTGGGGCGTCCCTCGCTCCTGCGATTGTAGCTGGTTTCCAGGTGATAGACAGCCGGATGATACTGATACCCTCAGCTGGGCTGCAGCATATACATGTACTGTCAGTTGCTGGCCGCTGCCGCCGCTGAGGCAGCAACGGGAACAGCAACCGGTAGGTCCTGGCTGGAGCGGGCACGCTTTTCGCCGCCACTGCCCTCGGTTGGATTATCGCTCTCCTCGCCCGTGCTGCTGAAACTGCCGGGCAAACGGCGCTTCAGGTTGTGATTCAATCCATTGGCCACAGTTTCGTCTTCGGACATCGAGCTGGCCCGCTTTGGTGTATTGCCGGCACTGTCATTGTCCAGCGAAGCAATGGCCGAGGCTATGGCCACAGCAGCGCTGAAACCATCTTCGGAGGCACTATCCTGTGAGGCTGGATTCGCCGGATCCTGGGCCAGCTGCATCATGCCGGACGGAGTGGTGTAACCACTCAGCTTGTTGGGATCCTTTTCCAGTAGCTTTTGGGCCAGCAACTTGAGAGATATCAGCGAATTCTCACAGTCACTGGTATCGATCTCGGTGAGGCTGATGCCAGCGCGTTCGATCTCTGCGTAGGTACCAAAGGGCAACTTCTGCAGACACTCCAGCTTCTGGACATGAGTCTTCGAGCGCAAATGCTTGGCCAAGTGGCCGTGGATGCGGAAGGCGATCTTGCAATCGGTGCACTCGAAGGGCCGCGGGTTGGAGGTGGTTGGCACGCCGAATGTCGATGTCATCATTACCTTGTTCTTGTGCGCCTCGGAACGTTCGTGCTTCTGAAGGTGCCCCTGGGTGCGGAAGGAAATGCTGCAAGGCTCACACTTGAACTTGCGCTCCATATAGTGGATGTTCATGTGCAGAGTCAGCTGATGCTGGCGCTGGAACGTCTTGGCACAAATGGAACAAGTGGGCCGGACATCGCTGGTAATGGGCGCTGGTACTGGCACTGCCCGGCCATAGGATACATGCTGCTGGAGATCATTGCTCTTGCTGCTAGGCGTGGAGTTCTTGAAGCCATCCTCACCCACAATAACAGTACGCTGCGTGGGCTGAGCAGTGCTTGTGTTCGCGGTGGATACGGCCCCGGGAGCAGGTGTTGATGTGGCCGTGGTGGTTGCTCCTCCAGACTGTGAATGCCCGAGGACTCCGCTGAAATCATTGGCATCCTTCTGCTGCACCGCAGCTGGCAGATTGGCATTATGTGGCTCAGCCATGGGTTTTTCTTGATCCGACTCATCACTTTCTTCATGGACCAGCTTCACAGGAATGGGAGTAGGAGTGGGTGCGGGTGCGGGTGTTGATGGGGCTGTAGGTGTTGGTGTAGCAACCACAGGCGGTATGGCTGGCATCTCCGCAGCCTCTGGCGTCTTTACTTCATGCACTTCGATGCTGGGCACCTCATTAATGGTCATAACGGGTCGGCTGCTGGTGGTCAGTAGGTTACCATTGCCACTGCTACTGCTACTCATCACCGTGGACGCCGTGGAGAACAAAGTGTTGATTAGATAGCTGCCACTGAACTGACTCTGCTTCCTCTTGGCATGATGCAGCGCTTGCTCCTTGATGTAGGTCTGCAGCAGAACATCCTCGCCCTCGGCCTCGTGCTTGGCTTGCTCCTCCATTTCGGCGGAAATTCGCACCTTGTCGGACACTGAGATCAAGGTCTTCATAAAGCCGCTCTCATTGCCGGAGCTGCCAAAGATCACATCGTGCATTTGCTGGGCCTGCGACTTGGGCAGATCCTGAACGGGCGGCGGCACTGGCACTGGCGATGGCGAGACCGCAGCGGACATGGATCCGCGCGGCTTGGTCAGATCCATGGGAGCGCTCTCCTCGCTGGCCACGCTGCGCTTTGGCTTGGACTCCTCCGGATTGGAATAATACTGTTCCTGCTTCTGATAGTCGAAAGGTGGCTTTGGCGAGGTAAATGAGCATACCAAACGCTTGGGCAACGAGCCCGAGGATCCGATGCTGTTTGCGGGACTGGCGGCTGGCAATGGTGTGTCCTGCAGCTGTTGCGGATATGGCGAAACACTTTGTGGAATGGGCGGCGTCATCGAGAGCGACAGCAGGCACCTGGCGGCCTCGTGCTCCTTCAACCGGGACTTGGACTCGTCTGTATCTGTGGAAAAATAATGATTTAGTCTATTTGCCAAGGGATTTCGTAATTTTTTCTGCACTTACCACTGCTTTCCGATTCATTGTCGCTGTAATCATCGGAATCGGACTCTCCCGCCATTGAGGATGTGCGTCCTCCTGCCGAGGTCGACGACTGCTGATCAAAGTCCATGTCCACATCCAAAAACTCGCCATCGGCAGGCATAGGTCCAGGATTAATGCCCAATTCGATGCACTTCTTGAAGTGTGTCTTGGACTGCATGTGCTTGGTCAGGTTGCCTTTGGTCTTGAAGCTAGAAGAAGATATTAAACATTAGTTATAAGTTTTTTAAGAGATTTATCTTTCCCGTTGACTCACCTAAAGTTGCAATGACTGCAGGTAAATGGCCTCACGTCCGTGTGAGTGCGAATGTGCTTCTTCAGCATCGAGGGCTTCTTGCAGCGGATTCCGCACTCGGAGCAGACATATCTGCCACGTCCCCGGCCCCGGATATAGGTGTAATCCTCATGCGACTCGTAGCCACCAACCAAAGGCTGGCCCGAAGGACTGGTCTCCAGCTTCTTGGCCTGTGCCTCCTCCTCGTTAGCCTTGGCCGCCACATTAGCTTCGCTTAAAACCGACACCGTGACTGCTGAGGGCGATGTTTTCAGCTGATTTTGATAGAAGGCACTAGCACTGGCACTGACCAGCGTGGATGTGGAGCACACTGTCTGCTGTGAGGAGACCACATTGTAGCTCAGTTTACCCAAACCAGCCATGGCGGTGGAACTCCCATTGCCCAGCATCCTTTGCCGGGAATCGTACAGCGACATCACCTTCTTCAACTTGAATCCCAGGGGATGCGGCTGGTTCTCCTCGCACACCTGCCACACGCTGTACATCGACAGCTTGTGCATGCCCGCCACATATGAGGGCTGCGGACAGTTTACTGTACAGTAAAACATCTTGGTGCTGCATTTAAGGCCCAAATAGGTGTAGGCATGGCCATTGAGATATAGTTGCACGCAGGACTTGGAGGGCCGCGGGGTCTCCGGCGAGATTAGCGGCAGGGTGTTGGCGGTCGGCGTAATCCCATGATGGCGCTTTGGAGTAAATGTACCCGGTTTCAGTGGCAAACTGGTGGGTCGCAGGAACTTAGACTTCGCTGAGGTACTCTGGCTAGCCTCCTCCGTGGCACTCCCATTGGGTGTCTCCACGTGGAGCGGTGTCAGTGGCGACGGCTCTTGCTGCTTACCAGCAATCACATTGTCCAGATTAAAATGTCGCACTTCCGGTTCCGCCTTGACGTTATCCGCCATTCGCAGAAAGTTAAACGGCGCCTTCTTAGGGGTCGTCTCCTTGCTGTTCCACTGCAACGCCTGTCGCTGGGCGGGAGTTGGTGGCTGGCGGCTAAATTCGCTGGGCAAATTCTGGACTCCTCCAAAAGGCGACAAAGCCTTCAGTTCACCAGCGACGGCAGCTCCCATTAGCAACGGACTGGGTTGCTTGCGATTCGGGCTTCGTCCACGGCCCGAAGGAACCGGCAACTGCAGCTGCTGAGGCGGCGGTGGCAGCAATGGCATTTGCGGTGTCAAACTTCCTGGTCCAGGAATCCCAGGGACATAGGGAATAGGCGTAACGGGAGTGGATTTATCGCCTCCAGCGCTCATTGGCGGCAATGTCAACGGATTGAAGGCAGTTATCGAGTTGATGGGCGGAAACTGAAAGTGCTGTGGACCGGAGCTGATGCCCAGCAATCCACTTCCACTGATCTGGGCCATGCGCTTGCGCTCCTTGCTCGATCCTGCGTCGTTTGCCTTGGCCGAAACCTCCTGGAAGCATCCACCGGATAGCAAAGGTGTACGTATCATCTTGGGACTGTTCTCCAATTCGGGGCATTCTGAAATGGGAATCATGGTGCCACCCGATGAAGTAAACCTTCGCAGGCGCTCCTCCTTGACGGGCTGCGACTCCGACAGGCTGTTGTTATTGTGGTTGGTGAAGGGAAAGGACAAGCCTTGCGTGGAGGAGGAGGTAGAAGCCGATGCAGCCAGGTCGCTGGTCTTCACACGCTTGGCATGCGGGGCCTCAATATCCAAGCTGGCAAACTGACGATCTTCGTGCATTTTTGTAATGACCACCGAGTCCTGAGCCTTGCGTGGCGCATTCTGCTGGGCATAGTCCACCAAGGGCGTCTTGCCGAGCAGGGGACCTGGCGATGGCAGTGGTGCATCCACAAAGCGTAGTCCCTCAAGTGGCGCAGGAGCTAGGGTCGAAGTAGCGGCTGCCGGTGCCGTTGCCGGGGCAGAAGCGGGAGCAGGCGCTGTGGAGGGTGCAGTTGCGGTGGGGGCGGTTACAGTAGAAGTCCTCGCTGGCGTCTGTGCTGCATTTAGACGACTCGCCACCAAACTGCTTCGCTTCGTCTTCAGCTGCGACCAGGCCAACTTGGCCAGCGATAGCGGATTCTTTGAGTTGGCCATGTGGCTCTTCAGCTCCGGCAGACTTAACGAGATCGAATTGGAGCGGAAAGGCGATGAGGCGGGACTCATGGGTGCACTAGAGCTTGCATCCTGGCAGTAGGTGCTGTTGTGCAGCTTCAGATCGTCCGCACTGCGGAATTCGCTGGCACAGATCGGACACGAGTAAACGGCATCGTCGCCCTCACCAATTGGGACCGCCAATCCTCGTGCATTCAAAAGCAGGTTCTTGATGATTGAGTTATTAATTTGTCCAGCCGGTGGTGCCGCTTTAGAGCTGCCAGACGGAGTGGCCGGAGTGGTGGACGTCGCTGGCACAGAACTATTGGACAATGAGCTTACGGGCACTGTAACCACGGCAGGCTTTGGCTTTGCTGACAGGTTCAAAGGCATCACATGCACTCCAGTGGCCGGTTGGTCCATTTTAGCCACTGGCGTTGCAGGATCCTGGCGATATTGCATCGTCTGCATGGGCAGCGGTGAAGGTGGCGGTGGTAGCTGCTGCTGTTGCTGCTTGATAGGTGCCGGTGGGATTGATGCTGGCTTGTAGCTATTCCGCTTAATTAAACCATTTGGCGGCTCCAGTAGCTGTTGTGGTTGCTGTTGGTGGCTCTCCTGCTGCTGTTGTTGCTGCTGCTGAAGTGCGTACATGAAATGCTGTTGCTCGAGCGCCGATTGCTGCTGAAGTTGTTGCTGTTGCTGCTGCTGTAGTTGATGCTGCTGCTGTTGTTGCTGTTTTTGGACTATGGCCTGTGCCAAATTCACCTTAGTCTCGCGCTCCGGCATCTGTGCACTCAGGCTGTGGCTGTTGTTGCTGTTTGCATGCAATGCCGCCGACGCATTGGGCGCATTGTTGGTGTTATTGGCGTTGTTGAAGCTGCGGGAACGATTCAGCTGCTTGGGATACTTTTTCTGCAGCAAAATCTCCTTGTTCTCTACTATAGCCTCGTTTTGTGAGATCAACTTGGAAATGTGCTCCTGCACCTTGGCCACGTTCTGGAGGAGATTTTGATGTTAGTCACAGAAATCAATGGAATCAAATCTACAAAAAAAAAAAAAACACTTACAACTTGCATGCCGCCGCTGGAGCTGGCAAAAGTGCTGAGATTGGCAGCTGCGGCAGGCGTGGGCGTGGCTGGGGCTGGTGTCACATTGGAAACCTGACTATTGGCTCGCACCAGCTATATACAAAGAAAAATAAAAACATATAATATAACATATATAATAACATATAAACAATATTTCGGTAAAACAAAAGACTGAAAAACAAACCTGCTGAGGCGGATGACTTGGTGGCTGTTGTATTGGCGGTGGCGCCTTGACCAAAGGAGAATGTTGCTGCTGCTGTTGCTGTTGTTGTTGCTGCTGCTGTTGCTGTTGTTGTTGCTGCTGCTGTTGGTGAGCCAGGTGGATCTGCTGCAGTTGCAACTGCTGGAAGACCATAGCATTGTGATGAATGGCCGCCGCCGTAGGATCTTGGTTATAGAATGGCGGCTGTCCCAGGTAATAGACTCCGCCCGGTGGCACAGGCGGCATAGACGCCAACAGGTTTTGCTGGGCATGCAATTGGTGCTGCAACTGCATCTGAAGCTGGTGCGAGTTGATGTGATTCTTCATCTTCATCTGTGTGCTGGGCGAGAGCGTGGGATGTGCTATCGATGGCTGCTGCTGTACCAATGGCAGTTGAATGGATAGCTTCTGCTGGGCCAATTGCTGGTGTTGCTGCTGCTGTTGCTCCTTGCTACTGCCGGGAGCATACAAGGAGGCATTGTGGAACTTGGGCTTATATGGCTTGTAGTCAATCGACTGACGATGCTGGGCAGTGGCCGAATGCAGATTGTCCGCCGTTGTGGGCGGCAAGGTGCCAGCAGCCGGCGAGCCCAGCGGCAATTGTTGCATGTGCTGCGGGAGTGGTGGCGGCTGCTGGATGTAGGCGCTTTTGGCCGCCGACAGCGTGGAAGGTGAGGGTGTGGGCGAACTCATGGGCTCATCGTATGGCGAACCAGCGCGACTTGGCTGCAAAAATCGTAATAAATCAGGGAATTAATGTGGGATTGCGATAAATTTCTAAATATTACACTTACCAATTCCGAGCTACTGTTACTCAGCTCGGCATCCTGATCGGAGAATCCATCGTCGGCATCCGCAGGCACTTCCAAGCCCCTTGCCCTTGCCGCATGCGACCGGGAGCGACAGTGCTTGTAAAGATTGCTCTTGGTCTTGAAGGCAATGCCGCAGGTGTCACAGGGATATGGCCGTTCGTTGGTGTGGGCGCGTATATGCTTCTCCAGCACCGAGGGCTTGGCACAGATCAGATTGCAGTAGGGGCAAATATAGCGTCCGGTTTTCTCGCCGGCTGCTGCTGCCGCTAAGGCTACTCCGCCGCTTCCGCCTCCACCTCCGCCTGGTATACCGCCTCCTCCTGCTATCCCAGCTCCAGCCGCTGTTGGCTGCGTCAGTTGCTGGTGCTGGGCAAAGTTGGCCGGCGAGAGTGTGGCATTCGCCGCATAGTTGCTAGTGGTGCTGCTGCTGCCTCCGCTGCTACTGCTGTTAGTAAGCGGCGTTCGCGTTCTCGCATTTAACGCTGCTTTGTTGCTATTGCTCTCCTCATGACCAATGGCATTGACATGATTGCTATTTACAAAATTGGCACTGAATTCATGTGTGGTGGTGGTGGTGGTAACGGCTGCGGCCGGCGGTCTATTTTGCTGCTGAGACTGCTGTGCCGCTAGCTGTTGGGTCAAATTGTGACCATTGGTGACCATCGCCGCTGGCGGTGGAGGTGACAGTGAGCTATTTGAGGACAGCGATGTGGTGCGCATACCGGCATCCGCAGAGGTCAAGTGCCCACCGTTTGCCGTGGCATTCCCGCTCTCGACATCGGTGGTGCTGGCCAGACGCTTAAACTTCTTGTGAAGATATCGTGAAATATTACTGGACCAATCCCCGAGGGCGGGTCCATCGGTGGCGGGCGTATTGTTGCTGTTATGGTTGCTTGTGGCAATGGCCACTGGCTCCTTGCTGCTATTTGTGGCGCTGCTGCTGCTGCTGCTGTTGACGGCTGCCATCTGTTGTAGCGTCATTTTGCTATCACTTAGACTTGCTTTATCTTTACTATACTTAAATTCATAATTATTCTCACTAATACTATTATCACTGTGGTGGTTGTTGTTGTTGTTGGTATTATTATTATTATTATTGTTGTTGCTGATGATGTGGTTGCTGTTGTCGACACTCGGCAGCGGCAACTCGCTCAGTTTATCTCGTGTACTTGTACTGGGTTTGCTAGTGGCTACATCTGCTCCTCCTGCTGCCGCTGCTGCTGCTGCTTTGGAGGCTGTTGACGTTGGTGGTGATGCCGCTGCTGCTGCAAGTCTGTTAGCTTTATTTGTTGCTCTCTGGGTGACTGTTGCAGTTTCCCGATATGTTTGCTTCTTTGTTGATGTGACGACTGTGGCTGTGGCTGCGGCTGCTGCTGCCGCCGCTGCTGCTGCTGTGGCACGTCGCGTATTGTTCACTTTATTGGTCTTGTACTGTTTGCCTGCGGTCTTGTAATGCTTGGCCGTTGTGGTGCTTGCATTTTCCATATTATTATCAAATTTACCAACCTGTGACGTATTCGCAGCGGGCTCATCTAAGGAAACGAACGAAAGAGAAAAGAAATACAAGCATTATTTTCATGATATTGGCATAATTTAATTTTAGAGTCAATGCTAATTGATAAATCCATGAAATCCCTGCTTAAATACATATTTCTGCACGCTTTTAAGCCCAATGGCTAACTGCTAACAACCCGTTTTGGCCTCAAGCAAGCAACTCTTTATTTCTGTTGGCCACGAACTTGGTCGCTTTTCCCCTGCAATTAAATACTAAGTATTTCCCTTAGCGGTGTGAATAATTGAAATGCACTTGCTACTGACCTTTGGATTTCCCATGACATTTCCCCCAAAAAATTAACTCAAACCCCTTATTATATTGCTATATATTTCGATCACACTATCAGCTCTAATTGGGGACTCAATCTTATCGTCAGCTCGAGCATTCCACAGATACTAAACGCTCATTTTCCCCCCGAGGAAATGGCTATCAATCCCGCCAGAGCTGCAGGTGAATCATAAATCGCCAAATTCCCATTGAAAATCAATTTCCGCGACACTGTGAACGTGTCAACATCGCATCGATAAAGCATAATGGCAGAAATATTTCGTATGTGTTTCTTTTAACAACTTTCTATTTTGAATCCCCGGCGACGGCGGCAGCAAACAAAAAAAGTCAACAAATTGAATTTAGTTAAGGTTAAGCCCCACCTGTTGCACACACAACAACAAAAACCAAAAGGAAAAAAGAAATATAACAAGCCAGACGAAGACAGGCGACCAAAAACAACAAAAAATAAAGCGAAAACGGTACGAAAATCCAAGAGAAGTGACAAGTGAAGTGTAATGACTGTTGCTGTCGTTGTTGTTGTTGTTGGGGGCTACCTTATCACAGAGCTTGCACACATGGAATTCAGAATGTGTGACAACAGTGCGTATCAGTGATATACAGTCGTAGGATTAAACCAATTAAATACGTATACGACCCGAAAAAGAGCCATTAAGCTACATTTTTCAACTAATTTAATGGAACTTACTCTTGAACCCATTGGACATAAATATGTTATAGCGTATCTTATATAAATAAAGCCTTAGTTTTAAATTAAAAACCTTATGAATTCATTTTTTTGAATCTTATATCATATTATTAAAAATCACATTATGTTTTACCAAGACTTTTCTATAAACAAAACCAGAATATATTGTGAATTATATCATTTAAAACGCTTTTTATAAGCAAAATAGTAAATAGATTATAAAATATCAAGAAACCTATAATATATCTTTTAGAATATGAATATAATCCAGAATTAGGGAATTTAATAGTTGTTTAAGTACCTTTATTTATAAAAATAGGTACTTAACTGGATAAAAAAAAAATTGATTTCAATATTTTCAAGTACCTTTTAACTTTTTAATTAAATATTTAAAAAACTAAGTACCCGTAATCAATGCCTTATCAAGAATAAACTTTCTGCTTCCCAGTCTTCACTGCTCCTAGGATTATGAGTCTCACTGTTCTTGTGTATATATTATATGACTAGCTAGCTTGTCGGGCGATTAGTAAGCCGGGGCAGTTCTCAAATCACAATCACATATACACAGACGAGACCAACGGCTGGGCTGGAAAAACTCACTGGCAACCGAGTTGGGTCGCGTTAATTGACTCGACTGCGACTGTTTAGCATTCAGCGTTATTATTATACACATTATACGGCTTTATACGATCGCAGCGACTCTCGTCTCGCCCCAGTGTTTACTCAATTCGTTATCAGCAGTTATAGGGCTTTCGAGCCGTGCGACCGCAAAAATAAAAAAAATATATAGAATTGCCTAAAAGTTCCATTGATAATGCCCAAGCCAAGTATACGTACAGCTGAAAATAGTAGAGGTATGAAATATACATACATATATTTTGAAAATGTGTGAGTGTTTGCCAGATTCATTATCATTATCGGTTATCAGTGCGCCTGAGTCAGAAACAAAGCCCCCGATAAGCGATCCCCATTGTAAGCAAAGTGATTGGGAATTTGCCGGACTGCAGACGCGTTGACGTCAGTTATCCGATATACATATACTATATACAATGTATTTATTTAGCTGTCAGATTGTCAGCTTATTGGGCAATTAAATGACATTCGCTGCTGCTGCTGTTGGCGATTAGCTAGCGGCTCGGGGATCCAAATCCTAATTACATAATCACGTGTAGGAAATATGTGTATGTACTTAACTTATTAATAAACGAATGAGTAGGTCAATTACAAGGCGCCAACTGCGCCACAATTGAAATATGTGCTATGGCGATTACATGGAATTTCTGACAAGTTAGAAGGGGGGATCAGGGAATTGTTTGTTGCTAATAAAAACAAAAGCGGAACAGAAAAGCAAAAATAAGTGACAAAGGCAAATGTTGACTAAATAAATATAACACTTGCTTTTATAAAAGTAAAGTAAGATGATGAGTTAAGTGTCTAAAAATCTTAAAATAAAGGAAATATTTTCATAATTTTAAAGTATTTTTAGAGAGTATTTCTTTTTAAAGATTTTTAAAATTTTTAAATTGCTAATTTAACCAAATAACAATTAAGCAAGTCCAACTGTACGCCTAGCAAGAACTTGAACTAAATTATACAGCAAACTAAAGCCACCAAAACAGTCACAACAATATAATAAAATCAAGCTAGAATACTACAGATAAGCTAATCACAGAATGGGAAGCTTTTCAAGACCCCACAGAAGAAACCAGAAGAACTTCAATGCCAAGATACCCTACCATAGAGCAAAGTGCAAATATATTGTCAAATCTTTCATTTACATCCCTTGATTATTTTCCTAAAGTAAATCCATTTGTCACAGCCGTGAAGTAAATATTTAAATGACATTTTCCTTATCACGAATATTCATTTAACGATTTCAGTTCTAATTACGCTGGTTTGCCAGCATTTCGAGGCGTGAAAATATCAAGTAAACGTGAAACACATGGGGAATGCTTTTTCTATATGCACAAAACTGAATAATTTGCATTCTCATTTACATGCAATTTTTTATTGAGCCAGTCAGGCGAAAAACAATTGCCTCTGTTCAAAGTGCAATAAATAAAGCTATAGCAAATTATCAGGCATGGGAATGCACTGGAAAAGTTGTTGTTATTAGTGTTTATATTTTATAAATAATTTTTATTGTAATTATTTGGGGTTTGTTGAGGGAAAGCTAATAAATGTTTTGAATTTGTTTATCTTCTTGTGTTTTTAAAATTTTAAGGGTTTTCTTTTAAATCTGCGAACTAAATACCAATTCCCGCATAAAATTATGAAATTAAATTACTTTTTATTGATTCTTTTTTTTTAATAGATTATTTTTCTAAATTTCCTGTTAAAAAAAAGTTAAATAATCCGATTTTTCCATGTGTATAAAGGCCTACTTGGGGTTGATAAGTTGACGCAAATATTGGGCACACGCTATCGCCTACGTCACAAGTGCATTTCGCGATTGACTGAGTGACTGACTGAATAAAACAAAAATACATTAAAATGAGAAGAAACACAAGCACAACATTAAAAAAGCACCCACACAAACACAGAAGCAGCGGTACAGATGGCAAAACGAACGAGAGCTACAATAAACGAGGTGCGGCACAAAAACGGCGCCACAAAGTCCACACATCTGTCCGCCAGTCAGTTGTTCCGTCTGTCCATTCGCCATTCCGTCATTCCCCACGTGACGACGTCATCCCATTGCAAAAAGCAAAAAGCACTAAGCACACTCGCCCACTTGGCAATTGTTTATAATTTATTAGCACGCAGCGCTTTACAGCGGTGATACGTCAAATTCGCGGAAAAGATTCCGAAATTCCAGCGAACAACGAAGGCCCGATAAAAGTCACCAAAAGCAGAGTAGAAAATCACAAACGGGAAACAACGGTGAACAGCAAAGACGAAAGAGAGACGTACCCGAGTTTAATTGTGGCCACACGCATCCCCATTGTATCTGTGTGCCTCACGCATTTGCATTGCACGCGGGTATTGACGCACTGCCGCCGTTATTGTTATTGTTGTTGGTATTGATATTGGCGAATCACAGGAAAATGCAACAATTGGAAAAAAGGCTCGAAGAGCGAAGAATCGAAAAGGCGGCTATCGACAACCGACGCGGCTGAAACATTTAAGGCAACTAGACGAGGCGACCAGCGAAATTCATTCAGAGCGTGTGTGCTCGGTGTGTGAGTACGGTGTGTGTGTGCAAAAAGAAAACGAAGAAGCAACCGAGCGGGGCAAAAACAACAAGTTAGAATGGTTGAGCCAAGGGACTCGACTTTTGAATACCCGCTAAAAACTGGCTTCGAATATCAGAGCATACTTGTGTACATACGCTTAAAGCTATCCAAAATGTAGATTAATCAGTTAGGCTTGAGGCATTTTTATTAGTTTCTATCTCAATTTGTAAGGCTCCTGAGATACAATTGTATCTACAATCTTAAAAATACCTGCAAACTGTGAGATACCTTTTAATTTACTCTCTTATTAGGTATTAAAATCCGCGACGTCAGCGCAGGCAGCGTAAGAGTAAAAATACAAAAAAATAAAACGTACAATAATCAAATAATTGCGGCAGCTTCGTCGTCGCCACCCCCCGCACACACACACTCACTCACACTAGCAGGCACCACACACCGTCTTATTCACAAAGCCCCCCTTAGGCCCCCTCACACACAGTTGCAATTGTCAATCAAAAGTAAGCACAGGGTCGCTTCTTCTTCTTCATCTTCTTGCTGCCTTTGATTTTGCGGGAGCGCGGACTGCGAAATGATCAAATCAAGCAAAAATAAAAATAAAGACAAAAAAAAAACAACATTAATACAACGTAGCCACCAACAACAGGTGACGCGAAGTACGAAGCGAAATGAAATGAAACGAAACGAAAGACTGTCGCCAGCCAGTCAGACTATGTTGTTGTTGCTTCCCCCTATTGTTGATTACGTACGCCACACACAGACATCCACGGTTCATAAAACACGCGCACGCACACAGGCAAACACAAACACACCATCACACATCACATTCCCCCGCGCACAAATATGCGAAATTTTGCTGACTAAGGAAGGTCTGGGGAGCACCAGGCAGCGAAAACGAAAAACGAGAAAAAAAAGTGAGGCAAAAAGCACATCGCGATAACAACAAAAGCATTTAAAAGCGTAGAAGCAACGGAAAAAAGTGATAATAAAATAATAATTGCTATAGCACACACACTGATCGCCACTGAGAGGGAGGGAGAGAGAGAACACCAGAGTTGCCAGCAGCTGGGAGAGCGGGCGAGGCACTCTCCTCCCCATCCCCTCCCACCCTTTCAACACACGATTTGCCATGTGGCCCCACCAGCCTGTTCACTGGCTATCGCACTCGCTCGCTCTGTTTTTCTCTCTCTCCGACATGACTAAGCCAAACAACTTGACAACACTGTCGGTGGAATTGTGGGGCCGTTGTTGTTGTTTCTGCTTTGAGTCAATTCATAAGAAACGAGGAAACCCGCTGCCATATCGTTGTTGCTGCTGATTCGTGTTTATGTGTGGCGGCGGCGATTGTGTTTGTGAGTTGGCTGGCATGAGCATGAATCAAGTTAAAAATTTTAATAATTTGTGGCTGAAAACGAGTTTAGCTTGTTGAGCTTTTTGCATGGGGCATGGGGGTATATGAGTATGCGTGTGTATGTGCGGCTACTTGTTTTCTTCATCTTCTTCGCCTCGGCTTTGTCTTCTTCTTCTTCTTGGTGCTCCAGCTTGGACACTGACGATAATATTTTACACACCAATACATACAAAAGAAGAGCTTGATAAGCGCTTTATGACCATCTCTCTCTTTGCTATTAGGAGGGGGCCGGAAAGAAGAGGGCCAGTGACGTACCCGTGCCCCACGATTATTGTTGTTGCCCACTCAGCTGTGGTGAAGTGTTATAGGAAATCAAATTAAGGCGATTAAAGAGCGAGCGAGTGCACACGCTCTTGCCAAGAAAGAGGGAGCAAAGGAGATCACTCTCCCAACGAGTGAAAGTGGTGACTGTTGAATGCCCTACAAGCAGCGATACCCTACTTTTAATGTAACTACTAAAATAATATTTGTAAATTAATTAAATAATTGTTTTATGATATTGAAACTAAAAGAATATATTTACAAAATCTTAGTATTCTGCCATTTAACCATTTTCATTAAAGAAGCAGCACCAACTACCCTTTAAAAGTTGTAAGTTCCAATAATTGATAAGGCTAAAACAAAGAAATTATGCTTCTGTGCAAAATTTGCCATTTACCGATAAGTTCTAAAGCAATTTGAGCCAAGTCAGTAAACAGTTTCTTTTATTTATTTACTAAGAAAGGGATTTCCAATGCATAATATTGATATAAACAAACAAATCGGGAAATTCCGATTAAAACCGTTGATAAACTATGGGGAATTGCAAAAACATTTTAGGAAAACGGTTCTTGACGTTGGTCTATTGATTAATCGAAGTACTTTTTGTGAAATAGATTTCGGGTTGGAGCTTATCGTCTTTTGTCTTGCAGTGGAGTCTTTTGTTAAGAGTAAAAGGTCAAGGTACGGTTTCCAGAACTCGAAAATAGATAAGATATACCCCTTCAGTATGTTCAAGTGTTGTGAACCTAAATATCGGAAGCGTGATTTATCATCCTCCCGATGAGTAAGCAGTATTTTGGATAATTTGGCAAACAGAACAAATTTCTCGCCAAATTATACAAATACACATTATACATTTTTCACATTAGCGCGGAAATTCCCAGATTTGTTTGACGTCAGTCGAAAAAGAAAATTTTTGTAAAGTCTATCGTGGGGGTAAAAATTGTGTTCAGTTTCTATTGGGGCGGTGGGTGGTGTGCTTCGCGATTGCCAAGGTCCCCCTGGGCTTTACATATAGGTAAAGTCTGTATAAACAAAAATTGATTTTTGGCACAGCGAAACGAAACAGAATTGAATACTATTTAGCACTTGTATATACCTTTCCCACATATAGATTTATGGATTCGTATTTTGGGTCCGTTGCGGTTGGTTCTCAAATATTTATGGCAACAATTGAGGCGTTGAAATCAGGCAAAACCAAAATTGTAGATTAAATAAATAACAACTGTAGAGCGAAACCAACTTTTAAATAGTTCGATATCGGTTGGGAACGTGATTTTTCAGCCAAGTGAGATAGAGATCATTTTCATAGGTTTTTTGAAATCACAAATTGACTTTCAATTTACTTGGGAATATTATTTATGATTATTGCGGGCGTGATAATCGTAAATAAAAAGAGTTCAAAGCAAAAATCAAATTATATAGCTACGTATTCCGCAATTTGTGTAAATCGGCAAAGAGCCCGAATGAACATTTTATAAATAGAAAAATTCGTGGCGCTATTTGGCCAAAGCCAAAAAGTGTTAAATAATTGCCCCGGCCAACCGTTTTTTTGTTTACACACAAAAACGAACAAAAACAAAAAAGGAGACTAAAAATCATTCGATAATTGTTGTTTATTTTTATTTTCCACTGTCTTTGCCTTCTTCTTGGCTGATAGAATTTGATTTTCCTCGATTTTCCATTTTGTTTTGGGTGCCGCCGTGCTAGAAATGTATTTTTAAATGCTCCAACTACGTAAGACGACATTCAAGTGTTTTATTTTAGACAGTAGACGGTATAGAGCCAAGTAGACGTCTGCTAAATATATATATACCCACATCTGCGTCTATATGTATATCTATCTGCCTCATAATATTTTTAGTTGTTTCTTCTATTGGCCTTTTGCGTTAGCACATTTTTGTTAAAAATTATCTATTTGTATTTGCGTTATGACAGCCAAATGGAAATCTCGAATCGAATCAATGATTATGCAATCCGCACTGCTGTGTGGCAGCAAACCATAACGATCATAATTAAATTGTTCACCCCCATCTAAATGAAACTAAAAGATATGATATTCTTGATTTTTCACAATTTTTATGGCGCCATAAAAGCAAAAGTTAATGACAGTTTTTCGCTATAATGTCACGTTATGCGCTTTGTTTTCGGGGGGCCAATTAAATTAAATTGTCGCCAAAACAAACGATTAGAGAAAATAATCTCCAAATCGTGCATTTCTATGCGCAGAAAGACATGAATATAATTTCTCAAAAAAAGAATAAATTGTGTGCGTTGTTGTTTTGCCTTCTTTACTTTTTTTTTTGCTTGCTTTTTAAATATTATTCTTATTTTTTTTGCTTTCTGCTTGTCTTGGCGTTTTGGCATTTGAAGGACGGAAATACGTTGGCGGCGTCGTGAATTTTTGCATATTAGCGAAAAGTGAGAAAAAGAAAAAATCATAAATAAATACAACAACAACAACAAAAAATGTTGATAAATTCAAAGCGCTTACGTAGGCAACTTGGCGGAGCAGGTGCCGACAGGGGGGCGGGGATGGTTAAATATTGGGAATAGATTCAATTCGATACGAATTCGTTTTGAAATGAGCCGACAAAAGTTATTCACAGGCATGCGCAATGCGCCTAAAAAGAATAGTCACTGGATTTCAGGCACTTCAAGTATCTTTATCTACATATATCTGTAGCTGGAATCCGAGGACTTCACATCCGTGTATCCGCAGAGTATCTGTTGCTGTTGTGTTGTCAAGGTCATGACTGCTCTTTAGGGGTTGCCCAGCCGATAAACATGTGTCGTCATTCCCCGGACAGGGCATTCCTCAAAACTCACGCAAACACACACACCCAAAAACCACACACAGGCACACACTCACAGAGCAGCATTAAAGGCGGAACGTATTATAACTGTTGCATGTTTAATTGTTCGTAAAACACTTGAGAGCAGGCCTAAAGATACATATACAGATATTTACAGTGAAACTTCGTATATTAGGGAAGGAAATGGGATATTTTTCAGGGAAAACTGGGAAAACTCACAGAATGCTTTGTTTATATACAAAATTTCTAACACAACTTGAAGATTTTGTTAGGAACAGTTTTGAGTTACTTTTTCTAATTTCAAGAGTCTCTACTGTAACGACAAGATAGCGATATTCCCTTGTGGATGCCCCATGGTGCAGTCTTTAAGTGGATTTCCACCTCTCGTTGCATTGTTGCCGTTGTTGTTGTTGTTCTCGACGTGTCAATGACGTTGCAAGCCTTTTGTCTGTCCGTATCTCTATCTCCCTTACGCGCTGACTGCATAGCCAGGTATCCTGGCGCCGGCTTAATTTACCTTTTGGCTGGTTCGAAAGGTAAGGGCAAAGCGCAGGTAAATCTCAGGTAAAACGCCTCAAAGTAGTTCAAGTCCAACAAAAAAATCTCTTATTGTTGCTGCACCTCTCTCCCTCTCTCTCTCTATCACACACACACTAATGCGAAGATTATCCACTCACCCGCACACGTTTTTTTTTGTCTGCTGCCGCCGCTGCTGCTTCTGCCGCTGTTGTTGTTTTTGGTTCTGGTTCAACTGAGAACTAAAACTAACACAAATCTGATATTGCGGCCCGGCCGCGGGGTTGCCCAGATTTGTATTTGTTGCCTTCTCAGCTTGCTGCTTCTTTCGTGTATTGTATTCTCAAGAGATCTCCCCTTCTTTGACTTTTGTTTATTTTGAATTTTCCCAGTTTTTCTCGGAATTCCTTGCACTAGCACTCGCACGCACTTACTCGCACTCACTCACTCATCGCTCATTTCCTCACTCGCTCTCTTCGCGGAGAGAGAAGACTTTGAATTTTGCACTTTGTGTGAGATTGTATGTGAGTGTGCTTTTTGAATATTTTGTCGCTTTGCACCGCAGCTAATTAGCATATTATGACATTCATTTCGCTGTAACCTTTCCTTCGCTGCTTCTTTCCCGCGCGTTTCTTCGCTCGTTTTGTGGTATGATCTAATTTGATTAATACAAAACTTGTTGTGGCGGCTGCACTCGCACTTCGCCCACATACACACACGTTGGCATATCACACACGACACAGATACGGCCGGGCTTTCGTATGTTCCGTTCTTTTGTGGTTTCTTTGCCTTTTGTTTATGTTGCGCTGCGTTATTTATTCCGCTTTATTCCGCCGCACCGTCGCCAGAGCCAAACGAACAACAACCACACCGCTCGACGAAAGATCGAAGAATGGCGGAGAGGCCGAGGCCGCAGCGGTTGAGGCAGCAACAGGCAGCGCACAGGAGCGGACGACCTTTTTTGTGGGATTAAATGCTCACTTTAACACGAAAAAATGTTTTAAGGCTTTTGAATACATCTCTTTATAACAAATATTTAGCAAATATTTAATTTGAATTGGATGATGGACTTCCTTTTCACAGCAAATTCATAGGATTGTTTTTATGCAATGTGCAGGCGAATTAACTAATACATCTACATACACATGTACAGACATATTTTGTATTATTTTTTTTTTTAAAGACATTTTTTTTTCAAAAATGTAAATGGATTTCTTTAATACAACTTGGAGCTGTATAAATTAACTATACCATCAATAAAAATTTAAATATTCTTTGCATTTTTGGTCGCTAAAGAGTTTCCTATTTAAAAGAATCGTTAATCCCGCTGTGTGGCAGCCTCGAAATACGTTTTCTAGCAAACCTTATACAGATCCTTGATCTCCTTTGCATATTTGATTTAAAGGAGATTGATTCAAATAAAATTGTTGTATATGTTACATACTCAAATTTTTGGCGGTAAATGTAACTGCTTTATTATTAATTAGTTTAATTAATTAATTTTGTATTAATTCGTCTTTTAGAATAATATTGAGATATCTACATACATTGGTTTATAATTGTTTTTTATTACATTATATTAATTGGGCAAATATGTATTTAGTTTTGCTTATTTTTGCATTGCACCCAAAAAACACTATTAATTCTAGCAATTAGATATGTATTCATGTTTGGTTTTGCTTTTCGCTTTTTGCATTTCACCACATTGTTTGCTATATGTTTTCTTGACATTATATGTGTTGTTGCATCATTAACCCGATAAAGCCTGAACCGTCCCTGTGTGAATGATTAAGAGTAAACGACAAGAACAACAACAACTGAAGCAAGTGAACTGGCGTCGCCAAGTCGTCGGCTGTTGCGCGCCATGGTATGTGTGAGGTGAGTGAGTGAGTATGTATGAGTGTGTGTTCTTGCCGCCTGCCGTCTCTTTCCGACCAAAGTGACTTGCTTGCCCCAGCAGACATATGGCGCTCAATGTTTCGCTCTCTTTCCACGAAACGAGCGAAATCACTTTTTTCTCCGTCCCTACTCCTCCTCCTTGAGTGCTTCTTCTTCTCCTCTTCGTTGTATTCGCTGCGTATTTCTGCTGCCGCTAGGAAACCCGCCCGCAAAAAAAAAAATAAAATAAAACAACAAAACGCGTAAAGTGAGCGCCGCCGCGTTCTTGGCTTATTAGATCAATTGGTTTTGCACTTTTTGTTGCTGCGCTGCGTTTATTTATACATTTATTCAATTTCCCCCGCTGTGCGCCGTTTTAGTGTACAGTTTTTGTTTGCTAATTTATAGTTAAGTGAATTCGTTTTTTTTTTTGTTTTGTTTTTGTTTTGGGAATTTCAGGAATTGCAATATATATTGTTTTTGCGTTTCCAATTGAATTTGATTGTTAGCTACATTTATGGTCAATTATAAGTTTATTTAAAAGAGTTTGTTTTTAAACATTATATTTGAATGTACTAAATATAGAACTTTAATTGAAAACGGAATTAATTTTGGGAATTTATCAATCTAGAAAATGTGTTCTAGGCGTTCCCAAATACCAAGAAACTATAAATCAAAAATATACATATTCTGCGAAGAAATATATATTTTCCTAAAATACAATTTTAAAAAATTTTTTTTTTTTTAAACAGGAAACCTATTAAATACACTTCAAAATATATTTTAAAATAAACATACTACAATTAAAGTCCATATATTAAAAGCTGACCCATTGAACTTTTAATCAAATCAATCAGCGTTGGATATTAATTTCTGGCAGCCGTAAAAAACGGTCTCCATAAATCACTTTCCCCGCTTTGCAGCCATTAAAAATCGATCTCTGATAACGATATTACCACAAAATAAAGCAGCAAATAACGGTATACATAGTGTACTAGTGTATCTGTGAAAAAATCCCCACAAAGTCTGAAATTTTCTGTGCCAAATCGAACGGAAGCGATTCGATAAGAAACTATCACACACATGCGCTCTCTTGAAACAAATATATATTTATATATTCCAATAGAATCGGAATAGTTTCCAGTGTGTGTGCTCAGATGTACGTTTATTTAGACAGTTGACGTACGATAACGCTCAACACTTGGTCGCTGCTGCTGCTGGGCCCCGTTGATGATATCACGAGAAAGGTAAACAATCTAATCAATAAACACAATCAAGCGAGGACGAGTGGTACGCACTCGTCGTCTATTAGGGCGACACGTATGGATATACATACATATGTACATCTATGCAAGTTTTTATGTATGTAGACATGTCTACATAGTCGTCTTAATGCCACAGGGGGAGAAATTATCACCATAGTTGGTCATCCGATACGTATCTTTTTCGTATCTGTAGGAAATGGACACTATCTCTGACATCATGATTATATTTCCTTAACTTTTAATTTATATTTAGGGTACAAAATGATATTATTATTTACGTGTCATATACAAAATAAGATTAATAAATATTTTATAATGATAAGGCAGAAAAAGAAAGTTATAATGATGATAAAAAAAGGCGAGTAAAAGTAAGGAGTAAAGGAATGGTATCAAAATTAGATAAATAAATTAACTTAAGTAAGTTTTAAATTTATTTTTGATTAATTAAATAAAATGCATATTTTTCCAGAATTATATTTAATTTGTAATTTTAATAGAAACTTTTTCTGATGTGACTTTTTTCTTGTGTAATATGTGTGGGTACTCGCTGCTGCTGTGTAATACCAGTTGTCGGTACTCGTATCTGAATCGTACTCGCACTCGTACGATTAATCGACGACGCTGCTGATGCCACATGCACGCGACGATTGATTACAGCAATAAAACGTCTATCGCATCGATTGATTTAAAAATACGTACGAAACCCACACAGACACAAGCATAGGCGATCACTGATCACGGCACGGCAACAATTAACCGTATCTGAGTATCTGCGCCTATCGCGTATCTGTGAGATGGTGCGAGTATCTGTGGGGCGACTGGCAAACATAAATAGGCACAAGTGGCCGCCGGTCTTAAAATGCAACAATAACTACAATAAAAACAATAAAAATACTAAAACGAAAAACACACACCAGGCGTACGTCGCCCCCATCGATGGGTTCTTACTCATTCACGCATTGGGTAATCGATACACAAACACACACACACATGGATAAACTCTGCTCAGCCGCCAAATGAAACCATTAAGCGCTACATAAAACATTCGTCAAAAAAAGGGGGGTGAAGTGGTGGCCAAGGGGGCGGGGGCGGTGGCAGGGGTTGGGGCGATACTGGAAACATTGCAACCAGAAGCTACGATCGGCAGTCCCGCCAAACTGGCGACAATGCCACACTCAGCAAAACTGTGCGATCATCAGTAAATAAATATTACACTAAAAGAAAATATTGTGGATTTTCGAGGGTCTGAATTGAGTTAAAAAATATGCTGAATTTAAGATTTTTTACTAATTTAAAATGAGAAGTTAAAACTTAAAACTTTAAACCAATATTCCAATCCAATTATATTTTAAAATATTTTTAAAATAAAATAATAAAAGCTTTCTTTCTCATTTTTATTCCATTTGGTATTAGGTAAGTGGGACTTCGATTTGACTTCAAAGATACTCGTTCCTAGAGATTCATTTCAGATCATTTTCGCTCTAGAAGAACTTGGGGTTCCCCTCACAAAATTGTATATTTTTTTAATAATAAAATTATATCTAAAATATAAATTCTCTCTGTGTATCCGGCACGATCGACAGCAACGACTTTGGCTCCAACTCTGGGCGCAGACAGAACAGACAGCGCAAACAATCAGAGACCCAAACAACAACGGCGACGTGATCATGTCTGGGCCGTTCAGTCGCTGGGTCTTTCAGTATTTCAGTCTGCCAGTCTTCCAGTTGCTCAGTCTTTCAGTTGCTCAGTCTTTCAGTCTTTTCAGCCGTTCAGCAAATGTTGGCGACGTTCGGCGGCTCCAACTTTGTTATTATTACCGCTCGTGCACATGCCCCCAACATATCTGCAGAGCAAACAGGTTTGACCATTCACTTGAACCGCTTTGGGAGTCGCCACCGAGTCGAGGTTTCCGAGGTGAAGGGCAGGGCAGGGCAGGGGTGGGGCGAGGCGACGAGACGAGACTTGGACTCACAGGGGAAGGCGTCTTCGTCATCGACATTAAACGTAATCAATAGAGCGAACTTCTTTAATTGAGCATCGTCAACGTGCGAGAGACAAAAGCGAAGCGACAATCAAAACTAATTGAATGCACAGTGCAAAAAATACAGAAAAGAAAGATATAATAAAAAAAACAGAGAATTGATTGGCTTTTGTTATAGAAACAGGAAAATAAAATGGATCAGGAAAAGCCAGGGTATACATAAGGACAGATCGTAACAAGGAATTGGAGTTTAAACTTTCTTGATGCTTGTGGGAATTTATAAATAAATAGATATTATTTAAAAAATCAGAGTTTCAGAAACTGAGAATATCATATATAGATAATGATCCAAAGATCCCTCTTTCAGGAATTTTGGTTGAAACTTACAACCAAATTTAATGTCATAAGACAGTCTTTAGATCTGAAACAATTGATCACAAAATTAACGCATAAATTTCAACAGGGTTTTGCTTTAAAAATATATTTAATATATGATTTATGAAGTAGAAGAACCTTTGCAATGATCTTATAAACCTCTAAGGTTTGCCTTAAGCATTATTTTGAAATTAAATTCAAGTAAAATCAATTATCTAAAACGATATATTAACCCACATTCCTTCTGAGAAGCTTAGATAATAGCCCCATATCCATTTTGCATATAATTATTAGACACATAACCCCCTCACAGGTCTAATTATGCATTGCATAGTTATGGGCGCTATTGATTTTGGCAACCGCTTAGCCAAAATGAAGGAGCTGCAACCAAAATTAACAACTTGGCCAGAAAGTTGAGCCCAAGCAAAGACCCAGAAAATGGCCAAGTAGTACGAGGGGAAACGGAAACTTCATAGAGGAAGTTCTTACCACTGACGTCGTGGGAGTGCCAGACTTTATTATAATGCTGCCGTTGATCGATGGGTTTGCCATTTATCAAGGTGTGTGCTAAGATATATATTTTTTTTTGTTGTTAATTGAATCAAAAAAAGATTTTATGAGGCTTTAATTGAGCCACGAAAAAGGTATTTTAATTGTAATTATATTACTACAGGGTGGGTCTTCAGGTTTATTATAAAAAATAAAATAATATATATCGTAAACTGTAAGCTTTATAAACCATATAATGAGTAATACTTCTAAATTTATTCATTTATAAATGTGTAATATTTGTACTATATTCTATTCAAACAACCCAATTTGTATGCAGCTGTACAACGTATATTCTAATTACTGTGAAATCATCAATAACAAATTAAACAAGACACTTGTTTGTGTATATAGAACACTGCCTCAAGCAGGGAACTATATAGAGAGATAACGCTTTATATTTATACCGAGAAAACAGAGTCGATTTCCACGAACCTCATCTCTATTCGAGCAGTTCGATGCTCACTATCAGTGGCTGTGCCTTTTCCTTTAAATGTTTTTAGCCCGCGGGGGTTATCGCTGATGAGGTTCCAGAGCTTCTTAGTCAGACAGCCTGGTGTGGCAGTAGTGGTGGTGGTGGAACTAGTGGCTCTGACCGAATGCGTCAGCACTGAATAAATAAATGGAAAACGAACGAATGGACAAACGCCTAGACCTTAGTCAATGGCCAGCTACAAGTTTTTAACATTAGAGGGGGCACCAATACTGAAGTGACTGACGCTTAACTTGGCCATTATACTATTGTTGATTGCTCATTTGTTGACACGCAACGCTGGCTTTTTGGCCTGGCCAGCCGGCGGCAGTCAACAAAATAAAACCAAAAAGAAAACAAAATATAAATGAAAAGAAAAAAAAAAAAAAACTATGTGTTACTCACAACTCATTTGCCAGTGCGGATTTCAGCTATTTCAGTTTATTTGCAAAACCAAAACGATGCAATAACAACAATGGAAAGGCCTCCTGGGGTCTGCCAATGATGAATCAAGTGGATTTTACATATAATCCATGTATTCCAGGTGCCCCAAAAAAGTATTTTGCTTCAGAAATTAAAGATTTCTGGGGAATTAATCTTGAGTGCAGTTTATAAATGATTTATTTTTTGGTTTATTAATGTTCTATTCAAATAATAAATATGAAATTTCCAGAATTAAAGGTTATTTATGTTGTTTTCCTAGGATTTAAAGGGGATATTTGTAAAGAATTCTATTAAAAGTGTGGCTTTTATAGAATTGAATTGTCTAAAGAATTATTTAAGAGATAAGTTTGGAAGTTTAAAACAAAACATATTTTAAATTATATAAAGTCATCATCTAAAATAATTTTTAAAATTGTTTCTAAATTCTAAGATTCTTAAGATTATATTTAAATAACAAAATAGTTGTATTAATTTTGATTGCTTTTAAACTTTTATTTTTTAGAATAACATATTTATACCCCTTCAATAAACAATTCATAGTTTGTCCATAAATATTTTTTCCGCTAAAATAAATATCTTAAATAAATATAAAAATGAAGAAAAATCATTAATAACTTCTCCATAAATATTTTTCTACAAAAATAATACTTTCACTAAAAATGATACAGTTTCTGAATGAAACTTTCTTTTATAGCCATAAATATAGAAAACATAATTATTTAATATATTTCTCCAAAAACTACACAAATATTTACTCATGTATTTCAGAGTATTTAATTCATGATCTTAATACCAGTATTTTCATTAATTAAATTTAGCAAAAAAAACTAAGCAAAAGTTAAGAGGATTCCCTGACCACATTGCCACCTTGACTTTCTAAAGACCTTTTGGTATTTGTTTTTCAAAATATTCATTCCCAGGGGACCCAATTGTTTGGTAAACAAATCGAATAATTACGACTAAATTCACACTGAATTAAAATGTGCCCAGGGTATTTGCGATTCGTTGATTTGTACGCCCCCGTGGCTGGGTTTTGTGTACACAAGACAAGTCAGAGAGTCGTCGGTGATGCTGCCGCTGGGCTGTTGCTTTTGCACATGATTTTGCTTTTGCTTTTCTTGTTGCTTTTTGGTTTTGCTGATTGGGAATCGCCAGTTTGGCGACTGGTGCGCTCGCACAGCTATAGATACAGATACAGATACGACGAGTGCGGCGGCAGATACTTTTATACACATTCTTTGCCGCGAAGCCAAGACGCCTGTCGACGTACTTGTAGCGTCTATGAAATCGCTTTATATTAAGCATCGCACCAAGAGCCCCGGCAGTAAATAAAACGCAAAACGCGAGACGCCAACGAAAAATATGCCGTGGAATGCGAATCATCAGAGTCAGACGCGTGTATCTCTATCTCTAGCTGTAGCTATAGCTGTATCTGTATCTTTTGCTCTATCTGAGACTCTGCACTTTTTTTGTTGTTGGTTGTAACTGCAGGGGGATACTTTTGGGCCATCAGGGCCGCATATTTGCATACGCCGAGCAGCTGTTTATAGCCTCAGATGTCAGCTAATTGAAACGCTTTTGGGTTTGCAGCTCTCAGCAGCAGACATCAGCGAGACAGCCTTAATCGCTTGCGTCAATGGATTTGTTAGTTTCTTACGTTTTACCTGGCCGAAATGGGTTTCGACACAGACGGAATGGCATCATTACGCCTGGGGTAACGGATTTTCCCGGGTAAAACCCATAAAATCATCAATAGACCCCTGAGATCTGGCAGGCAAAGGATCAGCCACTCCTCGGGACCACTTGACTTGAGGCACTTGAGCCTGGCGCTAGTTTCTAAATCCCTTAAATCCCTGCAGGACAGGTCAGACTTTTCGGCTGCTGGTAATTAAAAGTTAGCAGTAAAATTTTAGAAATATAAATTGCACACAGAAACGCAGGTAGAAGTGAACACTTCCTAGGAAAATCCTTTGCCTTACAAAAGTATCTTTTCCATCGCAGTAAGTGAAAAACAATAACTGTTGAGATTGCTGTAAAAGATAAACCTGATCTGCTAAACTAATTTGGTTTTAACAAGGGAAGAAGTTACTAGAAGTGTTATAAAGATAGTCTTGATATATTTATTTTTAATTAAAATAATATTAAAATATTATAAGGAAAAGCTAGAAGAAGATTTTAAAAGGTTTTAAAGCTATTTAATTTATAGAGTTATTAATGCAAATATCTGGGTTAATTTTCCTGTGTTTTCAGTATCTTTCATCTGACTTATTGACCTGAACTTGCAACCCATTCCATCTGCTATATATCAACCCGATATCTTTGTTTTGTGGGTATCTACGTCACGTATGGGGCTTATCGGAGTGAAAGTGAAATGCGGTTGACTTCGGCCAAGTATCTCTAAGTACGGCATAATCTTTTCCGATACGCTGGTGCACATACATAAACAGAGTTACGCAGATACCTTATTGTTTTGTTATATATATACATATATATTTATATATACTTTTTTGGAGTACTCTGCCGTGAATCACGCCATTTGGCCTTATCAACCAAAGCTCTCATCGGTTCTATTCCAATATTTTATGCCTATGTGCCGAGCACGCACTTTATCAATCCACATATATATTTATATATATATCTGTATATAGCTGTGTATCTGTGCGATTGCTTTGTGCTTGGCACCCATAACAACTGTATTAAACGCCATTCGACATGAGTGGAAGCCCATCTGCTTTGCCCCCACACACAATCCGTATCTATAAACATTTATATTTCACTTAGTTTTGGTTCCTCCCTTTTTTCCGGGAAACCTTATTGATAGGTCCCCCTGAAGGTCATTGCTATATCTCTCCCAGTTTTGTTTTCTATCTAAGATTCATTGGAAAGTCGTAGTATTATTTATGCCTTAACAGATTGCCAGAGTTTGGCTGAGTCATATATAATCAGCGTCAGTTTTTGGGATTTTCTGAGCTGCAAATCACTGAGATGAGGGAATTCCAGAAGAAGATTTGTAGAATATAATTGTATATAATATTTATAATCTATACAAAAAAGGCTCTCAATTATATAAAATATATAAGATTTGCCAGATTACCCAACTTTTTAGATTACTTAAACCCTTGGGATTATCTAAAGATTAGAAATCTCTTTTTAAAAGTACCTAAAAGTGTGCAAAAAATAATATTTCGTTATAAAACTAAATACATTTTTCCCTAAATATTTTTAGCTGCACTTATAAGTTATTTAAATTCTATTTACTTTCTAAATTTAGTTTTTCAAGTAACAAAAAATTCAGCTTACCTTTTAGCTTTTCACGTGCCGTTTCCAAGGCACTTTTCCTTGAATTCACAGTGGATTCTAAAATAAATAAAAAATACATAGTCTTAGAAATGAAATCTCAATAGGAAAGCATTCAATACTATGTTTAATATTCAAGTGCATTCTCAATGTTAAATGCTGAGACAAAAAGAGCTCCCACACAAAAGCTGCCACTGGCATTTCCACTTGGTGACGTCAAATGCGAAGGCCAGGAAAATACCGAGGCGCTCAAGAGAAAATCGAAGCGAATCGGATATAGAGGAAAGTGCACAGACACACACACTTTTCATAGTCAATAAAGTATTCAAATGGGAAAACCCGAGAAGAGGCAGATCCAACTGTTGCCAATTTCCATGAGGGGGGGCAGGCCCATCATCAAACCAGGCTGAAAATTCATTCTGTTTACAGGCCAATTTTGCTGCCCTGCCCTGCTCTTTGCTAATTTTAAAATAGATACATTTTTGTGTGTGTGAGAGTGAGTGTGCTTTTTGGGTGGAAGAATCTCGTACCAATATAATTTGAAATATTTTCGTTGGATTTTTGCGCAAAGTGAACGTGAAAAACGCATTGACGAGTGGCCGAAAATAGCTCTGGTTATTTGTTCTTTGCCAAATTGTGGCGAAATTCCCAATGAAGGCACTAAAAATACCGCTACCAAGAAATCTTTTAAAATTGAAATTAATTTCCTAGCAGCAGCTGTCCGCCCAGACACTCGAAATGACGCACTTTTCTTTCGATTTTTGATAAGTGTGAAGAATAATATTTGAAAGCATAAATGGGAATGCCCCTTTTAAGGGGGAAATTTTAAGGAAAATCAATTTTTTAATGAAATCCAGAAGATTGATTAGAATAATTATATATTTATGGGATGAAAGCATGAAAAACGTACTAAGAATTGCAGAAATTGCAGAAAACAAAAACTTTAAACCCACTCTAAAGCTAGTAAATAATTAAATAAACGGATTTAATTATAGGAATATTATGATTTGAATATAAGTTAATTAATAATACGTTTATGACTTTATATTGTGTCTTAAAAAGTTAGTTATAGTTCCTAATTATCGTGGAACATCTGGCTTTGAACTGGCTTAAAATAAACCCATTTAATTTAAAAAAATATTACGACAAAAGCCTAAATTAATTAACAATAATATTCATTAAGCGTCCATCTTCATATTTTATCTCTCTAAAATGTACTTATAATCCCCATTAATCGGGGAATACCCTTCGGCACTATCTTAGAAACCATTTCAAATACACACACAACTCTTAAATGCGATTGTGGAATATTCAATGGGGCAAGATGATGTGTGCTTATCAGCTGGATGGGGTTGGTTGTGGTCAACTTTGTGGAAATGATGTTGTAAAGCACTCGAGTTAAATCGCCTCGAGTGGCTGCACTTTGGACGCCTCGGCGATAAGCCAAAGCCCAAAGCCCCTCCTAAGATCCCTTCTTTCCACTTGTTGAGCGCCCCGTAAAATATGCAAGGCAAGTCGGCCAGAACATATATGTATAGATATGTATATATTAAAGTGCTAAAGAGTGAGAGGAGAAAAAAACCTGCATGCAAATTAAAGCGGACACCAGGCAACCAGCAATGCAAGGCAGGCAGCCTGCCAGCCAGCTGGCCAAGAAACCTGGCTGAAAGACTTTGTTGGCCCAGGTAGGACGCCTCCCCGCGAAAGTCGAGAACGCGGCCCCGATTGCTCACGCATCTCCATCTCCAATCGCATCTTCCGCTCCAGGTTCCCAGCTCACAGCTCCCAGCCCCTTCTGATCTCCTCCAGTCTCTGCTTCTTTTTACCACCTGCCTCACTTGTTTATGGCCGCGACTTGTTGGCGACCAACTTTGGCTTTGGCTCTGGATGTGGCTCTGTGACTCTGGCACTGGCTCTTCGACTTCGGCTTCTCCTTTTTGCCAAAGCGGAAACATGCGCATCAAAGCCGCAGCAATAAATGCACTTGCCCAAAAGGTAATATAACTTTCCCAATGATTTTTAAATGTTTTTGAACTAAAATAAAATCTGATCAAGTGTTCAGATATCTAAGAATATAGAAAGACAGGAGAGTAAAATAGTATAGCTTAAAATTAAAACGAGTTTCTACTGTAAGAATTTTAATGTTTAGGTTAAGGACAAAAACAGAGAATGTCCTTTATGATATGTCGCTAAGAATATCCCGCTCAATATTTTATGAAAAATATTATAACTTAGGCTTATTTATGGAATATATATATATTATATATTATTTAATATTGAGAAGTTAAATCAAATTTACAGGCTTCTCAAAAATTTTTAAATAATATTAAAAGTTACAAAATCTTTAGGTTGTGAAGTACTTTAAATAATTGTTTCTGTATTACTTAAATGTATGTAAAATAAATCTTTTAAAAAATATATTTTTCCTAACGATTTATTTTAAATAAAGAGAATTAAATTATAATAACATTTCAACACCTTCTGAAAATTGTCAAGCCTCAGCCTTAATTATTATTTAATTTATTTTTTGGTCGTAAAAAGCTTTAAGAAAACTGCTACTATATTTTCTTTAAATGAAACTTTCGCTTCCAGGAAATTGTATAGGTATATCACGTTTTTTTCTGCGTGCATGACAGATTGAAATTGGCAATGTCGTCGTCATCATCGCCGCTTTTGAGCCTCTTTTTCTTTTAACTCTTGGGCCAGGTCTCAGTTTTTTTTCGTAGATTTCATTGTTGTTGTTTTTTGCTCGATAAAACTGGTTACGAGGTTGCTGCAACCAGTTTGTTCACTGAATACGTGTGCTGTGCGTTTTCTTTTCTTTTTTTTCGTTTCTGGGGGAAGCCTCTCATCGTCGCTGTTGTTGTTCTTGTTGTTGTTGCCTTACTAATTGCTGGCTCGAATGTTTATAGAACAATTAACATTTGCGGCTCATTACGCATACGCTGGGGCGCATGAGCTCAGCCAGCTGAGCTGCGAGCTGAGAAGAGCTGCGCTGCGATGCGATCATAGCCAATGGGGCGTATGAGTAATGTCCCTTGAGGGGCTAGGAAATCCGTATGAATACTGGCAATGAAAATGATTCAGCCAGCTTTTATACGTCGTTTATATTTTTAGAGATGTGTTCTGGCTGAATTTTGGTTGTACTTTAGGGTATTTTTGGGGGCAATAAACAAACTAAAAGATTGTTTCCAGATGAAGTTTGTTGTCTGGTGGAAATCTGGGTGAACTATTCAACAGCTATTTTGTACATATTATATTTTGGTTTATTACTGAATAGTTTGTTTAGATAGTTGTGTTAAGTATTTCATATATATGTATTATAAATATTGTTCAAGGTATTAAAATATATTTTTAAATATCATTAAACTATTTCCACAATGAAAATTGTTAATTGATAATTCATATTAAATATTTTAATATATTTTAGAGGCATTAAAATGTATATTAATATTAATAGATTTCACTAATTTTATATTATTAATTTTAATATTTATTGCTCATTCTTTTCAAAGGTATTACACTTATACAAATATTTATTGATTTCACAAGTAATAATATGTTATAACTAGTAATATTTATTTAAACAGCTTTCGATTTACTAGTTTAAATTTTTAATTTTGAACATTTATTTGTTACATATGTGAAAGGTATTAAAATATTTCAAATAATCATAAATTTTTTTTTTGTTATGTTCTGCAATATATTGTAATATTTTTAAAGGTAGTAGTAAGCTCTTATTATTATTAATATTAATAGTATTAAAATTATGAATATAATCGGATATATTTGTAGTTTTTGTTATGGTTTGTTATATTTATTTTGTAATATTTTTAAAATCATACAAATAATCATATGTCACTAGTTTTATGTTATTATTTTTGATATTATGTGTAATATTTTTTAAGGATATAAAAATGATATAAATAGTCATCGAAAAGAAGTTAAATATATATAAGAGAAGCAACTTAATACATTTTATCAATAATTTATTACATTTACTTTGTTTATAAAAATAAATATTTTCCTGCACTTCAAGCCTTAGCAATGTTATAATGTTATCTCAGTGACTTTATTTTGATGACAAAAATTCTATATAAATTTCCAGATAACCATCTACAAACTGATAATGTTTTCCACCCCATTTTTGCCATGACGCCCATGTTTATTTAAAGCTTCTAACCAGAGAAAAAGGTGACATGCATCAAAGTCACAGAGGAAATGCCAAGGGAGATGACTCTTAGAAAAGATAATAAAAAAACCTGGAGTTCTCCCCTGTCAACGTCATCAAAATTCAATTTCCAGCAAAGCAATATAGCGAATTGAAGCAACAAAAATATACAAAAAATAAACCCACCCGCTATACGTTTTGGGTTTCGTTTTCAATTTCGATTCGCAAACTCAGTCCATGACGTATTCGCCTGTTGATTGCGTAATATCTGTGTGGCTTTTGCTGCTGCATTTTAATTTGATTTATTTCACTCAAGTTTTGGGCAATTTGCTTCACTTGCTCTAAATATAGCAACAACCCAGGAAAAATATGATAAAATAAAAATAAAAACAATTTGCCATTTGCTTTGTTCTTCCAAGCTGGCAGCCTTTGCGAAAAATGCCACAACAAATATATAGAAATAAATACAAAATAAATGAGGAATAAAAATGCATTTTGCGCATTTTTTTGTGACTGCCAATTTTGTTGGTTGTTATTTTTCTTCTTTTTTTTTTGCAGCTGCTGGCACATTTTATTCAAGACAAAAAAATATGACTTTATGGATATGAACAGGCGACCAGACCGCAGCAACTTGGCTCCGGGCAGCTGTTCAAGTTGGCTTTAGGATTTCAAAACGGTGGACTGGGCTGTGTCTGCGGATATCTAGAGTGCGACCCACATGGAAATATTTGCCTAACTATGCCAAGAATTTAGCCATGTGCGTGTGTGTGTGGGACTTGCACAACACACAAAAAAGCACACACCAACAACCCATTGAGATCCTGACAATTAAACGACTTTGACTTCCCAGCCAGAAACTAGAGCAAGCTCCCGGCTGGAATTCCTAGACTCCTGGACTCGCCACTCTGCCGGCGCTATCTTGGAGATACTTTTATATATACAGCCTTATCTTTAAAGTACCCACTTACTCTGGGGCTTAACTTTTCATATATATATTTCTTTACCTTCACAGAATTTAATAAGGCTCTGCCTGATATAGTCAGACATCATAACTAATTAATTGTGGGCTCTGTGGAAATTTTAAATTTATAAGTTGGGCAGTTCCTTGAACCCTTTTTAAGCTGATTCAGGAAAGTATGAAAGTTTTTGGCTATTTTCAGATCCGATTATGTATTCTGTTTGCCGGGTTTTAAGTTACTTTAGTTGGCAACTTTATTAAAAGCTTTTTGACAATATGAAATGGAGAAAGGAGGCTGATTTTAAGGGCAGGAAGCTATAGGCAATTTAAGAAAATATAATTTAAAAAGATATGAGTACAGGAAAGTTAAAACTATATAAATATATATTAAGCAGAAAATTTAAAATAAAACTAAATAATTGGATATTGAAATCTTTATATTTGGAAACATGTTTTTAATGAAACTTCAAGATTAAATTGTTGTTTAGGAATATAAAATTTTTACTCTATTTTATTTTTCTCTTTTGTTTAATTTATTAACAGTTTAAGGGTTTTCGAGCTTAAAATGTTTTAAATAAAATTGTTATTTATTATTGTTGTACCTGTTAAGCACTATTATTTTTAATTTCATAAAAAATCAATGCAATTTTTTCCACGTATTTAATTTATTTAATTATAATTTATTCTTTTATTAGTATATTTTAGGTTGTTCTTATTTTAAGCAAGATGTTTCTTATAAAAGAAAAAATATAAGTAATTCTTTAATAAATGTTCTTAATATTTCATTAAAATTTTAAAGCTTTATAAACTTTATATAGAAAATCAATCATTTTTCTAATGTGTCTTTTGCTTCATATCAATGCAATTTTTTATTTACATTAATTTATTTTAGATTTTTGTTTTAGCATTTAAAGAACTGCTGTTTCCTATAGCATTCTTTTGAATTTAATTATACAAATTAAGAACTTCCTGGAAACCTCATATTTTTGCACATTTTTATTTCGCTAAAATAAAAGTGGAGTTACCCAAGCGAAATAATTAATTAGCGTAAATACGTTAAGTGGAAATAAAAAAATAACAAAATACAAAGAAGGGACATGTGAGAACTAAGCAAATGATTATATGGATTATTATTATTTTTTCTTTTTTTTAATGGTTTGATAAGCGCCAGCAGTAAGCGAAAATCAACAGCTGGCAAGAGGAAAATAATTCTAATAAAATAGAAAAACACTAATCTCATACGCAAAAACACAAATATATATATATTTATATACAAGCACAAGCAGATTAAGCTAAATATATGTAAAATTCTAGTTGAATGAGCGCAAAATGGAATGCCAAAACGCTGACACCGCAATTATGAAAAAGTTCACTTTTTATGCTTAATTTCCTTTGAATTGTATGCTCTCTCCCTGTCACTCTCTCCGTATCACTCCCCCTCGTTCTATGCTAAGCTCTTTGCTTTCAATTTCGCTGCTTTCAACTGCTGTTCAACCGCAAAGAGAGGGAATTCCCTTGATTGAAAGAGAGCTCGTGGCTCGTGGTTGCTCTTTCCCTCGGAATGTATTCAATTTGTTTGTTGTTTTTAGTCATGGTTATTGTTGTTGCTATTGTTGAACTGCCTTTGTTTTTGTCCGATTATCATTAGCTTGCTGCTGCTGCCTCCGCTTTAATTGCCTCGCATAAGCGATAAGATTTCACAGGTACTTTTCCCGTTAAATGCCTCACATTTCGCCAGAGAAAAAAAACCGAGGCAACAAAGATACAGATAAAGTAGCTGAGAAATCGTTTCAAGTTCAGGCTAATTCCCAGAGGAATCTCGGGAACTAATGAGCAAAGAAACTACATACGTCATCGAGGGTATTAATAACTTATAAATCCTATTTACTTTTGACCTGCGTCAATGCATTTGGGTCTAAATAATGATAAAGTTATTAACAGGTGAGTTTTCTTTATTAAAGGAAAACTATAATTAAGGTGTAAATGTTGAAAATATCAATAAATTACCAAAGAGATTACTACATAAATATTTCTTCTTCTGTCTATTAAAATATATTTTTCTATTATTTATTTATTCTCATTATTGGGGCTCTTAAGTTATCATAAAAGGCTGAAACTCTTGAAGCTAATAACTGACTCACTGAATTTGAACAATTCTACGATTAATGCAATTATTATAGATATCGAAATATTATCGTAAAAATATTTATTTCGATTAATTCTCATGAAGGACTTCCTTTTAATTTTCGTGAGCTTTTCAATTCGAGTTCAAGGCTAACGAATTTCGACTGTATCCATTGTCCTTATCGAAGCAACCCAATCGCTATTCCAGCCACTTGGCCCTGCTGTGCAGAAATTTATCGCGTCCTTCGGTTTCGGTTTCGAACAAACAGGGAAAAGCAGCAAAGGCAACACAGCAAAAGCAAGACAAGATGAGGAAAAATAAATAAAGATTTATTTCTCGATCTGCGTTAACATAAATTACAGCACGCCGGCTAAAGCAAAGCCAAAGACTTGGCTAAAATCACACGGATACGGACACGGACACGGAGACGACGTCATGGCAACACTGTTGCCATCATCTGTGTGCTTCGTCCCATTTCACTGCTCCCTAGACGTATCTGTATCTGTGTGCGGTATGTGCCTTTCCGAGATACAAAGATGCGAAGGCAGATACAGGGCCCGGCGAAAAATAAAAGTATCTGTTGCTGCTGCTGCTGCTAAGTTCGAGCTGCGAGGCATCCTGGCAACGGCAACAGCTGCCAACTTTCGTGTTCGACAAGAAAAAGGCGCAAAAACGAAAACTGTCTGATTCTGTGTGTGTGCTGTGCTTGGTGTGTATGAGTGTGACAATCCTCAATCAACTGCTTCCACACCTTCTGCAATGTCTGCTGTTTTATGTACAGTGAAGCTTCGTAAGGGGGTTAATTTTAGGGAACTAGTTTATAAACTGTGAATTTTATTTAATTTTTTGACAGAAAAAGGGATTCTTCATTTAAAAAAATTGAATTATGTTTAAAGAATTATATTAATTTCTGGAGAAGTATAATCTTCAGATACAAGTAGAGGCTTAAAAAGGATTTAAAAGGTGTCTAAAAGTATGCAATTATATTTTTAAGGACCAAATACAATGTTAATTAATTCTTTTTACGATTTAAAATTGTATAGCCTTATTTCTTACAACTTGTTGAGGGTTATAAAAAATTCTAGTAATTTCTAAAGAACTTTTTTATGGAAATGTGTTAAAATAATACAAAACTTTATTCATTTAAAATAAAGATAAAAATCGATTATAAAATATGTCAAAAAGTAGGCAATGATTATTATACCAATCCAAAATTTTGGAATCCCTAAAGTCTGAATGGGGTTTCCAAAACACCAGAAATGAAAGAAAACTCTAAAATCTTTACAATTTATCCACTTTACCCTATAGCTTCTCCCAACTGTATCTGTCAGATACGCACAGCACTTGCCGCTGCTTCACTTTTCGGTTCTTGCTTTGCCAACTTTGTGCTCTGTCACTTGCTTTCTCGCTCTGCCAAAAAGTGGGGCTCTGGGGGCGGTTAGTGGGCGGTGGCGGCGGAGTGAGAGAGAGAGGGCGAGCTGTGCGACAAAGATAGAGATGTGACTGTGCGTGGAGCGGTCTATAAACAGAATTCTAAATGCTGGCGCCTCACCGACGTGCCCGACGTGCTGAGCGAGCTACGTGCCACATTTGTAACGTGACTTCCTTCAATAAATGCCCCACGGGGCGAAAGGGAGGGCCAGAGAAATGGCGAGAAAGACAGCCAGAGACAGTGGGAAAACAGGACAAAAAGAGAGAGCTAAAGATTTTGCGGTTGAATATAAAGTTTTGCGAAGAATTGCAGGTCCTCTTCCTCATTGTAAAATACATTTTCCCAGAATCCTGCGTCAGTGCTGGAAAAAGCTCGTTTGCATAAGAAAACTTACATGCTTTTCATTGGAAAACGTAATTTAAACTTAAGCCAAGTATGAGGTATATGAGGTGGGTTTCCCCCCCTTTCCGAGGTTTACACACTTTACGAGTGTTTCCAATTGCAACCTAAAGGGAAAAATCGCTTTGAAAACACCGCCGTCGTCAGACAACAAGACGACATCGTCGCCAGACAGTCGCAGTTGGAGATGCCGGAATGGTTCGGGCTATATAAGAATATACTATATACGATATAGGGGAGTTCCATGCATGGGTCTTTAACCTAAGACCAATAAGATCAACGGGAACACCGAAAAAAATAAGCAAGAGGAGGTTAAAGGGTGATCTTTGTTCTTTAAATATATTTATTATATTATTGTTTAGACTTTATTCTTTATTTTATTTTCCATTAAGTTTTCTTAAGAGCTTAAATCCTTAAAGACTCATGACAAAGATTCAAGGTAGAGATACAGAGATAAAAGATACAAAGGTTTAAGTTTGTTTTTCCGTGGCTCACATTAAATAAACAAACACCTCTAAAATGATAGTTAGAGATGTGAACTAAAAACAAATAAGATATAAACTATTATGCCGATTAAAAGAATAAATAAAAATTATATATAAAATGTAGGATAATTATAGTTAGTCATTATTTAGACAATTAGTCACTGAAGTTAATTAATTTTATTGGATTTTTGTTAGGAACCAAGTAGGATAAACGATAAGTAAAAAGATAGATATATCAAAATACAGATACTGCTACAGGTACATTAATGTAGGATCAATTTCCTTCATTAATTTAATGACATTTTTCATAGAATATGAAATGAATATGAATATAAATGGATATATTTATATATATCTAATATATTTATTTGTAGTAATATTTAAATATATTTTTAAAACTATTTTTTTTTAATATTAATTTGTAGTCATAACTAATTTCCCTCAGTGCCCCTTGTTGTTGCAATCAATGATGCTCGAATTTGAACTTGAGAGTTGCTTGTGGACGACGACCCTCTTCACATTGCCCTGGTCTGTCTTCTGGCTAAAGAACCCTTCTTTTGTGCCTTTTTTCCTCTGAGCCGGTTAACCTGTCTCCACTATTGCACTTGCTACTTCTCTTTCTAACCCTGTGGCCCTCTCCTTCGCTCACCCTTTGATCTTGGGTTGTTTATTGTTTTGCGCTTTTAGGCGTTGAGTGGTTGTGCCTGTGCCTTCGCCGAGGAGTTGTTATTGTGAACGATTCTGGGCCCTAGGCAACTTCTCCAGAACCGGGGACTACCTGACGTAGTAACCTTGTTTGTATCTCTACCTTTGCTTTGCTCTGCTGCTCCTACTCCTGCTGCTGCAACATAATCATATTTTCAAGATACACATGGCTGGAGTTTGCTTGAACCTGTGCTCCCGGGGGCTGGTGGCATTTGTTTGTCTTTTGTGGGCTTTTGGGGGCACTTAACTTTTTATCGGAAATCACTTTTGGGTTATTCCGCGAAATTCGATGGTTCAATGGGTGTGTGTGTGATATGGGATGGGATTTTGGGTAGGCAGGAAGAAGATTTAGGAGGTAAAATGAATTAATGTTATTAGATAGGATTTATTTTTCAATAAATTATATTTTTTATGGTTAAAAAATAATTATTAAATGCCATATTTTAATGCAAATTTGATTTATTTCTCAAATGTCGTGCTTTAAAAACTGCTGTAAAATCTTATAAATATCGTATAAATCCATTTTAAAGTAAACTTGAGCTTGCTTTTCTAGGAATTTTTATGTATTACTTTATTTACTCATTAAAAAATGTCATGAAAATGGTTAAGATATTTTAAAAACTTTTAATTATGGTATTTCTTTTATGTTTTTTTTAAAAACTGTTAGGAAAATTGTACAAGTTTTTTTTTAAAACCTCTAAAATAGCTATAAAGTTTATTATTTTGACACTTTCTTTCAAGCTTTGGTTAACCTTAATTTTTTAATTAATTAATTACAGCTTTGTACCTTATTTATCTTCAAAAAACTTTAATAAAAATGGCTGAAAGATTTAAAATAAATTTTAATTAAACCTAAAACTTGGCTCTATAAAATATACTTAATGGAAACCAATAAATATTTATTGCAAACTTAAGACACTGTCCTCAGAGATTTCAAGCCCTCAGATAACCTCTTAACCCCCTCAGGATTAAGTAAAGTTTACTCATTACCCATTTTCCAATGAAATATGTATGTCCCCGATGGCTTCAGGAGTTCCGGCTTCCCCTTAAGTAAACCATATTCAAAGTGAATTTCAATTGCAATTAGAGACCACGACGAAGTAGGAAAACATTTTCGGCTTCCCCCAATCAACGTGAACAAACAACAAATGTGCATTAATAGGCTTTTGGGGCTGGGCTACAAATTAAATTGATATGTGCTGATAACTTATTGATTACCGCGATTAATCACCCGGCCAAAATGGCCTGGCAGAACGGGCCAAATGAAATTCCAAGAAATTCACTGCGATAATTCAAAGTTAGACCCGCCGAATGAGTAAGATAGAGAGGCGAGCGAAATAAAGGCTGAGATGATATGGAACCCGTTTGAAATGGCCAGGTACGAAACTTGATAGAAACACTCATATATGTATATAGTGTGTATAAAAAACCTAACGTCAGGTGAATCATCCATCCAACCACCGTCACTCGAGCAGCTCCGTTCGGTTCTGTGTGCTAATAACCGAGCTTGTTTTGGAGGAGTGGGTGCGGCACTCACTACCAGTATCCCAGCAGTACCGGCGACACCATAGCCACCAGTCGATACCAGCGACCAGCGGGGCTTAATAAAGTCTTAAGCCAAAGGTATCCCAAACAGCAGGGTAACCGCAAAACCAAGTGACGCTGAAACAGGTTAACAGTGCCAGAATTGTGGTTTGATTAGTGCATTGTAAGGCCAGTTACACGGGGGGAAAAGGTGGTGCTAGCCACTAATTTTTAAAAGATATTTAAAGAAGATGTATTGGAGATATTTTTTAAATTATATGAACGTTTATATATATTTATAGGAATATAAGAAGAAAGACTTGGAAGACTTCAAAAGGAAAGTAAATACGTTACTAACATATTTACGAAACAATTTATATATTTGTATATTTATAACAAAAAATAGGAACGTAATATTTTAGATATAATAATACGAGATATTGGATACTTTTGGAGATATTTTGAAGATACAAAAAGAAAGAAACATTTTAATAAAGGTATAGAAATGTATAAAAATGCCCACTGATGGTTTAGGAAGTTTAAACCAATTTAACAGATTTTTCAGTCTGGGAAAAACCTTACTTCAAAGATCTTTGGATATATACCAGTATCTAAATACTTATAAACTAATATAATTAAATAATACAAAATTAATATGCTTCATTTTTTTGAACTAATTTGTTTTCTTTTGGTTTTATTCCCTTAAAACTTGCACTTTTTTAAATTCAAAGCACCAAATTCCCTCCTAATTTCTCTCTGTGCCAAATAAAACCCAGTGCAACCACTTGGCTGACTGGCTCGATGGATGCAGCCACAATCGCGTCACTGTCATCCCTCCTACCCTCAGCTCGGCCCGCGGAAAAGCCGTCCAAATGCAAGAGTTCCCCCGCCACCGATCCAATCCAAAACCAATCCGTGGCACCAGCCTCACAAAGCCAAAGTGAGCGCGTGTTTGTCTCTTGTTGGGGCCGGACTTTGGATGGTGTGTGTTTGTATTTTTTTATTTTGTATTTTGTATTTATTCTTTCGTGAGCTTCCCCCATAATTCTGGTCCGTTTTTCCAGCAACAGCAGCAGCAGCAACAATATGCCTAAGCGTTTGCCCCAAGTCGATGCTGACGACGCTGAATTAAACTGAAACCGGTATGACGTGATGCCTGCCTTTATTTTCTTTACTCTTTATTTTTTTCTGTTTGTTTTTTCTTGTCTTTTTTTAACGTTTTTTATAGTTCTTCTTCTTGCTTGGAGTCTCTGACTTTGCATATTTGCGTTGTGTTTGTAAGTCAGAATTCAACACGTTCGTTTTTTTTCTACTTTTTGGTTTGCGTAGACAAACAGAAATTAGAAGAAAATAAAACTGAAATAAATATCATAAAAAATGGGGTATTTTTTCTTCGGTTTTTTGGTTTTGTCACACTTTTGGTTGTTGTCTATATATTTTGGTTTTTAGTTTTTTTTTTCGGAATAATTTCTTACTCTTTTATGGCATGTGGAAGCTGAGCTTATTTGGGCAGCTGATTTTAAAGGAAATTTTGGACATTTTTTAGAGAGTGTTAGAAGACTTGTATGTATATTTACTATTTATATAAAGAGTATAGTTTTTTTTTTAGATAAATCAAGTATATTGAACTTTCAAATGTATGTCTTAAAAGTATTTAAATTAAATTATGTTTCATTTACATAAATTGGTTTTTTGTAGATAAATAAACTTGAATGAATAATGAAATTTATATATTTTTATTGGGATTACTTAAATTAAATAAATTATTAAAAGACAAACCATTTTCTGAACTATTTGCTTAATCTTTACACATTTCAAAATATTTAAAATACACACATTTTAATATTAGAATATTTTATGTATTATTTATAGTTATGAGACATATTTCTTATTCAATTATATTTTAAGTAATATTTAAATAAAATAGAAAAAATGTTAACTGTTTTTAGGTATTTTCTGGGTGTAATTAAAGGTTTTTAAAGAATTAGTGGCCTTTGAGGCCTCTCCTTTTAAAGACATTAAAAAAATTTAGTTAACACAGTAATCAATATTCATCAATCAGGAAAAATATATTTTTATTTAAAAGCAACTAAAACTAGAAGCTTTCACTACTAATTTTTAATTCCAACGCATATTATGTTCTATTAAAACAAATTTATTGTATAGAAATATCTAAAATTAAAGGATTTTAAGTCCTTTCTAAACATAAATAATGTATTACAGCTTTTCATACTCAATTTATTACTTTAAATATATTTAAAAATAACATCAGCTTATAAAATAATCTGTTAAAAAGGTGTTTTTTTTCGGCTGAGCATAAGTACAAACAGCAAACGCATTGACCGCATTTAGCATTGAACTATGCTCGAAAAAGGTTATCAATTAAACACAAAAATAAACAGTTCAGCATCAACTACGTAATTGGGAGGAATATGTACAACATTAATTTGATTTAAATGCAAATTCTGAATATTTGATTATATGTATTTATAACAGAAATACAATCTCCTTTCGCAAACCCTCACCTAAGCCTGGTTCATTAATTAAAGCTTTGTTTTCTCCTATGGGAATGCAGAATAGTTGGATTATTATTAACAGGTTTTCGGGGTTGTTTAAAATTTTATAGGGAATCTAGCTTAACATTCCATTAATTAATCAGGGGGCTTGGGGCTTTAAGAGTTGCTCTCTCTCTCTCGATGGCTATTCAAGCGCAGGAGCAGCCCTTGCTCCCCTTTCCCCCCCTCAACAGAATCGGAATATGTATATTTTTCAAATTATGCACTTCAATTACAAGGGAAATATTTTCCCACCAGCTGTTCCAACAAAAAAGGGGCTGCAAAAATCCAGTCATCTGACGTAGGAAATGCCACTTTTGGCCTGCCCAAGGATCTCCCAGGACCCACTGCTCCCACACCCATGGCAAAGCAATCGAGAGATACACGAACGAATTCCGGCACGTCCTTAGGCAACAAAAACAAAAATTGTATTAGGTTATCCTTGCCACACACACACAGACACACACAAACACCCACCCATTGTGGGCCACAAATGGATGGGAGAGTGGCGGGGCTGAAGTGGAAGGCAAATGGCCTTTCACGGTCGTTGCCGTCACTCACTCACACATTTTGTTGGTGTTCTTGTTGCTGAACTGCTGCTTTCAGCCCCAGCAACAATCTCGGTACAGAGCGGGAAAAATCCATGCATATTTTAATACAATTTGTAATTAATTATGTGCTTTTCTAGGAATTAATAAGTCACGAAATTGCCTTTTATATCGCCTAGTAAATTATGAATAAAAATGATTAGAAATGTTTTGCTTTTGATTTAATCTTTGATAATAAATATTACAAAATATGTAGGTAAAAAGTAATTCATTTAAGAATAAACTATAAATAATTTATTGCTAATTTACCTATATATAACTTAATTATTATAATATTCTTTTTTGTATTTTAATTAAAATGAAGAATTTGAGAGAAGTCGGTATAACAAAGGATTATAAATACTTTTCTTCGATTTTAGTTCTTTTATTTCTCTGAATATATAAATATTCTATTAAAATTTAATTACTTGAAGGATAAACTACAAACAAATAATTTAACGTTTTAATATAATAAATAATAAATAAATAAAACATATATAATTTTTATATTTTAATTAAAATGAAAAACTAAAGGAGCTATTTTCAATAATTTATTATAAATGTTTTCTATGGATATTTAGCTTCATAATTACTTTTTAAAAACGAATACAAATTATTGGAAATTATATTACATTTATATATTTATTTAATGTAATAACAGTTAAAATATTCAAAACAAAATAAAAACAAAATCCTTTTAGTAAAATTTTAATAAAAATAATAATAAAATCCTTTTAGTAAAATGTTTATTATAAATCAACTTAAGAATCCGAAAACCCACACTTAACTTTTGCATATTGTTGAAATTTGAATACAAATTTTATTTTAATAAATAATAACATGATTATTTACAAATTTTGTTTTATAAAACCTATTTATTTTTGTTATTTATATTTTAATATTAATTTAAATTATTAATATTATTTATATTTCCTTTATTTATTTCTCCCTGTACTTTGTGCCACAGCCAACAAGGCTTGCTACCCGTGACACATCGGGCTCACTGTTAAGGGGGCCAAGCTCACGTTTCCTTGTCACACACCTCCTTCCCCCCACATTTTCCGACCTTTCCCTCATTTCCTCTTTCCCCTGTTTTGGGCTTCTCTGCTCGCTCTATCTCTTTCGCTGCTTGCCTACTCATTTGTGTTAAACTTATCGCTACCCAGCAGTTTTCCAAAGGAAATGGGATTGCATCTGATGAGGGAGAGGATATTTAATAAGCTGGGAGAAAGGAAAGATATTAAAGGACTGCTCATTTATTTGCAAGATTTTCGAGGGGTTTTTATAGATTTTATATAGAAATTTATTTAGAAATAAACTGAAATTAATTAAGAACAAAATGTTGTTATTATCTATCTAAATTACTAAATTTTAACTAAGGATTTTTTATTTTGAATAAATGAAATATATTAATATTTTAAATCGATAAAGAATATGGAAACTTTATATCTATTAGTAATTTTATTTTTCAAAGTCCTTTTTAAGTTCGTTTTTTAATTGATTTTATTCTCATTCTTTATTTGAAATAAATATTTAAAAAACAATATATCATATTTTATAGAATTTTAATATTAAATTAAATATTTTAAATACTTGATTAATAATTATTTTTACATAAAAGTAGGTATCCTTTGGTCTCTTCTCAGCTGGGAATTCCCCAAGTGGGTGGCTCGGATTGACTTGGTTTAATGTTCGCCTTTCTGTGGCAACTAACTGACGACCGTCGACCGACGGCCGACGACTCGGCAACGACAACGTCATCTCCCCCTTATTTGCCGCCACCCCCAAGCCCTGGGGTTTCCCCCCTTCTACCCCTCGCCACCATCCAGCAACACGGTCTTCGTTCAATGTTCGTTTTATTATGGTTGAGTGCTGCCTCAGTTGGCGTCGCTGCTGGCAGCTGCCCCACAAAAAAAAAAAAGAAAAAAGGAGAAAAAATACAATGTGCGCCCGCAAAAGCAAATAAAACTTTATCATTTGGGGAAGCCCTGCGCTTTCATAGACTTGCCTTGAGTGTGTGGGTGTGCGGGGATGTGTGTGTGCGGATTTTTGTTTGTGTGATGAAGAGGTTTGGCCACACACACACACATACACCTATGACTCGTGTACTTTCGCCTTGTTTTTCCGTTTTTTTTGCCCTCCTGCCAACTTTATCCTTAATTTTCTTGTTTTTTTATTATTATTTTTCCCGCTTTGTTATTGCCTTTATATATATATATATGTGTATGTTTATATATATCCCCTTTTCTTCCTGTGTGCGGCAGGTCCTTTTCGCTACAGGTATGGGGTTTTATTTTGGCTTAAACTCATAGGTAAAGTTTTTGGGGCCTGGATTTCATTTTACGTTTCGTTTCGTTTATTTATTTTCCTTTTATTTCCGTCGCTTTCCCCATTTTCCGCCGTGACCTTTTTAGTGGCGGAAGAGAGAATTTTCTGGGCGTGGCTGGCCCAAAAAAAAACAAGGAAAACAGTTGCCTAAAAGCCTGGAGTGGAGTGTTTGTTTATGGCTATGATAGAGGGGAAAAAAGGACTCTAAAAGGACCAAAACTGTGACTAAGGAACTTGTACTCGCTTAGAAATTGTTGCGTGCCTTCGGGCTGATTTTAATACAATAAATAAATAAGCTTAACCAAGGTTAGTTAATGGCTAATGTCAGGGAGTATCTTTGGTTAAGTGAGTCGGAAAGGATTTATAGTTAAATGAGGTTGGAAATTAAATAAGGAAAGATTTGTAGGGGAAATAGAAAATATCCTAGGAAACAGGATTAGATTTTTAATGAATAATAAAAGCTTAATTTTTATATATTTATAGCTTATTGAAGATATAAATTTATGTTTTTTATTGAAAGGTTTCAAAGGATAATCAAATAAAACAAAGTTTAACTATTTTAATATTTTTTAAAAGCTTAAATAAAATTAGAACTCTAATATATTCCAACATAAGAATAAATTAACCTTGTTTAAGCTAATTTTCCTTGACATTTTATTAACTATTTCCACCCCCAAGTCTGTCCTATCTCAAAAATATAAATATATCCTTGTAATAAGCCCGAATCTAGGCTCTAAATATAACACTCTCAAGCTCTAAATCAACTCCAAGTTGAATTTAAGCAAATCCAGAGTAAAAACGGATTCGGAGCAATCAACAAATGGAATTGGGGTTCCATTATGGCCACACCTAGACCTACATAAGCAGCTACCTAGCACTTAAGGACACCATTTTCCACCAACTTCCAAAGCCCCGCAACCGGCCGGAATGAAAAACCACCCCATCGGAAGGGCAAAAACTACGCAAACTAAAAGGCTGGCTGGTTTTTTTCTCTCTCATTCGAAATGGAAATGGAATGCCAGCAAAGGGAAAAGTTGCCAAAGGGAAACCGAAACAAAGGTAGCAATGGAATGAAAATACTCGTACACAAAAGTGCGGGAAAGAGGGAAAAAAGGGTGGCCCTGGTTGGGATTTCCTTTACTGGGAACTCCCTCCCTCCCCCTGCCATAAATCATGAGCCTTACAATGGCCCAGAGCCAAGGCAAAGTCAAAGCGAGTACGGAGTCTATTTTAATTTTGACGTTGTTAGTGACGAAGGCGAAAAGAGATTACAGCCAAGTCACTGGCAACGCAAAGACAAAGCCCAAACTCAAACTCAAAGCCAAAGCCAGCTTAAGTGTTTCCCTCGCAACTTGCAACTCCCTCGGAAAACTCTTCGGACCCTCAAGCCCCCCAAAGTAAAAACCCAACTTGGAGTTAAGGCGTAGCCAAGTGAGACGCCCGAGCTCTTTGAACATGTTGCGCCTGTTACAGTGGAAGCTCTATAAATGGGATTAATTTTTTATCTAAATTATTGGGGAAACAGTGAAGATTATATAAAGATTTATTAAAGGGAGAATTTATATCTTCCTAAGATAATATTAAATATGAATAAATCCTAAGCTGTAGATTTTAAAATAAATTCATTCTGATTTTTCCATTTTGGAAATTAATACATTTTCCTATTCTTAAGAGTCTTTACTGTATTTTTTCTCATAGCTAAAATACTTGGCATATATCAAAAGCCCAGGCACAGCACACTTGTATCTCATTTGGCAAAAGTATCTAAACTGAGGCGGCGGTGGCTAAAAGGGAATGACATCGTGTGGGCATTAAGGCATGAGAACGCCCCATGCAACAAAGTATCTCCGCCTTTTTAATAGGTTCAAAATGTAACCATGAGTAGCAGAAACATAGAGAAAAATGCGAATAATTAAGCCATAATAATTAAATATTTAATACTAAATTTATAGTTATGATATTAAATATATAAGGAATAAATAAAAAGTAAAGTTGTATTAGGGTTTTAATTAATCTTCAAAAAGAAAAGTATATTTCTATCAAATTAAGCAGGCAAAAACTTTATAATTTAATTATAAAAAAATTTAACTTTATAATAAAATTATAATTAATATTACAATTTTTTAAGCGCCTTAAGATATAGTTTAAACACAAAGTTAATTAATTTTCTTTTGATTGAAACCCCCCATTTGCTTGCCGTGCAGGCAACTTGTCTAACAGGCCGCCGCTTGTGACGCAAAGTATCTTTGACTGTGGACTCCCCCAGTATCTGTATCTGTGTGAGCTGCCTGTTGCGAGTGCGCCTCTGTGTGTGCGTTGGTGAGTGGGTGAGCACAGAGCACACAGAGCTCTCGGCAAAAGTTCATGACGCTGGCTGAGCTTGATTTTCAGGCCATTACAAGGGGGCGACTCCGACTGGCTGGCAAACAAGCTGCCTTGTTTGTGTCTGTTTTCCCTGTTTTCTGTGTTTTCTGTTTTCTGTTTTCCGTTTCTCTGTGCCTCTTTTGCCTCTTTTTTTTATAACCATTTCGTTTTTGTTTTGTTTGCCTCATGCGTGTGTGTGTCAGTTTGTTTGTTTGCCTTTTGTGTGCGCTGGGGGATTACGTAAGGGAATCCCCAACATTTTGCAGGCGCGCGCGCCAACGCAACGCAGCTGAGAAATGAAATGAAATGATAAAAAGTGGGAGGGAGGCCCCCAGCTGTAAAAAAGTAAGAAAGAAAGGGGTAAGGGGGTGAAGGAATATGATGATTCGGGGGCGCATTGCAACGAAAAGTGACTTGTGCTTCCCTCATGTTTTATGCATTCTTTCTCGCAAATAATAATAATGCAGAAAATGTATCTTATAGATGCAGTCAAAGAAAGGGTTCGGCTCTTTTTCTGTCTTGCTCTCTGTGACTCACGGAAAAGCCTGTATCCCGGCACTTAACGGGCTTCTTTCTGCTACAAAATTGATGGCAAATGAGTTGGGGGACCATTTTGTGTCCTGCCATATGGATGACAAAGTTGTGTACTTCTGTACAGAATTCCTATGTCCTTGAGCTGAAGTACAGGCAATTCTGGTTAGGTTGAAATGTGCATTTTTATGTTCTATTAAAGTTTTTGGGGAAATCTTACAGAAAACATTATATTTTCTTAGGTTTAGAGTAGCCTAAAAGAGGAACTAGAGGGGAACTTTTAATAAAAACATTGAAAAGCCAAAGCATTATTTTATATCAAAGAAGGAAAGTTGCAAGCTCTTCAAGTTTTAGTTATGAAATTTATTCACAAAACTAAAATTATAAAAAAAAAATATATGTTTTCTGGCTGGAATTACCCCGAAATTTTCTTTTAAAAATATATTTTAAGAGGAATTTAGAGTTTTGTAAGCTTCCTTCATAGTTCTTTACTTTCAATTAAATAGTAAATTTTAGAATAACAATTCTAGAAAATATTCATATAATTTCCATGAAAACAAAATGCAGAATATAGAATTTTTAATACGAAAAAATACCTTTACAAAAAACTGGCATATAAAAACATGAATATAAAATCTCCTGGCATTCAAGGCTCTTCTGGGAAACCTGCTTTTGCCTGGCTAATTTCCCCGAAAAGCAGAGATTCCCTCAGCAGAAGCTACACAATTCCTAGAACTTGTTTGGCTTTTTATTTATATATATACCATTGATTTTGGCTCAAACGGAATATTAAAAAAAAAGAATACTTACTGCCTCGACCGCTGCCCTTGCGCCGCGCCATTTTCCTGGGTTAGTCCTTTGTCCCTTGTTGCGCTTTTCCTAGTCTTGTCTCAATTTTCGTTTTTACATGGAAGGACAACTGGTGGAAATTAGGTTCCTTGCGCTTGACTGATGTATATTTAATAAGTGTCGCCCAGCGTTGGGCCGCCCACTTTCGTCGCTGTAAACGTCCTTGACGCACACAATGACGAATGTCCTTGCTGCTGTCTCTCGCTTGGCTTGCTTATGTATGTGTGTGTTTTTGTGTGTGGCCTGGTTCCCACTAGACAAATAGCAGAGCCATGTCCAAGTCCTGGGGTCCTGCTGGTATTATCCTGATATGCCGCTAGTCCTGGGACCTGGTGGAGATCGCAGCCCGATTGCTGGCATTGCTGCTACTTCTCTCTCTCTCTTTAACTCTATATAAAGCCGTCTGATTTTCGGCTACACTGAGTCTCTTATCCTTTTAGTGTTGTTCTTGTTCCTGTTCCCTTGTTTCCTTGTAAATAATGCTAGTGTCGTTTATGGTGTAAATCCTTATAATCCTTTGGGGTTTTTAGTTATTTTTTTGTATATATTTATAAATAAACAGGAAATGTTTATTGGTTTTTTTGTATGTTATGTGCTTTGATATGCCATTTTCGGTTTAACTTTTGTTTTCTTGGCTTTGATTTTGTTTTATTTTTCTCAATTTATTTAAAATTCCGCTCAGAGTTCACCGTTTACCGTTCACCGTGCGTATACGCAATATCGTTGTCTGTGCGTATACGCAATATTGAAACTAATTCGCGCGCGCGACCGCAAAATTCTTTCAAAAATCGACAAAACGTACAGTTCAACGTGCTATTGAATATTTCTTATCAACTTAGGTGCCTTCAACATTATACTCCCATTTTTTCTATATTTCCAATTTGCTTTGAATATGGGCCGTTTGCGAAAATCTATTAATAGGTCGGAATGACAGCCGTTTTCGCCATGCGTTTGCGTTACGCTTTTGCCTTACGTTTTGATTTGATTTCTTTGTGTTTTTGTTTTTGTTTTATTTCTTGCGTTGCTGTGTGCTTTTTGTTTTGCGCATTTACCAAAGAGTGCGAGAAGCGCGCGAAAACGAGAGGCGTGCGTCGACGTCGGCGTTCACGGACAAACAGAAACAGAAATACACCGAATCACTGGCAAGAGTATCTCGTATCTCGTTTGTGGTACGAATTTCCCGCCTTGCCGTTCCGTCGTCGGGTGGAAACTTGTTTCTCAGATACTCAGATACTTTCTGTGAGCAAAAAGAGAGCCTTGCTCGCGGGCTAACAGAAATTTCTGTTACGGTGACTCTTACTAACAGAACAGCCAATTGGAATTCCCCTGCCATTTGCTTAATTGGGAATCCCTATTGTTAGGGGTCTTTGGGTTCAAGTTGGCACGAATCTATTATTATTGCTTAAAGTATTTAAATGTTAAATTAAAGACAACTTATTTTGAGAACTAATATTTATAGATACCTTAAAATTTTGAAAGATATGCATTTTTGTCTAAGACTTTAGTAAAATCTAATAAGTAATCAATAGAAAATGTGCATATTAATATAGTTTTATTTCTGAAATTAATTTTAGTATTTATTAAAAAAATTTTGTTTAAAAATTGTATAAATTTTCTAGAAATGTAGCCTTTGTCTAGGTCACCTATCCAGCTTTGATCCTTGCCTTAAAGCCTTGATTTAGGACTTCCCATTAACATAACATTAGTTAACAGCGATTCAAAGATTCTAAGAGTACTCTGAACGAGTATCTATGTATCTGAAAGATTCCCTTAAAAATATTTCTCTTTCGGCGCAGCAATTTCAATCATTTTTGCTTCCAATTTCAATCTGTGCGCTGTGCTTTCAACTTTTCTGTGTTTACCTTTTTTTTGTTGAATTGTTCAACCTAAAAGAGATTGTGGAGATCTCTTTTAAAAGAGAAAGGTTCGCCTTATCAGTGTGCCACATAATATATATACATATATCGCATGTGTGTGCTTGGCCAGAGATAATACCTGAACAGCTTAATGATAGCAGCTTTAAGCCTTCTGCTTACTTGGTCTTCATCAAAGGCCAAGCTGCTTTATCTGCCTTTTTTGTCATTTAATTTGTGCAATCAGGTATTTATTCATTATCCCAGCTGATAACATGAGCACAATTAGGCGGGCAGCCTGGAAGTAGGCAGCAATTAATGGCTTTTAATGTAGGAAAAATGTAGAATTCGTGTTGAGATACTTTTGATTTATATTTTATTAGGTTTTTATTAAAATAATAATTTAATTGATATATCCGCTAAAGGTTCATTAAAGCTTAAATTTACAATAAAGCTGTTTATTTTTTTTTAGCAAATTACAATTTAAGACTATAATATTTTATAATTTTATATTTACTAATAAATCCTTAATGTAACAAATTAATTGTATAGTTTAATTAATTAATATTTTTAGCTTTAAATTACTAAATATCATTTCATGATATACCTTTTCTAAAAATAAGTTAAATTATTTTTATATGTAAGTATTTTTAAAAATTTTATTTATTTATAAATTAATCTTTATTAAATAGTCAATTTCAGAAAATGGTTATAAATATTTTTAATAACATTTTTATTATTCTAAGCAATAAATCAAATAAGAAATTATTAATACTCATACAGCATTCAAAATGTATTTAAAAGTAAGCAATTAATGTTTGAAATACCAAAGTAGGGTTTTTTTTTTTAATTTAAGCCTCTCCTTTAATTGTTTCCTAATTGTTTAAATGTATAAATATTTTTAAATATAATTTAAAACTAATTTAAAACTTAATTAAATAATTAAATATGCATAGACCCCTTTTAATTAAGAAATAATTTTTATTATGAGTAAAAAAAACTCGAAAATAAACATTATTTTCAATATAATTTTTTATAATCACGTAGAATAGTTATTGTTGATTTTTATTTTATTGCCTTAAAGAAATAATGATTATGGTTTTAATTTTTTTTATCAAAAATAATAATTATAGTTGATTAACATAATATTATTTAATTTTAATCATAATTAATGATGAATATCATAAAACTATCAAATCTAAAAATTGTGCCGAAAAAAAGATAGATTAACCAACAAGGATTCACAGGATATTCTCCTTTTTTAAAGTCAATTTTCAGTGGCTGATTTTATCACTAAAACATTTTACGATGCCTGGTATTTACTGATTTAAAAAACATAGTTTTTTTCTTTTAAACAAATTCTAAATTGCAACTTAAACTGTGCAGTGCCGAAGTAAATATTTAAATGTACACAAAATTGATTTAAATATTTTTGAAGACTATCGATTTTGCTTACTTAAGCGTACTAAAATTCCCAATTAAATTGTCACACAATTCGCTTTCCTTTATTTCTTTAATTTAATCATTTTATTCATCAATTTCCACATTTTCCATTTGCAGACACACTGAGAATAACCAGAAGGTGATTAACCTTGGCTCGATAAATCGAAAGACAATGAGCCAGCACCATTATTGTCTCCGAATCATTTGATACAGACACCGATACCAGTCAAAGGCTGTTCAAATTCTGTGTAAATTGTGTCGAAGAAGGCTAAAATAATGCGGCGTCAAAGGAAATTAAATGCGGGGGAAGCTGTGGGTTTCGCAGAGGAAAACTGTGTATGTTGGGAAAACTGGGAGCCTGGGAAGCTGGGAAAATGCCAGGACATTGGAGTAGATGTCAAGTGGGTGAAGCTTTGACCTGACAGCTGTGAGGATTCTCAGTTGGCGTGACAAGTAAAAGGCGTGGCCTTGAGCCTCGTTTTCCCACCCATGTCCCCCACCTTTCCCCCCTTCAATTTAATTCCATATGAGCAGATGTACGTACTGTCTGCTTCAATGGCTTTCAATAAAATTGTGTGTGTTCTTTTTTTTCATTATATTTTTTGTTTCTCTTTTTGAGTTGAAGAATTTTCACAAATCATTGATATTTATTAGCGCCGCACATGAGCTCACCCTAATCACATCACTCATCCTTGGCTTCAGATCTACACACCCACTTTTTTTTATATATAAATATATATAGTAATATATACTATATACATATATTCCATCATCAATGAAGCTGCTCTACACAGCTGATTTTTGTTTACAAATTGTTTTTGTTTCTAAAGCGCAGGCGTTGTTTACCGGCTAGAAGGCCGCCTTCCAGTTCCAGTTTCGAGCAGTATTTCGCACTGGAAGGCTGGAAAAAGAGGGGAAATTCGAAAAGCCAAACAGTTTGGCGCCAAATCAACAAAAGCCTGCCGGAATTTCAATAGGCAGTCCGTCGTTTGCCGAGCTCGCGTAAGGATCACTCTGCGGATGGAATATAGTGAACCTCAAAAAGAAGTGCTTTTAAATTATAAACAGAAAAAATATTCGGAATAAGAAAAATAATAAAAATATATAAAGACAAATAATAAACAAAAAATCTAACTTAAACTTTGTTTACCTAAGGAATTTCTGGTTTAAAAATAACCCACTATTGTGTTGTAAAAATGTAAACAGACAAAAACAAATTAACAACGAAAATAAACCGCAAATGTGAGTGCTACAAATTATATGTTCAATTATCAGAAAATTTAAAAGTCATTAATTTTAATTGACACAAAACAATAAACAAAGAAATTTCGTATACAAAATTAAGCAGAATAAAGGAAATTTGTATATACTTTTAAAGCATTATTTATAGTTTTTGTTTGGTAATATATTCAAGTCACTAAAAAACTAATAAAATATGCCTTTATTTGAATTCAATTTATTTATATAAATAAAAGCACAAAATAACAGAGGAGTTCCGGATAAAAGTTTTTTGCTGGCCATAAATATGCAAATACAAATTATTCCATTTTTTATTCCCACAATTTAAAGCACAAAAAAACAAAGAAATAAAAAATGTTTCCTGAAAACCATTAATTTAAAGGAAATATTTATTTGGTTGAAGCAAAACCCCATTTTTTCCAGAAATTCTTCACTTAATTTAATGGCTTAAATAATTATTATTAATAGCTATTTGCTATGCCCAGCTAATTATATTTAAACAGGCCATAATTGCCTTCTGGGAATTGTTTTTCTGTGGGATTTTTTTGTGTGAATAAAAATAGAGAAAGTAAAGCCTAGAAAAAATGCAATCATTCAGTTTTTTATTAGCATAAAAAGAGCAACAAAAATTTGAATGATTTCTTTTATTGTCACAATTAATTATGTCAAACCTAAGCATAATTAGTTTCTTTCAATCTTGTTTTAAAATTGCTTTAGTAAAGAAAAATAAATTTGAGGCTAAAAAATACATTTCCAGGAATTCTTTAGATACTTTTATGATATATTTGTCCACGTAAAAAACAAATAAGCAAATAGAAAAAAGGGTAAAATTATAAGTGTCCTCTTTTTGTTGCCATAACTAATTATGTCAAACCTGACCATAATTGGCTTCTTTCAATTTTTTCTGTTAGCTTTTGGGTTGCCCCATAAAAAGGGTTCTGTTCAAGGACAAATTGCCTTGGTCGCATCTCGCCAATACAAATTTAATGACCCATAAATTAAGAAAAATAAAAAGAAAACAAAATTTCATTTTGTGGATAAAAGTCCCTTCGCTTCGCAGTTAAAATAAGATTCCCCATTTGGTTGAATTGCATTGAATTTGTTTATGTTTTGAGTGCGCAGTTTTTTTATTTCTTTATTTTAATAAAAAAGTGCAAAGAACTGTGAAGGAATGTGCGAGTTTTTTGGGAGGTAAACAAATATCGGGAAATAAAGCAAACGAGGCGGATAAACATGCACAATAAACGATTCAACTACCATATTTTCAGGCTAACAAGCTTATGGTTTGAGGGATTAAAATATGATTACAGAATCCATTTGGAAACATCAAAAATGTAAGGGAAACGAGTGCAGATCCTTTAAAAAAGAGGATGTTTTATTGTGACATAGAAAGTGTACATAAATAAATATATGTCATTTCAGTTGGGTTTTTTAAAGTGATTTTGGGTTTAAAAGCTTAAAACTTTAAATGTAAAAATATTTTAATAAAATATGTAGGTGTTATTACAGTCTTTTAAGGAAATTTTTTAAAGGTTTTTAATACCCATAGATTTCTGAAACAACTTAAAACATACATTTTAAGGTATTGGAAATTCATATATTTATTCTATAAATTCTGCTTTGGCTTTAGCTTATAGTTCCTACCATAACCTTTGGTTACCAACTATAAACCTCACAGGTCATTGTTCCATTTGCCACATAAGCTAAATATAAAAAAAGAAAAACTATTTCTTAAGAGACAACTGATGCTGGACCACACATCCTCACCCAATTGTTAAATGTTCTGTATTTAATTGATCATATGCATAATTTATGGGGTCTTGAAACTGAGCTGCCCCCCCTTTAACTTATGTATATTTGACCACGAGTTGGGCCTAAAAGCAAGTCATGCGAACACACAATATCAATCTGCAGGCGGAAATCTGGCCACAATAGGAAATTGATGTCCCGACCACAGGGCTCTGGCGTTATTATCCAGCACAACCACAGAGCTCAGCTAAGATGTAAGGACCAACATGGATTACAATTCATGCGGCTCCTTGTTGAAGACGTGTGAGCAGCCTAAGTTGTATTAATGGCGGGGGAGGTGAACTCCGATTTGCGGATGTTCCATTGTGGGCACATCAAAGCAACACGCTCCGCACATAAAAGAATAAATTAAACGTGGATGAAAAATTCCAGCCAGCCAACGAGCCACCGAGCCACCGAAAAGTAATTCGGAAATAGAAAATGGGCATCTTTTTGCCTCACAATGGCGCCACAAGGCTGCTCCAGCCCTCATATCGCAGACAGCATGAGGTGACATCTCCGCTGGATGTTTTTTAATATGGCCAGGACTTACAGCACGGCATGAGGCATTTTAATAATAATACATTAAGTACCAGCCAGGAGTTGCACTGGGCATTAAACGACCTTCAGTTCATTATCTTACGAAATTACCAAGGGCAATGTCTAAATTAAATAAATAATGCTTGCATGCCGCCGGTACTTATGGCCAAAAGTCCAGCCAAATGAGGCGAGTATATTTCCTTCTCCTCCATATAAATCCTTATTTATGCGCCTTAAACTTTGGCCCTAAGCATCAGACATCCAGCTTGGTTGGTATTTATGTCCAAGTTAATTAGCCAACTCCCTCCTGGGACCTGATGGCTCTGTCAACTCCATTGATTGGTTTCCGTCATCGGCAACTTTTCTGAGTAGGGCAAGGACCGCAGGACAAATTACATAAAAAAAAGGATTTGTCTCATTAGTCGGCTTCCTGCTGTGTCATTTCGGGAAAACTACAGATGTGACAGCTGTGAGTAATCGGTTTTATGGTCTAGAAAAATGCAAAGAATACATTTCAAGGGGATTTGTTTTTTCTAAGTAAATAAAAGTAGCTTTTTTCTGCTATTGGATTTCAGTTTGAACAAGTTTTTATGTGATTTATTTTAGTTTTAATAAATTAGAGTTTCAGGAGTATTTTGTTATAAAATTTTTGGAAATTTCTGCAAGATGTTTTATGAGTGAATTATAAGGTTTAATTTTTTAATTAATTTATTTTTTAATGGTTTGTTTTTTGAACGAAATTTAAGCAGGAAGTCCATTAATCAATTTTAAAATATTTTTCTATGCTTTCTTTAAGCAAATTCTAGGACTAAGAAAGGGGCAAACAAATGGAATTTATTTATTTTGATTTTTAAACAATCTACCAAGGTAATAAACCTTTCAATATAAACTTGTAAATGGGTGGCAAATATTTTCTAAGAATTTCTAAGAAACAATTGTAAAACATTCCCTTTAATCGGATTTAACTTAAAGGATTTGCACCCTTCTTGTGTGTTTTTTTTAAAGCTTGTAAGCAACCCTCTGACTTTGTCCTAGTTAGTATTTCAATTGAATTGTTATCAATACCCTTACATCTAATAGAAAGCACATTTTCCATTAAATCTGATACGAAGGACACTTCCCATTAAATATGATAGAAGGGACTCTTCGCAGAACGTAGCCGTTGCCATACAAACGCTGGCTTCTGTCTAACTGAAAAACTGATTAGTTAATTGAATTTGTAAGTATTGTAATTTTAGCCAAAATAATTTCACTTTAAAGTTGTCTCTGCGACTACTTCTCAGTTGTTGCTAAGTTATGACAGTTAAATAAATAACTTATTTCCGCTTCGGTGGTAGGCATCAGCAGCATTAAAAGCATCTTCCTTCGGTCTCTCATCTTTGATACGGGGCGATGCCTTTCAACAAGCCGTTAAATGCAAAGAGTAAACAATAAACAATTCTCGAGGTTCTTGGCAGATGTCTGTGTAGACACGAACACATCCACAGCCACCCACCGAACCGGAACACCCACTCGATGGCCCCTCCAGGGACCCAAAATAATGCCAACACTTGGGGGAGAGTGAACATATCGGCTGGCTGTCGGCTTTTGGGTTTCGTCTTCTGAGTTGGAGGGAGCCCCCCCAAAACGCGTGCCTCTTTTTTTATGCTAAAACTTGTGCGCTTTCTGCCAAAATTCGAGGTTTCTTTTGTAAATGCTTTAAGGTTGAACGTGAATTTATGGACATGCCGAAAGATTTGGCATTGTTGGCCAGCCAATTTACCTGGGTCAGGAATAAAAAAAAAAACGCAAGAAGCATACATATAAAAATTAATGTTCTTGGTGTGAATTTGGAGGTACGAATGAAGGATACCCCTTGATTGGTATTTTTTTTAAAATTAATTTAAAACTATTATTATTATATTTGATGAACATTTATTATAAGAAGTGACAATTTATGTGCTAACATTTAATTTATAAAACAATTATTTTGATATTTTCATTTTTATCATACTTTTGGGTGTCTTAAAGGGTATTTTGAAGTCCATAGTACTATTTATATTTCTTGCAAAGCAGTTAGTTATTTTTTTTATACAATAAAGACTAAAAATTGCAATTCATTCGCCTTAAAATAAAAAATTATGCCTAAATGTGTGCTATGTTCATAAATGATATTTTTATTTAAATTTTAAAAATACGTTTAAGAGTTTTAGAAAGTGATTTCTACATTTAAAGAACCTTTTGTATTTTTTATACAAAATATATAGGTTTATAAGTTAAAATTTGTATAACAAAATATATATATTCATTGGTATTTGCAAGTGGCTCAGGATTACCGCCACAGCTTATTTTTTTCACCCCTTAATTAATTTTAATCGAAATCAATTGCAAAAGTTAGGCTAATTTCCGGATCACCAAGATAAAAGCAGTATTTATATAAATGTTTTACAATTAATTGAAGTGGCAATCATTATGCAAGCCAAAAGGCTTTCCCCGAACTTGTGCACAAATTAATTCGATAAATGTTGTAATTGAAACCGCTGAACCCGATATTCCCTTTGATATCCCTTGGGGAATATTTAAACATAAAAGTGGTGTACTTTAGCACCCAATTTCAAGAGCAGCAATTTTATTTATTGTCCATTTTCGGATACTCGCTGTTTTTTGGCCAAAGGCGGTCCTCCTCTGGAGGTGGCATTTGAACTTTGAATTGAGCCTGTTTGTTGTTCTTGGCATTTTCACTTTTTTCCCCAGTTCTAACCAATTGTTGTTTTTTGCACCGGTGAATTTCAGGTGTTTTATTGGTGCGTGCTGGCATTCATTAGCATTGAATGTCTAGCCGTCTGACGTTTGCATATAAATTGTCTAATGGGGCCAGCGGGCATTGATAATTGTATTTGATGTCTAAGGGGACTTGGCAGGAGACGTGTTCAAATGGCCATTAAATTAAAAACGGGGAAAAAAATATATAAGTTATAGGAGAAATAAAATAAGAGAGATCCTTGCTGGCTAGCTGGTCAAGTGTTTGACCGCAAAAAGGACATTACCGAATGCCCATTACTCAGCACAAATAATAAATGATAAAAAAGAAACTTGACTGCCATTACGCCTCCGTCATTTTCTACCCCTGAATCTCCTTCTAGAATTTCCCTGAGAATTGACTTTTCAGCTTCGACCGTCACTTCATGGCATTTCCATTCATTGGCAGAGCCCTCTCGAATTAGGGCCAATGCCATTTGTTCATTTCATTACGTATACGCAGTGTGAGCGCTAAAAGTTTTCGAAACCCAAATCACATTGAATGCCTGTCATTGTGGCATTACTCAAAACTCGTCCGAACAAAGAGGTTCACTTAGGTCAGACCGCCTAAGTCCACCCCCATCTGCGCTTTTCCGCTTTTCCATAATTTTCCATCATCCTCTGAGTCCTCTCATAGTTTGCATCACTTCATTTGAGCCGAGCATTTGAAGCTTCTTTTTACGACCATGTTGCCTGGATATGTTGCGTGTTTCTGGTGGCATTAGGGGCGACGTGACGGAAATTTGGAATTTTTCAGCTAAAAGGATACAAAACGGGAGCGAAGAAGCGAAAAGTGAAAATAAAAAGCGAGGGGAATTTTAAGTAGTAAAAGGACAAGTTTTTTTCACACCCTGTGAACTTTTGAAGAGTCTTTAAAAAGATAAGGACTAAGGGGGAATCTTGTGCTAGAAAATATTATTTACATACAAATATTTTTTTAATGAACCCTAGCAGTTAATGTTTAAGTTTAAAAATAAATAGTTTTAAGCCTTGCTAGCAGTAACAGTAAATAGTAGAAATTATTTTTTTAAAACTTTAAAAACTTTTTCTTGTGAAAATCTTTTAGTTAAAAACCTTTTAGGGCATTTTAAAAATATTAAAGTTTATGGTATTAATATTAAAAAAAGATTTTACTAAGACGCAGAAGTAATATTAATAAATTATATATTTATCGTAATAATAAATTGTAAGGCTTACGCTTTTCTAACTAATTTGGTGAAAATACAATTCTTTAACAATGTTTAAACTTGAAGGAACCTTTAAAAAATAAAGATTTATTAAGAGAGTTTTATATTCAATTGTTTTTATATATTTATCTTAGCAAATAAAGCTTGGCATAAAATGTTAGGCATAAAAACCACATTATCCTATCACCTTTATTCTTTTAACAAATCTTAAAAAATTCTTTATTTTATTAATGTTGTATTAAATAGAATACTTTATAAAGGCATAGAAAAAAATTAATATACAATATTTATGCGAAAATAGGATTAAAATTCCTGATAACTTATCTTAATTTCCTATATTTTTCACAATTTAATCTACAATAAACCAAAGAAAATATTACATAAACCTAACTCTTATTAAATAACAAAATAGCAAGAATTTTCCTTTGAGCATTCCTATTACTATTGACAACCAATATCCAATATTTCTAGCAAACATTCTGAGAGAAAATGATTACTATGGCAATCTGGAAAATAATTCTCTTCATGCAGTCCGATGTATATTTAAAAAGTTTTCTTCCTTTTGTTTCCCAAAGTTGTTGATTGCCAAACTTTGTGATAAAAACAAGGATATCTATTTCGGTTTTTTACATGGTTTTTTCTTGTCTTTTCTGGTTGTTAAGTGTGTTCCGGCCAAAGAGTCGGAATCGTTTGTCTGGCAGCTAACGAAGCTCGAAGGAAGAAGTCATGTCTGGCCGGGTTCTCGGGGTCCTTTCATCCATTTTCGTGGGTTAAAGTCAATTTGATTTATGCCAGCGTGTAATGTGCACGTGCAGGACTAAAAGGACCAACCTCAACTTTAGCCCGGGGAGCGATACTAATTGAAAGGATCCATCCAGGGTTTGTTTTCAATGAAGATAAATTGCGTGAGTTAATGTGCAGAATTTGCACACTTTAAAAGTCAGGAAGGGAGGGAGTTAAGCAAGAGCTTGTTGCGTTTCGTGAGGATTCTGGGGAATCCCCCCAGGTCCCAAGGCTGCTGCATTCTTTCATTTATTTGTTTTCTTTTTTTTTTTTTTGCAATTACTTAGACAGCTGGGACTTGGCTATGATTTTTCTGTAGCTCAGCATAGATTACAGTTAGAGAAACATATATAATGTCTCCCTGTCTTTCCTTCCTCGGCTTAGTTAGAATTTTCACCTGCTTATTTTCCAAATAAAAATAAAAATGGGTTATTTAATGTGGTTCTTGGAAAACCTCATGCCTGATTAAGCAAAAATACTAGGGAACTGGCAAGGACTTCAAGTGCAGGTATTCATAGCAAACCACAAACAGGTAAGCTGTAAGCTTTGCACACAATTCAATGCCTTCTGTATTTGACAGAGTAGTAAAGAAATTCATAACTACACTGTTATTATTATTTTTAAAAAATATTCTGAAGAATAGAAATGTAAAAGGTACCACAATATTTGTTTAAGAACTTTAAAATGGGGTTAAAACTAATTATAAATATCTTGTAAACCTTTTCAATACATTTTTTAAACCTTTCTATAAAACTCAAGGTTTTATTATTAATTTAAATTGTTTATTTTGCATATTAAATATTTCTTTAAAATTATATTCATAGTTCTGTGTGTAAGCACAGACAAGCTCCAGGAGCAAAATGGTCAGGATAAAGAAATAGCCAGGATAAGGGGCTCCCAGTGGCTTTGCTCCCTTTCCCACAATAACAGAAGCTTTTCAACAGCTGCTGGAGGTGACATTAAACTGGCTCACTTATGTTTTAACTGAAATTCTGTCAGCATTTCATTTTATATATATTTTTATATTGTAACAATTATGAACTCTGGTGTTTCAGTTCATCCTTTTATTACCTTTTATCGCCTGGAAACATTTGTTTTTAATTACATACCCAGCAGGGGCGTAGACAATTTGCATGTCAACGTTATTCGAGATGTTTATCTGGTTAGCACTTTGTTGTCACTAAACAAAAACCATTGACAGCCAGGATAAATGTACATATTTAGTTATGAAGCACACACACACATGACAACTCCACGGGGAACTGACCTGACCTTTTTTCATTAAATCCTGTGTTTATTCAATATCCCATTCCCTCTGTCGGTTTCAAAGGGCTTCCAGTTGGCTTACAGGAAAAGGGCAATATGTCGATGCATTCATTTATGAGAAATTTTATATTTAAAGGGTTGGGTAGAGATTTTAACAAACCCATAATATTTATTTATATTTTGTTAGGCAAATTTTATATCGGAAAATTTGATGACTTTATCGGGTTATTGGGAGAATATTTACATTTATAGTATATATTTCCTTTTTAAATGCTTTAGATTTTAGTTAATTTATATAAAACATTGATGTGTTTAAATAATTAACAATAAAAAGGAATAATACATTTTAAAATTGCTAGAAATCAACATTTTAACAGCGATTTGAATAGTTTTTTAATAATATTAATATTAATATTGTATTTATTTATTCCCAAAATATTAATAATTTAGCAATAAAAATAAGTACTTAAATTATCATATAAACGATATTTTCATTTCTTTGGATATACAATTTTTTAAGAAATTATATTTTTTAGCCTTTAAACATATAGTTTAATTATCAGCTTTCTGCTGCAAATATTTAATTTAATTTGAAATCATCATTATTTAAGTATTACAATTTTATATTTTAAATAATTCAGGAATTAACCTTCTACTGAGTTTAATTACTATTTTGCCAGGAAATCAAAGTGTCAAAAGACAAGTACAAATGTTTATATTCTCTACAAAAGGCATTACCTTTGCCCTGACATTGCAATGAATGGTTTTGTTGTAAAGTTTTGCGCAAAAGTCATTCTAACTTCGACTCTAATTGTGTCTTCAGCAATTAATTAAATGCTAAACAAGTGCTCTTGCCAAAATGGACAATAAAGTGCTTGCCACCAAAGCGATTTATTATTTGCAACAAGACGGCAAAGTTTCCCTGGAGCACGTGCCGTCACAAGTTTATATTTAAATTTTGCTTTGTGTTGTTCCAAAATTCAAAAGTTTTGCCCCTTAGTTTGAATTTTGCTCTCATCGCGTGCGGTGGAAACTTGGTCCTGTTCGAAAGTTTAAAAATATATATACATAAAACAAACAAATAGGCAAATGTGTGTATACATAGATCTTTACTATATACATACATATCTCTAGGCGATCTCGGTAGTGTAAATTCTTCGAACATTTCCAAGTGATTGAGGCTCTGAAAAACGGCATGAAAAATAAATAAATGAATATATGGCAATTTGCAATTTGCATGTCAAAAACGAAAATTAAAACTACAAGTGCTAAATGGAAGCAGAAATTGTGAGATATGGCTTAAATTTGATGCTTCCATTAATGGCTGAATGGGCCATACTATGGGGAATTTCATTTTCCCTTTCGCTCGACTTAATTTCGAACACAAATTCCAACAAATTTCGACGAGACACTGTAAACAAATGAATACATATTCTCTGCCAATTTACTTTATGGTCTTCATACTTAAGCAAATTTATTTATGCGAGTCCCGATTCCTATTTATTCATCAATTTCATGCAAGGAATTTCTGTTTGTATTTTTAAATGATGAAAGCGTCTATATATATATTGTTTGCTTATTGTTATCATTTAGTTTTCAGGATTTCTGTAAACTGCACAAATTATTAAACTTTTTTCAGTTAATTTTAAGCAGAATTTTACTATGTTTATAGAAATGTAATCAAGGCAAAGTCTACAACAAATTCCGTTATTAGGTAATAAAATGCTAACAACGTTTTAAACTAATACGTTTCTCTGAAAAATCAAAAGGCTTTAATCCAATATTTTTTCAAATAATTTTTAAACTCTTTAAAAGAGAAGGGGAATGTACTTTTCCCTGATTTCCATGGTCGTTAAAAAATTTAAAAATATACAAAAAGTATTCACAAATGGAATTTGGACCTCTAAGGAAGCCGCAACCGAAAAAAATTATAAAAAAAACATTTTATGTATTCATTCATATAAATTTTCTGCTTATATGTACAAGGCCCTGGCTACATTTTCCATTGCATTAACAAAATGTTTATATAAATACCGTTAAGGCAACCATAGGTTACCAAAGCCACGTTAAGAGGATGAGCTGAAAGACACTGGGATAATGTATTATAGCCACAGGATTGTGGCTAAACGAAATTCCGTAGTTTGAACAAAAAAACCTGCCAACAACTATTCCTACTTTTACTAAAAAAAGAGAGGCATATCTAAGCCTCAGAAAAAGCGCACGAAGTGAGCACTTGAAAATGATGAAATGAAATAAAATTAACATCTCAAAGTGCTGAATGGCTGTGGATAATGATAGAGACTTTCCGCGGATTGTGTACAGAAAAGTTTGCAACTTTTAAAGGGCCCACGCGCTTTTCTTTCCCTCCTAGAAAATCTGCATCGTTTGCATAATTTTCCATGGGACCGGGAAAATGTAGGTGATGGGTTCAAGGGATTTTACTCAAGTTCTAAGACGGAACAAACTGGAAATTAGTGAACAAAAGGCAGACACTGTTGTTAGTTAAGTTTGAATTTAAATTTAAAAATTTTTAAAATGTAGAAAAATTGAGTTTATCTGTCCCATTTTTAGTAAAACTTAAGGAAGTTTAAAGGGGAAGCCAAAAAATATTAAGTTATATATTAAGAATATATTGCTTTATGGGAAATAATAATAACTATTATTTACTTAATTTTCTGATACATAAAAATTGTAATCTCAGAAAATAAAATAAAACAACTAAAACTATACTTTTCGAGAATAATTTTTGTAATAATCCAAGAAATTGTATCCTTTCGACTTGTAAACTTTCGACCCAAAAATCTATATTCAATCGAATTATTTGGCCATTTTCAGGAAAAGAAAAATTTAATTCAAATTTTTCTGCCATCCCTTTGGACGTTATTATTAAATTCCTTGCAGTGTAAGTCACGTAAAAGGGGTTTTTACCACTAAAATTTTATGAAAATTACAAAAGTTTGAGTCTGGCTGTAAAAGGCAGCACCTACAAGTTCAATTGCTGCCTGAAGTGTCCTGGCACTATCCTGGATGAGCAACAACGAATTTAAACACACACAAATTTAGCAGTTGGAAGCTTTGCAAGCAAATGAAATGCCACACACAATTGCGTCCTGCATTGTTAATTGATATTTAATTTTCTGCATTCAGCCTGGAAAGCACAGCCCGGGGGTGTCCTGCACCAAGGCCCCAAAATTTAATGAACTAAAGCCACTTGTCACGCTGCATTTCCCCAATTGACTGGCGAGACAAAGACGTAGTCAATTGACAAATTCAACCATCCGTGGATTTATTATCCAACGAACGTTCTTAATTTGCATAAATTAAGGCGTAATAAGAGCTGGCAGCTGGATGAATTGGCAAAGACCATGCAAAGCACAAAGGGGAAATAGGGCCAACTCGCACCCCATTTTGTGCCATTGGATTTCTCTGACACGCAGTTGTTAATCCATCGAGTTGGCCTTTTATAACCACCAAGCTCTTTATATTTATTGCGTCTCCCTTTGGTAAATACCTTTAACCTGATCATGACTTTACATAATCCTGGCCATTGTTGTTGCCCGCCTGACGGATTACAGGGCATCGCGAATCGATTATGGTTTCAAATAGATTATGACGTCCTTTTAAAAATAAGTAGGCAAGGACTTACAAAGAAGGCTAAAGCTTAGGTTTTCCTTAAATAATTTTTCAAGCAGAAAATCAAATTGATTTTTGTTGCTGATTAACAATTAATATATCCTAACAACTAAAGCTTTAATACTTTAAAAATTATGAAAGAGCAATAAGCCGGATTCAGTTGATTATCCTGGCTAAACAAACTTCTAGAAACTTCAGTTTAGAAAGGAAATGCAGCACTAAAAGTTATTTGCTTGAAGTACAGCTGCTAAATTGGTTGAAAGACTCCTTGGAAACAAAGAAGTTCACCGTTTTCCGTGAACATAAAACTGTGAAAATTCATACAAAAACTTGAAGCCAGAAACTCCTAAAAGAATTCAACCAAACGTAACAGAAAGCTTACATAAATCTGAATTGTGGCCAATCATACTTTGCCTGTCAGTTGCAAAAACCAAAAAATGTCACAAAACCCAAGGGGCCCAATCGAGTTATGGGCCTTTTCTGATTTATCTGATTTACTTTTCCTGGTAAATGTTGTGCAATAAATGCGTATTGTTTCCTGGTCTATATGAATCTTTAAATATTTACAGGACCTCACCTTACGCAAGTAATTCTATCGGGGAAAAGCTCTTCATCTGATTGCTGTCACATAGATTATACGAAGCGTAAAGTAAATTGACGCTCCTACATAGTGGAAAATAAACCCGGTGACGCACTCTTTGGGAGACGTACATATATGCAGTTCATATAGATATCCGGATGATTAATTGGTGTCCAACAGGGACGAACATGCTCTTTGACAGGTGTCGCCAGGATGTCGGCGTCCGCTGTTTTAGCCATTCTCCATAAAAGGGAGCGGATCCTTTGATTTATGATTGCACATTCCGTGTTATGGCCGAAATAAAGGCACAACATGGGATAATACAAATGGAAAATGTAATAAAATGTAGAAAGCATTGGGTTTAAATTAAAGCTAGGCTGTTTAATATATAAGTTTTTAGTATAAAATCCATGATATAGGCGCAGAATTTATTGAGATTTAAATTGATATTAAAAAAGCTAAGAAAATGTAGTTTAACAAGTGTGAAAAAAATCTAAATAATATATCCTTTTAAGAATAATCCCTTTCGTTTTGCCACATACATCATACATTCTTTACTTAATATTTATTTCGCTCTGAAAACTTGGTCAGCCTGTAAAATATTAAATAATTCATTAATTTTTATTTGGACGGCAATAAAAGCAAGGCAATAAATCAAGAAAAAGGGAATTTTACATTCAGCAAATAATGCAAATTTACTCACATTCACTGAGGCTGCATCTGTGGGTCATAAGTCGTTGATTTAAAATGTATTTTGGCATTAACAAATCTGTCCGGCAAGTCATCCAACTTGGGGGCGCCCCATGAGAATCTAATATTCAGCAGAAATAATGCATATGGAATTTAATAAAAATTCACTTACAGTTTCTTCACCCCGGGCGCCAGTTGTGAATTGAGAATGTCCTTGGATTTATGCTAATAATCTCGGACCGACGGGGTTCAGGCAAGTTCACTTTGGGCCTTGGTTTCGTTTTTGTGCCAAGAACATGTCGTCGTCAGTGTAATTGTGATGATTGTTATTTGATTTTTCCTTTATTAACCGGTCCTTTATAGTCCTTAGCTGGAACAAAGGTCTCATTGTCGAGTCCCGGGCATCAGCTTCGTTTATGGTTATAAGTTACTGGGCTCCGTGAGCCATCAATTTTGATGGTTAAGCCCACGCCAGCGCATCGATATCGAGGGAATCTCGAGTCGTCGGGGTCTTCAAGTGCCGGAAAAACTGTCACCCATCATCGAGGTTAATGTCGCATGTCCGCAGCTCACGCATCTTTTTTGCGTTTATTTTTTTTTGCACACCTCCCCCTTTGGGCCATATTAAGGCCATCAATATAGTACGCACATGCCAGGCACTTTGGTATATTGCTTACCTCAGGAGTTTACGCCGGATTTTCGGCAACTTTTCCATTATGCTGAATGAAAACCAAAGTTGGGGAACATGTTGGCCCTTTTCAAGATACATATATTTATATATATATATGAAAACGTATCACCTGTTAATCTGCCAAAGGCTTTTACTTGGCAAATTAAATATTATACAAAGGCTTTTATGGTAACTTCAATGGTTAATGGGAAGGAAGCGGGGTTGGTTGCATAATTTGATGTATAAAATATAAGGGAATTAATTAGCTAATAATATATATTTTGTATTTTTTTTACAATAAAAATTATTGTTCAAAATATGTTTAAATGTATTTATCTAAACCAACGCGATGTCAGTACAAGCATTGAATTAACTCTTTGTTTAAAAGTACACAAAAAGATCGAATTAAGAACGCTAAGAAATTAAATTAAATATTTATTTGATTTAAAATATTTTCATAAACCCTCAAAAATAAAATTAAGTATTTATTTTTTAAACATATATTTCTATTTCTATTTTACATTTACATTAAATAATAAATAAAGGGTAAAGAAGGTGCCTTTAACATTTACTGTCTCAAAAATAGCATACATTTTGGGGCAACTCTTAAATTTTTAATTGAACTAATAACATTAATTTAATCTAAGCTAATTATCCAATTAGCTCACCAAAAATACATTTTCATTGAAAAGTAAATAAACTGTTTTGATTCTTTAGACCTTCAAATATAAATCAAAATTAACAACTAGAAAATAAACTATTATTTGCCGATGTGCAAATGCAAACAACAAACAGATTTTTCACTCTTTTCCAACCAATAAATTCAATTATTTTCATGCTGCTTTATTTTAATCTTTAATAAAATTACATACACATAAAATCACTAATCAAATTAATGTGTTTTGTGAATATAAACAAAAGAAACCTGTTCCAAAAGCAATCAAAGTCAATGACTGATGAATGGTGGCGCGCTGGTGGGAAAGGGCTGATGGTAATGGATAGCCCTAGCATATGGCTTCAATTTAAATATAAACACGTGTATATCCTATAGCCACAAACCTAATGGCATTTTGTTTTTACACCAAAAGTTCATTGTTAAGTGCTGAGGCGAGTGTATTTCAGTTCAATTTTGAGAAAGGGGAAGGACAATTTGGGTACCCATTGACGGTAGTTTTTGAGAGACTTTTCAATTGCAAAATTAAAATAAACAATTAAATATAGAGATTTTGTATGGGTTTCGGATTTTTATAAAGATTTTTATATCTCGGCTTAGGATTAATTCGAAGAAGAAATTCTATGCTTAAATATGGATTTACACATTTATTTGGTTTCCTTTCTAACCTAGAGTTAAGACCTAATTTTTAGTAACTTGCTTATTACTTATTTAGGAGATTCAAAAATTTACAAAAAATATATTTTAAAGCTTTGTTATAGGACTTTATCTGAACCCGAAATTAACAAATAACTTTCATATTTTAAATAAAATTAAAACTCGATTTATTAGTGGGTATTCTATAGTCTCGAAAGCCTCGAGTGAAATGGCCATCACTTGCTTTTATTAACTTGTCGTCTGAAACTGATATTTATCAGATTTCAACCAATTTTAATACATTTGTTTGTCTCTGTCTCCCCTGGTTTTTTAGCACGTTCTTGTGGCGCCAGTTATTTGCATAATTAAAGCCGCTCAATAGATGTTGGGCGCGATAAGAAGTGACTCGGAATTCGGACGACTATCATGATGATGATGATGATGGTGGCAGGTAAGTCACGGTCTATTTATAATGGTTTATTTTATAATGAGAATAAGAATAGAGTTGGGGTTGGGCTTGGAACCAGGGGGGAGGTTCAAGCCATTTGCAATGCAAATCGATCCAAATCAATGTAGTTCGAAAGCGACTAACAAATTTATGCGAGGCGTCGCATGCTAGAAATCTTTCTCTCTGTCGCTGCCAGTTTTCTGCATTCCATGGGGAATTCCTGATCGAAATATATATTTATATACCTATGTAGGTTTTTGTTTTGGCCAAACAAAACAGCTGGCCAGAGTCTAAGCTCTAAGCGAGTCGTAAAAGTGCTCGTAAAATCGTATTGGCAGGGACATAAACTTGCCAGTGGCGGACCACAAGGCACGCAAACTAATTAATTGCAAGAGTCTGGCATAGTAAAGTTGGCAATTGGCAAAGCGGAACTACTAACTATGGACCAATTTGGAAGCAATTTACTTGTGTGGTTGCCCCAGACTGCCATTATAGCCCAATGTTGTCACGGATGCCCCAGAAGTTTCACCATCACAAAGGGTGGGAATTTTATTTTAATATAAAAAGTTGTGTTTTTAAAACCATAAAAATGGTCTATTTGAAGGGCTTTATATATATGTAATTAAGCTGTGGTCTACTTGATTTTGTTGATTTCAGTTCAACACAGAAATGTTGGGTTAAGGATAGTCAAAAAATAAAATATAGAGATAAAGGTGTTGGAAATAATAAATAAATTATATAAAATAATAAAGAATGTCTGTTAATATTTTGTATATATATTTTTTTTTGAAAAAAAGGTATATATATTACAATAAAAATGAAAACAATAAATTTGTTTTTTATTTAATTTCATTTTATCAGATTAAAAATTATAAAAAAGTATTGTTAGTTTTTTAAACACTTAAAAAAGTATAAAATGGTATTTTGTTATTTAAATAAATAAAGAAGTATTATTTTAAAAGAAATCCCCACCACAAACAAATATTATTATTTATACAATTAAATAACGAATTGTTTTACTTGCCATTAAGCTAACAGCATAGTAAATATTTGAACAGAATAAGTAATAAATAAATTATGAAGCCATTATAGTCTTTAAAAATGTAAGAAACTCCAAACAAGACTTAAATAAATTCCATCCTGTCTGTGTCTGTGATATTCTGACACGTGTAACGAATTTAAGAAAAGTTCTTACTTACCCCCCCAGGTCAGAGTTCATGAAAGTCCCTGAATATTCAGCAGGTTTCCATAAATGTTTCAGTAGCTCGTGCCGCATGTGTGTGGATCATAAAAAATAAGGGGGGCATACATAGGTATAGGTATCAAACGATATAGTACACTATATAGTATTTTATGGCCAGAGCTTCGCAATTTATTTCAGTTGGCTGCCTTTGGAGTGTTTTGTGCGAGCACAATTTGCATTTCCCTGTGCACTTATCTAGAATGCATTTATTGTATGGATATATATACCATATATATATATATATGTTAGATATCCGCAGAGGGCTTTAACTCTGGCATTGACATTGACTTTAACCTCGGGCCGTAATCGTGATAACAATATTGCATCCTTCAAGTGCTCAAACAAGGCGCTGCCTGTTCCTAGACTCTAGAGCTTAGCAAGCACTTCAGATTCGCAGATGAGATTCTGGCGGAGACGATAACTTTGGCCATATGCCTTGGCAATCCACTCACTATCAAAATGTCCTTGATGGAAAATTGAGCAGAATGGCCAGATAACTTTCCCGGCAGTGGAAAACCTTTACATCAAATGCAAGAAATGCACTCAGTTTCAGCCAAGTTATGAAGCCAGTCAGTCACCAACTCTAGTTGAACTTTGCATCTGTTGCCGGAATTTGTTAAACTTTTGCCAACTTCACAAAGAGGAGGATATCCTCTTTCGGCAAACAGAAACTTGACAATGGTAAAAATTTCAAATAAAAAGGAATTTCTGCATAAATATTTTGCTATATTTTCCACTAGTAAATAAATATTTAACAAACGATGTAAAGTGGAATTTATTGGTAAATATTTGCGGTAATGAGTTTGTAGGAGTTGAAATATTAAAAAGTAAAGCCTATTGAGGTAACAAGAATGTTATGGGAATAATTAAATGAGAAAATAATAAGGGAGTCATAAAATAATAATACTCTTTGATATTTGCTCATTTATATGTAATTTCTGATGGCACTTTAAGCCTTTTAATTGAAGCTTTTATTTTGTTTGAACAAAATAAATTGTCAACTTAACTTCTACCCAAAACAAACTAATGCAATGTTTAAGTAGTCCTTAAATTGTTTACTTTGGAGCTTTAGTTTAGTGCATTTTAATTTTGTTTTGATGCAGCTTAAATACAAGTTTTTAATTATATCACGTTTGTTGAATTGCAGAAATAATTTATATTACTTTCCCCACTTTTCACCAAATGAAAAACATAATTAAATAAAAAATAAACTTTTATGTTTAGTCAACCATTAAAGAAATAAGTAACAAACATTTTATTCTAGTCTTTATTGTAGGTGTCTCTTTTGTTTTTATTTGTTATTTTATTTATTTTTTTATTTATGCTTAAAGCAGAGCTTGATGAGTTTTTGAATTTGAATTTTAAACTTTATACAATTTAGGCAGGCTCTAATAGTCATTTATTTATAGCTTTAATTGCAATTCCCACAACATTTTTGATCATAATAAACAGAATAATTACTAATCCTGTTTATTTAGTCAATAAAAATTATGTTTAAATGTGCAAAAATGTGTAAAGCGTTTATTTTGAGTCTGCATATCTATTTTTTAATTTTTTTAGTGTATTTAATTAGCTTTCTATGTAGAAAGATAATGGATAATAATAAATAAATTTCGGAAATTCTTTTATGTGACCGGTTTTTAGGGTACATTTTAATTTCAAACAAAATGTTTTATTATGTTCTTAGAATCAGCCTAAAATATATAAATGCAAGGGACCGGAAACGGCAATGATCTTACGAATATATTTTAAATATAGTTAGATCTAACCTTTAAGTTCACACCCTCAAAAAGGACATGTTAGAAACCAAACTATGCTTAAATTTTCATGTGCTAATTAAAAGTTATCCTGGCAGACAGCTCAGTGGTTTTGAGGTGACATGCTAGTACCTTACATTATTTAAGATTTAATTAATGTTGGAATTTAGTGCGTTAATTAAAAGACATTTGCTTTGATTTAACTAAGATTTTTGTTTTCAATTTATTTAGGCATTTTCTTTAAGGTAGTCAGGTAGCTGGGCGTAGGAGTTAAGTCTAAAAGTGGGCCACAAAGGTGTTTGGGTCAATCACGCGGGCCACCTCCCAGGGGTGGACAACCGAGGGTCCTGGAATTCGGTTGTAGGCATCTGTGGAAAGGACAAGGAATGTTTGCCAATCAGTTGACAGTTCACAGTTGCCAGGAACTATTATGTATCCTGGTATAACTAAGGCACACTCACCGATTATCTTTTGAATGGCGGTCTGGGCGTCCAGCAGCTGTTGGGGCGCAGGGGCGGCACTGACAAGGATCAGGACGACGGCGATGAAGGCGAAAGCGACGGCAAGGAATTTCGACATATTCAGGCTTTGGCTTTGAGGTTTTTGCTTTGCTATTCTTGCGGTTGGTTTGGAGTCTAATTGATTCGGCCGGGACCGCAGCTATTTATACCTCCCCGAAGCCGGGATGTATGCATGGAATGGCCATCATCAGCATCGAGATAAAAAGAGAGTCAGTCCGGTGGGATGAGCAGCTTCTTGTTCCGGAGCAGCTGTTTAGAAATTGGATTTCTTGTTTTGGTTTTCTGGTCGGTGTCGGTGTCGACAGCATCTGTGTCTACGCGTTATTTAATCCGCGGAATGTCCGCACTCGAAGCGGGAAAACAAGTTTCGCAAAAGAACAAACGAATCGCTTTGGGAATTCTAAGCCCAGCCCCACAAATCCAAAGGAAAGCAGAACAATGTAGAATAATTTGGGGAAAAAGTAGATGCAAATGTATAATCTTTTTAACTATTCATAATTTTGGGACCGCGGTGGTCTTTGGTTTCGAATTTGGGCTAAAGAAATGCTGAATGCGGAATAAAATCAAACACAATAATCGAGTTATATTTATTATTTATGAGTAATATATTTTAAGATTTTATTTGCTTAAACAGAGCTGAGTTTTTATTTGGCCAATTAAATATATAGGTTTACCTTTAATAAAGAATTGGTTATTTTGGACTAGTTACTATGATTTTAATAATTTGTAAGGTGGAATATTTTTAAGAGGCTTTTTCCTTGCAGAAATTTTGTGGAAAGCTTTAAAATTGTCTTAATTTTTCATAAAATTTTAAAATACATTATGGACTCAATTAATTTCCTATTTAAGAATATATTAGGAAATATTTAGAACACACTTTTATTATTTATTTAAATCAAAGTTATCTGTTTAGAATTGGGTTAAAAACAGCTAAAATCTTTAAAGTTTTACGAAAAACAAAGCAATTCAAAGAAATATACGAGTTAAAAATTAAGTAATATATTTTAAAAATTTATTTAACAATTAAGACACAATTTTTTAATAAATTAAATTATAAAAATTTACCTTAAATTGATTTTTCAATAATATTAACTGCTTTGTATTGATTATTTTTATAGAATATAAATAATATTGTACCATGTTTTATTTTCAATATTTGATATTAGTTATTACGCTTACAATTTTTTTTAGAATCATTCTTTGATATATTTATAGTAATTTAAATATTTTTATAAGTGCCTTGACACTTTTCTCCTTTTGTATTATTCCTTTTTTTTTAAATGTATCTATTTTGAATATTTAAAAAAATTCTTTATTTGTTTATTTAAAATCCTTTCCAAATATTCTTTAAAAATCTATTAAGACACTTAACTGATTTATTTACCCTTTAAACTGAGAAATTATTACTGATTTATCATTAATTTCTTCTTGAAATATTTTGTGTTATTTATTTATTTAATTTCCTATTGAAAAATTCGCTTCCCTTTCAACAGAGTACCACAAAAGTCGAGAGAATGAAACCCAATTTATTGAATTACAATCTGTTGTGTGTTTTATTTTTGATTTTTTTGAATATATTTGCCATAACATAAAACGCTTTGCATACGACAGTTCATTGTACGAATGTGGCGAAAAAATCTGTGTTTATATTTTGTTTTGTTCTGTGATCTGCTTTTTGTGTCGTTCCACAGACGGTTTGGGCATTTCCAACTACCCCCAAAAAATGTCGGCCAGATAAAAGAATCTTTTGCTGGGTTATTTGTCGTTTTTTTTGTCGATGGCTTTTGCTGTTTGATGCTGATTTATAAACAAACCTGTTCGCTTAATTTGCCGCTCCAAAAGAAAGTAAAATTTTGTGGTATTTTGTTCGTTTCATAAATTACGTCAACTTGGGAATTTCTTTTCTGGCGTGGCGGCAAATTAACAACAACAACAACACAAATTCTAAAATTGGTTGCAAAATATAATCGGAATTCTTAGGACCCCGCCGAGCCGGAGCTCGACGTCTGCGAAAAAATTGATTGGAATTAGTATTTGCCGCGGAGGAGGCGCCGCAGCCGCAGCAGCAGCGTTTGTTGTGGCCGTGTTTTGTAATCAGTCTTAAGACATGTAATGCTAATGCAGACACGTGCCCCACTGACAATCTTGTCAAAGGCCCCCCTATACAAGAATATATATTCCGATAAGTGCGTGTCAGACCGGAGGCAAAATGTTAGCCAGGAAAACGGGGGCCAGCCGACACATGGCAATTGTTGGTTGGAAAATACGGAAATACCTATTTGTGCCGTGAATTCCATGGAGTGGGTGGCTAATGAGGCACCCGTAAAGCCTCTTATCGCAACGTTTATTGGCCTGTCAGACCCGCAAATAATTGTGATCTATGGAGGCGAACGAGTGCGAGTTCATATTAATAATAATAATAACACACACAGAGCCCTCTACTTAGGGCTATTCATATATATTTTTTGTATTTGTGCATCCGCGCCTAGGGTCTGCGGAGTACAATGATCTATTTTATTTTTGCAAAAATTACCCTGAAAATTAAGTATTTAATGATTTTTAAGCCTTTGCGGAAACATAGGAAAAAATGTACATTTTAAACACAAAAGTGGGTAAATTGCAGGAAATATCAGATATGATTTTATGTGAAACCGCAAAAGGATGCCACAGAATGTTTCACTTAACAGTCTGCCATATTTCATTACATACTTAAACACATTTTCAATTGATTTGATATATTTAGCAAAAATAAAACTTATTTTTTATTTTTCCTGACTATAAACTCTTGTTGAAAATTTTTAATTCCCCAAAAAAAAAATATGCAACTATTTGCATAGACTGAGCATTTGGGGTCTGTGGAGTGCCATTGCGCCATTATTGTATATAATTCTGCTAAAAAAACACGCTGATTTAAGTATTTAATGATTTCTATGCCTTTAATATATAGGAAACAAATTTAAATTTTAAGAAGAAAATGTTTTAAACACAAATTACAATATGATCCCAGAAAAAATATTTATTTCGCCAAAAAGTTTGCAACTATTTCCATAGACTGAGTACTCCCATGGTCGGTCAACCCTTTAATTAGCGTAAATTCTTATCTCTCCCAATTTGGGTCGTGTGCAAATCAGACACACATATGGATATATATTAGCTTTGGGTATTTAAAGCCCGAGAAAGAACAAAATAAACGCGTGAAAATGGCTAAGTAAGAGCTAAGCACAAAACCCCTGGGCCTTTTTAAATTATTCGCTAATAAATTAGTATTTGTATTTCTTTGTTTTTTCATGCTGCTAGCCCTCTCATGGGATATGGCTAAACCCAAAGATGCCTCAAGTATACGCAAGTCTGTGCTGTGCTTTAATATTTTCCTTTTATTTATTCAACAGCCGCAAGGCAGCTAACACGCTGCGTATACGTAATGTGAGAAAGGAGCTTCAGAAAATGGCGTAGAAAGAGTATTTTTATTTAGTAAATTTAAAATATGATATTAAGACAAGATTTTGTCATGTATGACAGCTTCAAAACTTGATTAATGCCAACTTAATTACCTTAACAATTAGCATGTGCAGAGTGAGCTTCAAATTTGCTTAACATTTTCTGAAATTATATCCCAAAAGGATAGACATCCTAGGGCGTTGAATGCTTACAATTTATATATATGTATTACACAGTCAAAAATTGTCTGTCCCAAGATTAATGATGATGCGTAAGTAATTAAGCGATTTAGTACAGCGTAATTAATACGGCGTAAGGTCGAAGCTGCCAGAAAAATGTGTTCTATTTAATTATTTATATGCTTTGATGTTGATTAATTGTTGGGAATGTCAAGGCATTTATGTTGGACAAAGATGCATTTTTTCCTTATGTACTCTCTTCTTAAAGTAACTTGTTCTAGTTTCCAGTGAGTCCTGAAATTAAATAGAATTTTAGCAAACTTTGCTATACTTTATCTCGAGATATATGATGCTGTTGTGAAGTTTTTAAAGCATTTTTGTGGCAGCCTCACACACGCATATAAACATATTAAATACACGTGCCATTATTCTATAGGAAATTAGATTTATTAACGTGTCAGAAGCGTGTTGTATTGATGGATCTCCGACTCAGCTGGCAGGTGGAAATCATATTATTGGAAAGTTAATTTTCTGGGTACCACGAAAAAGTTTCCGGACTTGCAAACTTTCCTGAAGCACAGGATGCTCAGAGTACACGAAATTTGCATTTAGCAACTTGGAAATAATTCAGGAATTTCACGTGATTCTTAAGCAAAGTAACTAGAAAAGTATAAGTAGGAGTGTCCTGCCTTTTAGCTTGTAAAAATCATGGCACGCTTTCCGGCCATCCACTATTTGATCCTTGCGGCTTAAGGATTTGCCTTGTCTTAAAATCTGTAAAGTTAAAGCATTTTCTTGTCATGCCCCAAAACACGTGCGTAAATTTGAAAATAAAATCATTTTAATTCAGGCTACAGAAATGTCAGTATTTGACTGAACTTTCCAAAACCTTGCAACAAGACAAACCTTTTTATTTCGTGTTTTGAGTTTCATTAGAATTTGTTTAAAACTGAAAAGTTTATACTCTACATTTTTTAAAGAAAATTAATTCATTTGATTAGATTTATACCAAAATAAAAATAATATTAAAGAAAGAATTATATATAAATTATATTAAAAATGCTTAAGAAGAGTGTCCATGTTCCTTGTCATTTCAAATTGCATCCCAAGCAACAGCAAGTTTTCAGCTTGGGAAAATTCGAATTCCTAAGGCTGGAGGGGAGCTTCACGGCAAACTCATTCAATTAACCAAGGGGAAAATGTCAAAGGTGGAAAAGCTAAGAGCGCAGATTGAGATGGGGGGAAATGGTGGGTTTATGGTTGTCATTAAACCGATATGCACATCAAGTGCAACTCGCTTTGAGCCCTTTTTACATTTACCATATAGTTAATGAATCAACACATCCGTTGGCAAAATCAAATGTACATTGGAATTTACCTGCTTAACACATTCATCAAAAGTCACGTATTGCATGTGTCGAATTTACAACGGATCAATTTTAATTAATAATTTCTGATGTTTCAAGAGATTAAATACATGTAATTCAGTTTTTACTTAAAGCCTTTACCTTCTCATTTCAACTCGCAATTGACCACTGTCAACAATGGTTAACTTATTTAAATGAATTCCATTTACAATAACGTTTCTTTAATATAATATAATATAATAATAATATATATTTGTGGGGAAGAAACTGTATATTTTTGTAAATAAATATATATAATTATATATCGAAGAATTTTGTTAGCTGAAAGTAAAACTTTAAGGTAAGAAAGGTAGAAAGTCTAAGCTTTTAAAATTCATTATATGGCAAATAAATGAAAAGAAATTAATACAATACTTAACTTAAACATTTAATTTTATACAATTATATTATTTATTGTTCATTTTTAAGATTCCTTGCTGGGTAAAAATAATATATTTAATAGGTACATGTACCTAGGATGGTAGAATCCATCCCATCTCTGCTAGACATTCACAGTGTCCTGGCAAAGGAGGCTTAAGCCTTCAGCAAGGAGCAGAGCATATGCTGCCTGTTTGTCTTTCGGATGCGGCGTTCATGCATAATTAATCACTGTGTGACGCCGCCGGGAGTTGAATCGTGTGTGTCAGTTGACATGGCCGAGCTTTTTTATCATTGCCACAGACGACAGGCCGCTATATTTATCTTTTCACTTCGCCTCATCCCGGACGGTGCAATCTCTGGCGTCATAAGCGATCCGGTCCGAGACACGTTAAACAGGACGAAGGATAAGAGTGAGTCCGGGGAAAACGATGTTAATGTCAAGTAGGTGCCAGAGCACGTCTTGCTGCGATAATTGTTGGCGTAAATCATGCAGAAGAGCAACAGAAAAGAAAATGCTTACAGAACGAACAAAATCGTATATTTATGTATATAGTTTTACTTGCTTGAAAACCTCTGACAGGACACTTTTAAAAATTATGAAGTGCAAAAGGATTTCAAGGGAAATAAATATATATTTAAAGGGAATATTTATTTATTCAATTAAAAATATATTTTTAAACAGATAAATAAATAAAGAGCAGCGAAAAATAAACTCTAAAGTTCGCCATTCCTTGTACATTGCATAACATGGAAACGAGAATCCTTGAGAGAGAGATAGCCAGTAAAGGGACCATCTTTTGCCTGCTTTTCTTTATATTTCCTTATTCCCAATTCCCTCTGGATTATTATGTAATTTCTATATTTCAAAACATTAATAAATATATTACTGATCAAGACAATTTTTTCGCAGTGATTTAGCTTGACCTGTTGTCGCGTTTCTGAATCATGGCAAGTGACATCCGGAAAATCGTAGGCATTAGCACGGACATTTTCCTTGGTCGCCCCATCGCCGCATAATTGAAATAAATATCAAGCTCGTGTCATCCTCGGGGCTTTTGGTTCGAACTCGAACGAAAAAGTGGTGAGGTGGCACTTTATTGAAATGTGTTTGCTTATTTGAAGACAAACACAACCGAAGTGGCAGTTGCGTTTATACTTGGGAATTGATTTTAATGGAAATATTTACATTTGAGTAATACCCCAGCATTTGGGGACTTTCGCCAATTGGAAATTGTAAAAGCCAGACTAAGTGCTGCCTTGTAGTATTTGCTGTTTTTCCCCTCAAAAAAAATAAAAGTAAAATAAAGCGAAGGAGAGGTAGAAACAAAGTGTTGAATGGTTGATGTTAAAATGTTCTTACATTTCTCAAATTAATGCGCACAACACAACAGCGGGTGGGAAAATTATGCAAATCACGTAATTTTTATTTCCGCCGTGTTGAAAAGTCAAGACGACACGGTTTTGGTTTTTGTTTCAAGCTGATGCGGTAGCAGGGGGGAGGTTTTTGTATTTTTTTGCCCAGTTTTATTGCAAACACGCGCGTAGGTAGATCTCTTGCCAAAATATACTTGACTTTATGAGGGGCGTTCATGGTTTTATGGCTATTTTATGGTTTTTTCGTGCATATTTACAGTAAATTTTTCACTATAGCCATTTTTTTTTAAGTATTTCCTTAAAAAGTAGTTAGTAAGCATTGCATTGTTCTTATTTTTCAAATTCCCCGCCCATTGCACCTCATCGCTATCGCCATCGATTGTTATCGCACATGCGCAGGAGTATCGATAGGCAAACAGCTGGCCGCTGTGTATACTTATCCAATATGGCTGCAAGTAAAAAATTGTAACGCTGCGGGAAAAAAATCGGAAAAAATGCATCTTGCATTGTAATTTGTGCTCGCATTTCAAGCAAATAAATCAAATTAACGAAAACAGGACAAATACGGATACGAGAACACTGCAATACCGAGTGCGCGTATAGAAATCTGTGCGGAAAAGAGAAAAACGTAAAAATACGCCGGTGGCCCCGCCAAAAAAAGAGACTCCCCCCTTCCACTTTTGCAAAGTGAGTGCTTCTTTGGAAAAAAAAGAAAGAAAATAAATACAATAAAATCCAAGCGTAATGGAGGCAGACATAACGCCCGTGGCAGAAACTAATGGAACCGCCGGGATTAGTCCCGAGCTGCGCGAAAACGCTCAGGGAAACCCGGAGCCACAGCAACAGGAGAGCGTCAAATCCCTGGATGGCGGCGCTGAAGCTGTGGGTGGGATTATGGATTACTTAGAGGTGCGTTGAGCCTTAAAACCTGCTAGAAATCCGCACACTTTACGGTTTATTAACTTTATTTTACAGGATTCCGAAGCCAGGGCAGCCACAACTGGAAATGAGGGGACTGAGGCGGAATACCTGGACGAAGAAATGCCAACAGAGGAGGAGAAGGAAGCCGATGGCGGTGCAGAGGAGACGGATCAAGCCAAGACAGGTGGACAGGAGACAAGCAATAACGAGGATTCAGGGCAAACTGCAACTGCCGTGGGCGGTGATGACCAGTTAAAAGCCGGTGAAAAGGAAGCTGAAGATGATGCAGCAGCTGAGGAAAAAGATGAAGCAGAAGTGACCGGAGAAGAAGACGACGAAGAAACCACAAAAAAGGCCGTTGAAGGAGCCGCTGGCGATGAAGGAGACGAAGATGAAGAAGCAAAGGGTGAAGGAGAAGGCTTAGAAGCCGACAAGGATGAAGAAGAAGGTGAGGAAGGAGCTATCGATGAGGTAGAAGATGAAGGCGAAGATGCCGACGGTGAAGAAGCCGACGAAGAAGATGAAGATGGCACTGAAGATCCCACCGAGGAAGGAGAGGAAGTTCTCGAGCCCGAAGCCAGCGACGAAGAGGGCGAACTAATTACCGGTGATGAGCCCGGTGATGGCATAGCAACGGCAGCTCCCACTCGCGAGCGCAAGATAGAGGAGGTGGTGGACGAGAATCAGTGCCGCGTTTGCACCAGCAAGGAGGATCTAGTCGACCTGTTCAAGAAGCAAATCGATGCCACGCCTGCGGACATGCTGCTGGTCATCTGCCCCAGTGTCTCGATTCTGCCCAAGGACTTTATGCCCCAGTTCATCTGCACCAAGTGCCTGGAGAGCCTCACCATTGCCATACAGCTGCGAAAGCAGCTGGAGACCACGGACCAGGATCTGCGCAAGCGCCTATCGCGCAGCAAGAACAAGGTGCGGCGGCCCCGCGGCTATGTGGTCATTGATGCACCAGTGACAGATTCTAGTGAGGATGAAGAGGAACTAGACGACGAGTTCAAGGTATCCGATGTCGGCGGCTCAACGAGTCCGGATAGCGATTCCGTAGACTCCGATGAAAGCTCGCAAAAGAAGGAGAAAAAGAAGCCCGGACGTCCGCGGAAGATCCCATTGAAGAGGAGTAATGAGGATGACGACGACGAATCGCCCAGTGTCCCGAAGAAGAAGTATTCATCCACACCGACAGCGTCCGTCGGTCCATTCGAGTGCGAACACTGCGATCTGACCTTCTCCCGCAAGCAATCCTATGTGCTGCATCGCAAGACCCACGAACGGACGGAGCACACTTGCCCCATCTGCGGCAAGAAGTTTAAGGTGGAGTGGGCCTACAAGACGCACATGGAGCGTCACGAACAGGAGCGTGCGCAGTTCCGATGCGAGCTGTGCTCCCAGGTATTCAGACTGCGGGCAGAGCTCAAGCGCCATATGGCCGTGAAGCATGACGAGCATGGTTTTATCTACGAGTGCAAGCGCTGCCAGAGGACCTTCCTCACATCGCAGCGCTTGCAGCGCCACCAAGCCATCGGCTGCCAGCGGCCCAGGGAGGAGGTGCGAATCAAGGAGGAGCCACGGATCAAGATGGAGCCACGCAACAGCCATTCCCACGGCCATGGTAACCACGGCAAGCGGCGCCCCGGAGAGGGTCGAGATTTATTCAAGGCCGTCGCCCCACCAACCACCACTTATTGGAGCGACAGCTTCTCTGACTAAAATGACGGAATGGAGTTTAAATCAACGATTTTACGTTTCCCATTAGATGTAAAAAATAAGTGCAAACAAATCACATTTGTAATAAATACAAAGTAAGATAGATGGACACAAAATGATGTTTAAATACACAACTCTATCTAAGCGGATAAGTAAAGATAATCAAATAAAAACTATGATTTATGGTAAATACTCTGCAGCTGCATTTAATGGAATTCATTTAAATTTGTCTCACGAACTGTTGTGCATTTTCAGGAATGATGGAATCTTATTCAAGACGGGTTTAATTTTGCAGGAATTCTCAACTAAAGTTTGCTGTCTTCCAAACTAATATTCCTGTCAGCCACAGTAAGTGAGTTTACCAGAGAACTTGACGCTTCCCTAAGTTGGCCATAATCTGACATTTCATGGCAGCGCGCCTTTCTTGAAGTATAATAGCATTTGCCCCATAAATTGTGTAAATGAAAATGTGGAAGGAGGATTACGTGGTGCGTTAACTTGATATGAAAATTATGCTTCTAAAAGAGCATAAATGCTGTAATGCAATGCAGCTTTATAAACCCAAATTGTGTCGATTTAAACCAGCTTTGCGCTGTTAAATAGCAGCATTTAATGGTCATTAGAGGACGACAAACTGCACTGCAGCACCATCATGACCACAATTTAGACGGCAATGCTGCTCGGGGGAACCAAAACAACAAGAGTTTAACTGCAGGGATTATATTTCCCAGCTAAAGTCAAGCCAAGTGGGTAAATTGTAGTGAAATGTGGTTATATGCAGGACGAAGCATTATAATTCGACTATTTAAGCTTTAAACTAAATTGTTATTACTTTAACTTGTAAAAACAATGAGTAAAACTTTATTGTATGTTCTCTGACCTTAAAAAATTTGGTATATTTAAAGTAAATGTTTATATTTCATTTTCTATCAAAGAATAACACCTCCGAACGAGGAAAGGAACAATTTTGATTGCATTTTCAACTTTAAAACTTTCTAATTTAATTTTTGTGACGCACAATTATTCAAAAATAAATTACCACTGCTAATTTTTGCTTTATAAATTGTTAATCATTTGCTTTAAAAATGGTCAGATTTCGGGAGGCTTTCTTTCTTCTAAATGAGTATTGTTTTTTTTAAATAAATAAATTGATTTTAATGAGGAGATTTTAGGTTAAAGAAATAGTTTCCTTAATTTCCTTCATAAATTATTTCTTAAGAAAACTATTTTATATATATTTATTTTTTTTTATAAATTTATTAGTCGGAGATTTATGAAATATTTATGAAATTTTTTTCCAGCACAATTTATTCATTTCTTAGACAATTTATTTGTAATTGTAATTTATTTGTAGAGCTTTCTCTTTATGTTTATTTTTTTAAATGTGACCTATGAAATGGTGTTCCTTACCTTTTTTTCTTAATTTATTACAACTTAATTTTCACTTAGCTGCGAGGCTTCGTTTAACTTTGGAACCGCTTTAACTTTCAGAACCACACAAAGTTCAAAGTTTAGGCGCCACCTGCCCCCACACATTTGAAGACGATTAAAAAACCACTAAACCAACAAAAAATGTTTATATTCATATAAAATGTACGTATATTTACAAAAGCGGTTGGTGGTTGACAATTTCCAGGAAGGAAGGACCGATGCAAATACGAATTTCTGGGAATGCTGTTGCAGGATTTCAGGATTCTAGTGCGCTGCTATTGCTGTTGCTGCTCACGCTTCGCCGGTGCTCATTAGAAATGGTGAATGGAGTGGTAGGTGGGCAGGTGATAGGACACCGAGGACACGGGATGGTGGGCAATCAGGGGGGCGTGGGCAATGAGCGGTGCATGCGAGATGAGCGGCGCATGCGAGATTATGGGGGCGTGGTGCACGACCGTTGGGGCGGCAACGTAATGCGAGTGTGTCACCAGAGGGGCGTGGTACCCCAACCCCAGGGAAAGTCCTCGCTTGGCCTTCACAGACGACTCCTGTTGCTGTTCCTCGGCGGCGGGAGCAGGTGCGGCCAAGATGCAGGCAGCGCTGGCGATGAGCAGGAGCAACTGTTGCGTGTTCAAGAATTTTCCATTAGTGTTTAATGAGCGAACAAGGAAAAATAGAAACGGTTAACAGAAATAATTGAAATTTTTGAGTGCGAAAAATGGGGTTTTGTTGTTCTTTTGTTATTTTTTAAGTTTTTGTTATTGTTCTTGTTTTGTTGCAAATTCTTTTAGCTTACAGTGAATTTCATTTTGTCTATTTATGATTTATGATGGTTTCGGGCACGACTTGAAGCTCCTTGCTGGCTGGCTTTAATTCAACTAACAACGCTGGCAGCCAGAACGACTTTATTTATACGATTTTCGGGCAGCTGTGCGGATTGTTAGAAACTCACTCAAAACTAAGTCAAACGCACTCATTAGGCAAAAACTATTTAGGCCCAAAAATAAAATAAAAATCTTGCAAAGAGACACACGCATGTATATATGCCCACATCAAGCCAGAATTGCACAAACAAGCCAAGCCACAGGCCGAGTAGTATCTGAGTTGTGTGAGTATCTGAGTATCTGACAGAACGCCAGTGCCATGCGTGTGTTTCTTTTTAATTCAGCAAATTATTTTTCGAGTACTTGAGCTCAGTTTGAGTGCCAATTGCCACCATAAATTATGTGCAGCTCTCAATAACTTCAACGACTAAATGTCCAGGCCATAAACAACAATAATTTCTTTGACAACCAACTGAATTTGATGGCCAATAGGCAGGCTGACTCTTCTTTGCTTTAAAGAGTAGAAACAGGCTTTAAGTTGATTTTAAGAGGCTTTAAAATATGAAAATAAATATTTCCTAACTCTTTTTTAAAACCATAATCCAAATTACATGCTCTCTAAACCCGATTCGAATTCAACAAATAAAAGTCTAATCCTTATCTGCCTGATTTAATTTAAGAATTTATTTTATTTTTATTTTTATTGGCCAAAAAATCGTTTTCATTTCGCTTTTTTGCATATGCAAACTACCATTGCTCTTATTTATCTCGTTTATAATCTTGGCAAACCATTTCAATAACTTTTTCAGCCAGCTGCCCGGCTCTAGGGGGAGAGACTCTGATAAATTGGTTCAATAAATTTTGTATGAGCATGAATTCCATTATGACTTGAAATGATTTGAACAATTTGTTTGAGCCATTTCGCAGCGACGGCAACAAATGGTTGTCACAGACCAGACAAAAACACACACAGAGTGTTTACCTTGGCTAATTGAAAATTGTTGAGTTTTTGAGGTAGTTGGGATAGTGATAGGGATCTGTTAACGTTTAACATTTAAGTGGTAGTTCTCGCCCTTAACGGTCTTCATAATTAGGCACTTGTTATAGCCTCGGAGCTAAGCTGTTAAGAATCGTTGAGCCAATTGGCCCAGCGGGATTTATATGGCCAAAGTTCTATCCGATAACAGTCCTAGTCCTCGGTATTCCGGAAAATGTGGTAATAAAAAATGAGGAAATAAACTCACACACACACGCACACTCGGGAGGCATATTTGACAAGCGGAACGTTAATTAACGGCATAGCGAATGGCTAAAAAGAGGAAGAAGGCAGAGATAGAAAAAAAAAGCGAAACAGCAGCTAGCAAAGGAAGAGCCTGGAGTGCCATTGCTGTTTATCTGCAGCTGTCAGTTGATGGCGCCATTTTGTTTCCCTTGCGTAAATGTATGTGTGTGTGGGTGGGTGGGAGGTGGTAGGTGGGGCCTTTAAGGATATCTGTGGGTGCGCCACCTGTTTAGACATATTCCTCAAGGCCACGTGCCTGTGAATTGAATGCGACTTAAGCAACTTGATGGCGGCGGCAGTATCTAACTAGATAATTGCCAAGAGCCAAGAGCCAACCGCCCAACAGTTGCCAAGTTGCCAAATGGCTAAGGCAAAAAGCCTTGACTTTCCCTACGTGGTAATTAAAAATTAATGAAAGAAAGCACCAAATGGGGAGTTGCATTGCTTTAATAGATTCATTTTCTAGGATTTTGTTAATTAATTCTATGTGAGTGCCTTAAAAAAAACGTTTTTATTGATTTAGTTTGGGTAAAGTGATATAAATAAAAGGTAAAACCTAATCCAGATATAAATTTCCATTGAACACCTCCCTTTTCTTTTGTTTAACTTGTTAAACTACAGAAACAATAACAATATTTAAGCTAATAGTAAATCTAACTAAAAGCAAATATTAATAATAATAAATATAATAATTATCATGTTATATTTTATATATTCTTGGATTATATTAGTTAAAAAACTATTTACAAAGGGACTAGGAAATATTATAAATGAAATTTAAACTAAAATGGTTACTTGAATGAAATGGAAATTTATTCAAAACTAAATTAAGTTCTTTATACAATAAAAACAAACCAAATAAATATTTAAATAAATGAAAATATGCTTTTAAAATTACCCAAAATGTAAATACAAAAGTACGCAGTTTCCTTAGTAATACACACTATAATGATATTAATATATTTTTTGATTTAGTTGCTTTTATTTACTTATTTAATGTTACACAGTTTTAAAGATTTAAATCGATATCTGCAGCTTAACTGAATTTAAAAACATTTATTAAATGATTACAATATTTCTTTAGACATTTAATATTATCATACTTAGCTGCGTTAATTTTTATAAAATTCTCCATAAATTCGCTATGTTTTTTTTAACATATTTAAGGGTATAAAAACCCATCAAGCTCAAGCAACCTACAATTTTCCTGCTAAAAATAAAACCCTAAGCAATCTCCTTGGTGTGTGGTTTGTTATTGCTCTTAGAAAATGCATTTTGCAGTAGAATCTAGAGGACTTTTCCTCGAACTCATATTTTATTTCGATTCATATATGTACGTATAGCTACCAACAGTTGTAAAAGCGTTTGACAAAATCGAAAGGCCAATCGATCAACATCAAATAACTGACAGCCAACGAACGGCGATTGAGTTGAGTCGAGTCGAGTTGAGTCCCCAAGCCCCCTCCCATCCCCAAATAAAACTCCGGCGAACCGAGCCGGTAATTCACAATTATGCATACCAGATGAGGCAATGCTGTGTGGAGTGAAGTAAAGTGGTGCCAGTCGTGGTTGCGAAACTGCTAACAGGATTCGAATCCAGATTCAAATTTAGATTCCGATTCGTCTGGGCCATTAGCCAAATGCAACACCTTCGACGACGTGTGGACATGTCGACATTGATTTGGCCAACTGAGTGATCTGGGTAGGCAGTGTCATATGTCAATTGTAGGACAGCAAGAGATAAGTTTTTTCTAGGGTAAACCAGATAAGCAAGGCTTACAAATGATCAGAATTTATGAGAAATATCTTAAAAATATCGGAAAATTTAATGAAAAGTAAAACAGATAAGTAAGGCTTACAAATGATTCGAATTTATAAGAAGTATCTTGAAAATATTTAAAAAAAATATAATAACATATATTATTAGGCTTTAATTGAAGTGTCTATTTAAAGCTGCATATTTCCTTTAATTATTTTTACCTTAATAATAATTAATATATATTATTTTAAATATTAATGTAAATAAAGACATAGTTTTATCTTTTAAATTCCATTAGATTTTCGCAACATTATTATGCAATTTTTCTCTGCATGTATTTGGATTTTCCTCCAACTATGTATGTGTATTTGCCAATTAATTGCCAACAACGCCCAGGCTGCTCCGCATCACAGGTAGACAGTCGGACAGGTGGTGCTCAGGCTCCACTTTGGCCACTCAAAACTGCATTAGATATTTCGTTAATTATGCTGCACAGTTGCATTTCCAATTCGAGCAACATATGTCGACCAGTGGCCCACAATTTTCAGGTGTCAAATCAGGTTGTTTTGTTGGTTTTCAGCTGCTAAAATCATTTGCCTGCTATTGTTTTTTTATGGACGTGGGAGTTATATGCATAAATAAACGCACTATTGGACTACATAATCTGTTGCAGTTCTCAAACATGACAGATGCAGTCGCTTAACTGGTTTGCCAAACTATTGTTCGCGATTCGATATCAAACTAATTGAGTCCCTTGTGGCCGTAGAAATTATATATGGCAGTTAACCACCAACCTGATGTAGGCTTAAACGTAATCCAACTACAATGAGTGCACCTGGCAAAACGTACGCTTCATTAATTAAAATGTGCAGAGAGAAAAATTGTGGAACGTTTTAAAATTCCAATTCCAATTCCAATTAAAATTTCCAATAACTTAGGGGTAACCAAAAATATATTTAGCAGGCAAAATGTATTAGAAAATATCATTTAATTAAAATATTTAAAGGATTCAATTATTTATTTGTTTATTCTGCTTATAGGTAGATTTTCCGATATAACAAATTTAAAGATATTTTTGATGTGACACTAAAAATAATATTTTTGTCCTCTCGATTATATGTATATCCCTTTTTCAGACACAGAACCTAGCATAAACTCTTAAAAAATAATCTTATTCTTTTCAACACCTGTTTCTACATTTTATTAAAATTGATATACCCCTTCTTTTTTGCAGTCTAGTATTATTAAATGTAAATAAAGCAAGCAAAGCAAGGAGGCTTAAACAAGCTGTCACAATGCAGGACACCAGCCTTAACGTGACCCAAACGCATTTGCCGCCCCAAATGACGGCCTTTAATAAGACGGTCCTGAATGATCTGCAAATAACCAAAACTGATATCGACAAGTTCCTGAAATATTGGCAGGAATTTCAGAAGAAGAATTTGTCCATCCAGGTGGACGAGTGTCAGGGCTATTGTCAAGGTGAAATTTACAACTGGCTGCGCGCCTACAACAGCATCCATGGATACGTATCCCTGATGGTAAGTGCTTCCCCTTTCTGCAATAGAAAAAAAAGAAACAGAACCGAAACACGCCATTCATGTTGGGGGAAAACAATGGAAACTTTTGACTAATGACTGAGCCTGGTAAGGCCAAGGCGTCTTATGAATGTAACCGAGAAAGGGTCTCGTCTCTCTCTGTCGGCTGATGAATTCAAGGGACGCTTTCACCTTTGAGCTCTGGCCCGAAGTCCAGGATACTCTGTCCCTTTTTCGAATTAAAGCAATTCGGTGTGTTCAGCTCAAATCGCATTAAGTGGATGGAATCTGAGCCCTTTGTTTTGGGCTTTGGGTCGCTTTAAAGGGATTTTCTGAACGGATATAAATTATGTTTGATGTGGTTAAGGCGTTAATGTGTTTTTCCTTTCATTTTAATTTCCAGACATTAGGTTTTTTATTTGTGTTGCCCATGAATCTTTTCAGCAATTTTGTAGAAAAACATTTGTATATGTTTGTTTTTTTTTGTTTTGTTTTTTAGTTTAATCCTTTGGCTTTGTTTGAGTTTTTCAGGGGGTAAACAAGCTCTCACATTCAAGTCACTTTCAGTATAAAGCGAAGTGATATTTCCTAAGCTAGATTTTAAAATTTAATTTTAAAGAAAACTGTTTAATGGAAACAGAATAGTTTTCCCCAAGAAGTTGATTAAAGTTTTTTTTAAAAGTCCAACAGAAGTTTGCTGCAAGAAAAGTGTGAAATAAGCAGGAGAATTTAAATTACAAAAACTCCTCGTACATCACGAGCTGAATGAATGAATAAAACATTCATTCAACCCACTCTAAATTCCAAGAGGGTGAAATGTGAATGTGCAATCAATTGAAAGAGTGTGAGAGCTCTGAAACATTCTTCTTCTCCTTTTTTATAAATAACATTTACATATTTTATCAACAGCCAGTGAATATTGCTTCTTGTTGTTTACTTGAATCACATAGATTTGCATATTCGGGACAATAGCAAACATCTTGAACATAATGGTTCTGACCAGAAAGGAAATGGCCAAGACGCCCATAAATAATATCCTCAAGTGGCTGGCGGTGGCGGATATGTTTGTGATGCTGGAATATATACCCTATACATCGTATCAGTATATCTATATGGGACCAGGTAAGAGTGGTTTTTTTATTTATAAAATAAATTATAAAATAAATTGCTTAAACCCTGCTGAATTTCTAAAATAATAATGATTAAATATATATATTTTTTTAATACAATTTATACTTTATATTAATATAAGTTCTTGGCCTGCAGGTGAAAAGGATCTAAGCTACACCTGGGCTGTCTGTCTGTTGATCCACATGCACTTCACCCAAATCCTGCACACAATCTCCATTGGACTGACCGTAACACTGGCCGTGTGGCGATATGTGGCCATTAGGTGAGCTAACTTGCAGGCCAGCATTGCATGATCTCTCTCCTCTATCCAGGGACACCTTCCGCCTCATACATTTTTGAGTTTCGATTTTGGCATGAGATTCACATTAATCACGCTAATCCGCATCCGCTATACGAACCGACATCCGGCTAATCTGATTAACACTTCAATGTGGCAATATGTGGCTTCTCTTCTCTTCCTCCCCGTCTTTTGTTTATAGCCAAATGTTACCATCTCTATTCCACAGACATCCCAACGGGGGCTGTGCCAACTTCCTGCTAGCACATTCCCGGGAGGCGATCCTCCTGCCCTTTATCCTGTCACCGATCCTCTGCCTGCCCACGTATTTTGTGTTCAAGGTGCGTGAGACGTACGATGTGGATAGCGTCAATCCGGAGGCCATGTATCATGTGTATTTTGATCAGGATTCGGTTTTATACAGGTGAGATTGGGTGATATTATACTTGAAAATTATTAAAAGTTTAAATTTTTAAACTTAGGTTCAATTTCTGGATACATTCCGTGATCATTAAGCTTTTACCCTGCGGAATTTTAATTGTGATCAGTGCTGTGCTTATGCATGTCTTGTGCGAGGCCTCTAGGCGGCGTCTTAAGCTAAGGGATTATAATAATCCCGCCAAGTATGCCATCCAGCTCAATCTAAATGAGTCCAAGTCCAAGAAGTGAGTTTCAATGTCTTTAACTTTATTAACTAACTTTATTCTTTATTAAATTTATAATTTAAATGTATAATTTTATATATTTCCCTTCCTCCAGGCCACCGCGCTGCGATCGCCGCAATGATCGCACCACCCTCCTCCTGGTGGCTGTGCTGGTCCTCTTCCTGGTCACCGAATTCCCGCAGGGATTGCTTGGCCTGCTGTCCGGCGTGATGGAGAAGTGCTTCTTTGCCCACTGCTATCCACCCTTTGGGGAGCTGATGGATCTGCTGGCGCTGATCAATGCCGCCGTGGGATTCGTGCTCTACGGACTGATGTCCAAGCAGTTCCGAACCACCTTCCGATCGCTGTTCATGAAGCGGCACTTTGGCAGCACCGAGATGACCCGACTGACCCGAGTGACCACCACATGCGTCTAATTTGGACTTGGTTCTATATAAGGGATCGGCATTGCTATCAATGCCGACGAGATGTGATTTTTAGAGGGCTCTGCAGGATCATTTTGTAGAGACACTTTTATGGGGATTAGGTGAAGGGCATCCAAGATGTTCAGGGCTAGCTCCAAACTGAGAATTTCTAAACCTTAAACTTTATAAAAGTTTCGTTGCGTTGCCTAACGAAAAAACACAAAGAAAAATAAAAATAAAAAAGGAATAGAAACTGTGAGCCGGAATACATGCTAAGTTTGGTTAAAACAAATATCGAAGGACCGTTTGCGCTTAAATTGATTCCGTTTGTGATTTGGCTGTTTAGCAAGTGCCATTTCCTTTCCAATTAAAATTTAAATTTAAGAATTATGCATTATCCCATTGGTGTTTCGAATTCGTAAATAAGTTTTCTGCTAGGCTAAGCAACAAAAGGTACTGAAGTACCCACACGACACACTTACTTTCCATGAGAACAAAATAAAATAAAGTCTAATGAAAACCGGAATCCAAGGATATCTATTAGCCAAGAGGACAGATGACTCTGTTGAGCCCCGAGTTCCTCTGACCTCTTGGCTCGAAAAATCAAAACTTCGATCACTGGATTCCAGCTAAGCGCCAATGCATTACACATTGGTTTTTTTTGAAAGAGTCTAATTACAAAATACTATTTAAACAGCTTATATTACGATTTACAACTAAGTGTGAACACGTTCAAATAAATGTTTGATGTGAGTTTGGCGCGTTTAATAAATATTTATATATTGTGTTTAACATTCTTGGTTTCAGTTCTGGCTAACAACAGCATTCACCTCCAGGGGCAGGTCATCCGGTTGCAGTTCCTCGAAACCATTTTGCCTTAAATCTGTCTCCTCTGAATCGACACTATCCAGCAGGATTCCATTGCCCTGATTGGAGATTCGCAGAAGGGATTTCAGTTTCGTAGCTTGGAATTTGTACTGTTTGGGAAATGGAGAGCATTAGTTGGAAGGCTTCTTATCTTGGAATACGTGGAAAAATGGGTTGCATATTTTCGCAGGGGTTTCGCCTTCAATTTGGGGATTTACAGGACTACACAGGTGGGTCTTGGCTAGTTCCATTCACGTGCCGCGGCATACAGCCACTGGGAGTGTTGGTATTTCGGGCGACTTACTTCCGTGGGCAGCAGCAGGTCCTGGGCCTGGCTCATGAACCTGTTGTACTGCTCGGCGGCCAGGGCCAGTCGTCCGGTTTCGTAGCAAAACAGGGCAAAGTTCAGCACCACCAAAGGATTACGTCCCGAGCCCTGCTGACCAGTCGCCATGCCACTGGCCCTTTCCAGGGCCACAAAGGCGTTCTCCAAGTCGTCCAGCTTACGTAAACACACTGTGAATGGAGGAAGGAAGTTTGGTTTTTATTATTATTCTTAAGAAGGCGAAGGAAAGTATTGGAAAAAAATATTTGCTGAATAATTAATATTCTTCTTGAAGCAAAAAGTGAGGAAGAAATATATAGAATAATTTGTTTGGAAAATATTTAAAAGAAGATTTTAATTCAATTTAATTGTTTTTGGTATTTTTGAAAAATTAATTTTTCTCATTGAAGTATAAAGTGAAAAAAAATTAAAAGACGATTTTAATTAATTAAATTTAAATGTTTTTTGTTTATTTTTGAAGAATAAATATTCTTTTTTAAGCATACAGAATGGAAGGAAATTGTAAAAACTGTAGTTTTGCTAAACAATTACTCAGATACATTTTAATTTATTAAATTTAAATATTTTTGATAATATAAAAAAATGTATAATAATTTATTTGTATTTTTAAGACTCCAAAATATTAAAAATAAAGAAAAAACTAAAAATCTATGCAATAACCACCTGAAAAATTCATTTTTCTAGATAATAAATGTTAATTACTTAAAAATGTTTAATTTAAAAGGATAAAAAACCACTAAAGTGTCTGAAAAAATATATTTTCTTAAATTCAGGATTTTTTCTTAGTGCATATAGGTATAGCAAACTTACGCCCCAGGAGCATGTAGCACTCGGCATTATCCTTGCGCAGGTTTATGGCTGCGGCCAGCGTGTGAAAGGCACTGGCGTATTGTTCAGCTGCGGTCGAGTTTGGGTAAACAACGGTAAACAAAACAATAATAATAATAACACAACAACAATATATGTATATAGCAACAAGAAAATAGCAACTAACAATGCTGAGTAAGGCCCAGGACCAAACCGCCTAAGGTCCTAAGGCTTTTCTTGGCACTTTTAAGAAATTTATTAAAACCTCCAGCTCATAGTTTTTCCTGGTTATATTTTCTCTCTTGTATTTTACCCTTTTCAAGCTGGGTTTTCTCTATTTTCCCAGCATACTAATGAATGGCTAGTCATACTGTCTACGAAATGTCAAGTTTTGTGAATTTGTAGCTTTTGTATTGACCAATCACTGCAGCAGTTGCATTGGCATGTATTGTGTTGGCCAAATGCCAAACGTTTGTTCTGGCAAAACAAAAGACTTTCGAACATACAAACGTGCTGCCAATGTTAGCTTAGTTTTCCAACATGAAAATGCTAGGGGAAATATATTAAATAAAATATTGCTGCAAACCTGTTGACTTTCCCAAATTGCTAAAAGTAATACATTTTTGCTGTGAATATTTAAACTCGGAATTCATGTTTGTGCGTTAAACCTTCTTGCCAGAAACAACAAAGTAAAAAGCTTTAAAAGAAAAATATACACACTCTCTTTTTCTGGTGTTGACTTTAAGAAGAGTGTGTTTATATTCTTGGTAACCAACTCACAGGCAATGTAAATTAAACTCAAGTTGTACAGAGCGTTGTAATTAAGCGGCGAGAGCCAAACGGATTTGCGTAGCGACGAAATGGCCTGGAAAAATGATTAAATATTTAAATGCCAAATGATGCACACACATATATATTCGGAGGCAATTTAAGGTACCACAATAAACTTTTGCTTTTTGAAGAAGCACAATCCAATGTTGTTCCACAGCTCGGCAATTTCCGGCTCAGCGTTTGCGATTTGACTGTATTTGCTGAGGGCGCCATCCACATCGTTTCGGGACTGCAAAAGGAAATACACAAAAATATATATGTATAAAGGACAACATAAAAATATTGGAAAATTTAAATCGTGAGCAAAATTCACCTGCAAAATGGCGCCGAAGGCTAGTAGGCCCTTGGGCGAGCATTTCCGCTCAATGCTGACGACTTCCGCCAGACGATCGTGCGCCTTTTGGGTTTCGTTGATTTTCAGGTACAAAACACTGATTTCAATCAGCACCTCAGAGTTTTCAGGTGTCAGGCTGTGAATCAGGAAACATGAAACTCGAAACGAAACTGAATGTCATTAGCAAAACTGACTGCAGGCATGTCTCCAGCACCTCGATGGCTTTTTGATATTGCTTTTCCTTGCGATAGAGCTCTGCCAGACGCACAAAGCTTTCCAGTTTCCGTCCCGATTGGGTTGCCAGCTCGAAGTAGGCCCGTGATTCGTCCTGCTGCTGCCGGGCCACCTCCAGTTGGCTTTGTGTGGTGGCCGCCCGATAAAGCAGCTCGCCCAGGTAATGATATATTTCATGGTCCGGCCGGCTGCTGCGCTGCTCTGCTTCTCGGAAAACCCCCAGGGCCTGGCTAAATCGCCCCATTATGTAGCTAAGAAACAGGATTGGGAATAGAATTACACTTAAATGCTGTAATCAAAGGCGACCACTGATTTCCACACATTCAATTCATGCCATTTTCCTGGAAATTTGCATTTCGGGTTAATATTGCATAAGCCATAAGGGCACTTTCAGTTGGTCGAGTGGGGAAATTAATTAGGTAACTAAACTCAAATTTCTTAAAATTACTTCAAGTTACTTAATTAATATTTCGAGAATTGTGTGGGCTCACAAAATGGTGCCAAATTAGCAAAAGCAAATCCTTGGAAATTGAAAACACAAACATCTAACTTTCCTAGAATAAAATTTGTAAAATCATAAGCTTTATAAGGACCAATTCCATAAGCAAATAAAATACAACAAATTCAATTATCCAAAGTTCATGCTAAACTTAAATTAATAAATATTTAAGCTTGCACTTTTGTGAAATATTTGTTAATTTAAGATTAAAATGCACTTTTATATTTAAAACCAAATTTAAGCAATTTAAATGATAAAAGAAAGTACATTTATTTTTAATTTATGAGATATAACTTGACAAAGAACCTTAAAAGGTTGTAAAAGGAAGATTAAACTAACAAAAACTTTGTTTACTTAGAAGAAATACCCAATATTTAAAAGAAAACTATTAAAAATGAATAAAATTTACTCACAGTGTACGACCAATTTCTTTGTAGGTCTCAATGTTCCTTGGATTGAGCTCCACGGATTTTTGCAAGTGTCGCAAAGCCTCAATGTTATTGCCCTCTTCGCGGTCAATTAGGCCCTGGGCGAAGGGCAATCAATTAGAAAAGATACTCGGCATTAGCCGCAAAACCTCGCTAGCTCACCTGGACAAAGTACAGGTACTCGGGATTCAGGTGTCGATTCAGCTCACGTTCGATGAGGCGGCGACAGCGCGTGAACTCGCGCCGAGTAAAATAAATGTGGAGCAGCCAATCAATGTTGGCATCGCTGGGCATTTTGGGAGCTGTTTTGTCCTCAAATCGAATGAAAAAAAAACCAAAAACAAAGATGTAAAAGAATAAAGTTTTCAAGGACTTTGTAATACTTTGTTTCTTGCCTGGCCGCACAACCTCCAAGCTGGGCAATTCGATGAGCCTGCCGTTGCAGTTGATCTGCTCCGTTCCTGGCTCGTACATGGATTACTCTGCTCCTTTTCCTAGTCCACACCAAAAGCTCAACTTCAAAGACTCTTTTGGCCGGCAAAACTTGGGTTTTGTTATGGAAAACTCACCGGTTGCCATGGCAAGTTTTCTGTTTGTGTTTTTTTTAAGGGTTGCCAATGCCAACGGGGGCTGGAAATTAACTTGTTAACTGAATTAATGCACGTTTAGGCCGGGCCAAAATGTGAAACGAGTCTAAGGCGAAAATTCCACAGCATGTATTTTTAATTAGCTGTGACAAAAATGTCCAAAACCCATTTGAAACTAATCGAAATGCAATAAAACCAAACTGAAACAGGCTAAATAATTGCCAAGACAAAAAAAGAAATCGAACAGATCTTGGGATAGACCAGTTTTGTGGGTTGCCAACACAGGACCCGGCTCTGGTTCCACCTAATTACTCAATTTAATTCACGCCGACACTAAAGTCGGTGCCAAAGTGGCAAAGTCTGTTGCACTCGTTTCCATTTTGGGCCAAAAAGACATGTGATCGTGAGCTACATTTGAAATTGTTTTCTTGTTTTGCTCGCCGCCAAAAATTCGAAAAGCAATTAATGCAGTGAAAAAATATCGTACAAGATCACCGTGAAATCTGAATCTATATGGTTTCGATCGCGGCGCCGATCTCAGATCTTTAGATCTTAGATATCTCGAACGGGAAGTGCCACCTTTTCCCAAAAGGCAACGCGGCGGCTACGTGATCTGCAGCCAGAAAATGCTAGAAATCGCTAGGAAGTATGGAAGTCGCATTGATCGTTGGGTTCCACCTGTTCACAGACCATAAAGATTGACGTTCATGATGGTTTGGCTACCAAAAGGGGGTCTTAAATTGCCAGGAGATTAAAATCGAATTACAAACATGACAGTTTACAAGAAAATACATCTCTTTAAACGTATTCCGAGCAGGGTTTTCGGTGGCAAGTACAGTGAATAACGGAAAATGGGTTATAATTATTTAGTATTTAATTATTTATTTAAAAATTTATTTATACTTCTTAGCTATAATAGCTTCCTTTATTTATTGTTTTTTAAGCAAAATAAAGTTATGTCATCATAAAGACATGTATAAGGATGACATAAAATATCTACGAGTATATATCTATACTGCATAGATTTTTTACACGTACGTCAATATATAAATCGTTATTTTAACTGGAATTAATGTAATTTTGTTTGAATTATCACAACAATATAATAGAAAAATGAGTTAAATAATTAGTAAACAAGTTTAAGATATAATAGATAGATTTTTATTGTATTATCGATGTTGTTCATTTAAAGTACTTTATATAAATCAAACAATGAGATTAATATTTTTGTTGATTTATTATTATAATATTTATTATGTCGTAATTTTTATTTTGATTTTCATATATGTATATATGCATCCCACCCAAATAATATTTAACAAATATTTACAATTCGGATTTGTAATTTAAAATAATCAAAATTTTTGGAAATTAAACTAAGAACATTGTTTAAACCTTTAATGTAATATTTGTATTTTTTAGTGTATGTAAACTTGTGTAAGTTTACAATTTACATCAGACTGAACTGCTTCAACAGCTTGTAAGCCGTTTTCTCAAAATATATTGGGAAACCAGTTGCTCTTAACAAAGATTTCCACCAAGATTCAATGACTAGAAAAACCGTTATTATTTATCGCAGGTTTTCACCTTTTTTATAATGGTTTATACCATTTTAAGAGTTAGTTTTTATTTAAATAATATTTTAAAATATGTATTTTTAAACACGTACACAAACCCCACTCTTTGAGTGAGTGATGCTTTGTTTATGGTCAGGCTTTGTACTTTGTATCATAAAATATATAAAATATGTATTTATAATTATTAATTTATTACAACTGCTAATACAAATATATTTAATTAAAATATATCTTTAAAATTAACATTGTTATTTATTTGTTCTTAGTTTTAAAACGGCACAAATCATACATATGTTAAGTGTAAACGAAATGAAAATAAAAGATAAACACTTTATTGTTTAATAACTCTCATGTTTTACATTGTATTTTACCTGATAGATTTAGTCACTCCAAATATACATTTTAGTACTTTATCAATAAATTGTATTAATTTATTTAGGATATTTTAATTTCTACCCTAAAGAGTCATTCAATCAATACTATAATATTGAACTTAACCAGCATAATGTCTCCGATTCCGGTGGCCGGAGAAGGTCAAGTAGTGAGTTCTCTCTTCCTCATTGACGTGAAATTAAATTCCCTTTTATTTTCCGTCTTGATGCCACGGCGGGCATCTGGTGCTGCCTCGGATGGGGGGAGACGAGGCCTAATTCAATTACAGTACCACTGTAAATATGATTTACACCCGATGACACTCCACGGCCTGACCCCAGAGCCGCTTCCGCATGCCTTACGCACATTTTCGTGAGGCCAAAGGTCATAAAAAAGCGACTTACACAGCATACCAACAACAAGCGACGCAACGCAGCTTCCCCCTTCCTCCTCCTCCTGCAGGCCCATGGAGGAGGGATTGCACGTCTGATTCGTGGCCTCAGAGGAGCAGGCGGAAGGTCGTTACTCACTGGGAAGAAGGAGGAGGAGAGTGCTCGCCAGCCAGTCGTAAAGATATGTATTGTGCAGCGAATACGCGACTTGGCCTAAATCTGGCTTTGGTCTCAATTTATGCAATGCCCAATGCCAGTGTCCACTTTATTATGGCTAAGAAACGGGGGGAGGCAGCCAGGAAGCATGGGTTTTATGATGGCAACACGATGGACACCTAAATATAGTCATGGGCGACTTGTTTACCAAATTGCCGTCTAGTTCTCGTTCGCCAATCTGTGCAGAGACAACAACAGGGAAAAACACACACACACACTTACACCACCCTTTTGTGACCCAAATAAGTATGCTTTGTTTCTGGCCAACACTTGTACTTTCTCCTTTCTCTGGACTTTGCCAGTCTCGCTCTCGCTCTCTGGGCCCTCCACTTGCGATAATATTTAATCGCAAATTGATGTTTACACGTTCGATAGTCTCCATTTTAGCCATGATATACACTCAAAGAAAATTACAGGTTAGAAGAGAAGGATACACAGAACAAGTCCTTAAAAAGCTAAGCAAAACCTTTTAAAAATATTTCAAAACTGTTTTGATTTATGCAGACTTCTTCATTATATTTATTAAAATTAATTACTTAAATTTCTACAAGTAAAGCTTAAATATTTCCCCGAATTCCCTCAGTGCATGGACCCTTGGCTAGTGTTTGGGTCCGCTTTAATGAGGCAAAGTTGTTTGTTTTGCACTTGTTCTGGCCGAGTTATCCTTTCGCTTTTCCTGTTTGGCCCCACAGCCAACGTGTGTGGCACATTCAATTTTGTGTTGGTCGAAATCTTTGACACATTTCCTAAAGGGCCAGAGGTGATAGCTACTCCTCCTGAGTCCTGCCACTCTGCAGCATTAGCATAACTATGAACGGAGCAGGGAAAATATGTTTCGGTTTAAGAATTGACAAAAAAATGTTGTGACAAAAATTTTGTGACAAAAATGTATACCCAAAGCGAATGTTATGCTCTCTGGTGGGAATGTCAATGCAAAAGTCCTGGCTACTAGATGCAGGATACTGGATACTAGATCCTGTGGCATACCAAATAGCTGAATAGCTGAAAGCTGGAAAATATGCGTGCTGAACTTTTGCGTGCTGTCGCTGTAATTTATGTCAAGCCAAACAAAAAAACAATGAAATTGTTGTGGCACAGCACAGCACTTTGCACACACACATACTGACAGCATTCTGGATATGCAGATACAGATACAGATACAGATACACATAGGATTGGATGCGGCGAGGCGGAATGTTTATTTGCTGTAAAATTTGAGGCATGCAACGCTTATGAAATAGAATTTTGCGACCATGGTCAGTGGATATTCCGGTGCCGAGAGCCCGGCCACTTCATGTAATAACTCCATTTGATCCCTGCATCCATGGCACAACATTTTCCGAAAAACATAAATGCAAATTGCTTTAAATGGCAAAACGGGAAATGGGAAATGCGATAGCCAGCAAACATCAAAGCGAACGTAGCCCATTAAACATTTACCAGTTGAATTTTCCAGGGGGCTTAGAAACATTTTGTGTGTCGGCCCTCTCTCCCACTCTGATGTTAATTTGACTTTAATATAACAAATAATGCAATTAGCAAAGGGTCGAAGGATAGGGTCTGAGGGCTGGGGCCCTCATTGAATGTGATATTTGAGTTCAATGAGTTCATCGAAGGGTTAGGCGCCTGCGGGCATAGATGCTGCTTCCCATGATTGATGGAAAACCACCACCACCACCAGCAAGTCGAGTGCCTGGAATGGGAGCCACTCAAGGAGAGCCATCCAAGTGGCTGCCCTGCCTCACATCCATACAGTTTGCGGCTTTTTCGGTTACTGAATAATAAGCAGGGCCAAGGGGCCAAGTCAATGTGTGTGTCTCCTAGGTTGCCCTAGCTTCCTTCCCATCGCCATCCTTCGCCACATGTTGAAAAGCGAGTTCTGTGCCGTTAATTAATTAAATTGTCATACCCTCTGGGCGCCGCAGCGACAATTGAGAAATCTTCTGCTCGGTTGCCATTTGAACTCCACCTTTTCGGTGGAAAAATACAAAGGGGGGCCAAAAGGGGCGCCCGGTCCCGAAAAATTAATGAGCTCGGTTTGCCAAGAGAGTTACTTTTAACCGGAATTCACTGGCACAAGCCGGCACATGGCCCATAAATAATCATTTATTGAATGAACTAAAGATACATATTCGTGGCACTATTTCTGTGTGACACTTGTGCCGGCTGCTTGGGTGAATCATTTACGAGCGATTCATTCATAAAAACCGAGTAAATAATTCAATTTAGATTGAATGCGTCATCTTTGGATAATTGTAAGAGCCACGGAAGCTGGCAACTTATTGATACCTGTTAGTTTTGGGGGTTTAATTTATTTTAGTTAAATAATTTAAAGCTTAATTTATATTATCTTGGGAGTACTTTTAGCTGTCTCTTTTTGATGTAAATATTTTGTAACTATTTTTATTATTTTATGGAAAAAACAATGCTTTTTTAGTAATAAATCTCCTCTGGTAGCTAATTATTTTAATTCTCTTTAAATTAAAATAATCAAAACCTAATATGTAGTTAGGTATTTCAGCTTAAAATTCTTGAAATAATTCTTCATTTTATATACATAAATTTTTATAAAGTTTTTTAGAATTTTATTTATAATATAAGTTATAGTAAAATTCTGAAAAATTAACTTAACATAAATTCTATACTATTACATTTTGTGGCTTTAATATATTTTAGTTAAATAATTTTAAGTTGTTAAATAATTATTATCCTCGGAGTACTTTAAGCTGCTTTCTCTATAAGGAAATTATTATATAAATTAAACCTCTTTTTAGGGATAATTCTCTTTTAAGTGATTTGAATACTCCTTAAATTTAAATAACCAAATCGGTAATGTCTAGTAGCTAAGCATAATTTTTATTTTTATATAAATACATTTTAAAACAATTTCTCTGCATTGTATTATAACTTATAAAACGTTATAATATTTATAAAAACTCTTTTCTAATAATTCCCATTAAATTCCTAACTTTATCAATATTTTTTAGCTCGAAACCCTCGTTAAACCATAGCCATAAATCTCCCTTAAAACCCGTTGCATTTAAGTGAATTAAATACCCTTTCCTTGCCTGATATTTTCCCATAGCATCACCCTTCTTACCCAGCACTTAAACGGTGTAAAGGGTATGCGGGCGATTGGAAAAGCCCCTTGAAAAACTGAGTGACAGCCGGAGGACGGATGGACGGGCGTGAGTGCAACCCTTGAGTGCACCTCTTGCTTGATGATGACGACGACGACGACGTCATGAAGGTCAACAGACAAACAATCCCCACCAACTCCCGCTCCCTGAAAGAGGCCCGGTCAATTGAAGAGGTTAAATTTGTGTATGTGGAAAGCCTCCCTTGCCCCTCTGGACATTACTCCGTATGCTGTGTCAGGGGCTTAGTCATGTCCCCAGGGTGTTAATGTTAATGCCCCAAATGCCACTGGCGTGCGCTGTTGCAGTTATGGCCGGCAATTATAATTTGAACAAATTATAAATTAATGTGTGCTGGTCATACGGTCATCAAAGCATAATTGTAATCGTTGACTTATATACATACCATATACCCATGGGTGGGGGGATGGGCCAGCCCAGGGGTTAAGAGCTCTGAAGAGCTGCCTCCGCTTATTATAATTTAATCAACAAAATGTTCGAGTATATTGTGTGTGAGTGTGTTTGTGAGAAGTCAACTATGCGGGCATCGCTATAGCTCTTCGTTTTTTTTTTTTTTGCCAGCCAAGTTAAACATTGTCGAACTGCCGCAATTTATTAATTAGTTGCGGTCAATCAAACAAACAAAGTGACGAAAGGGCTTAACACAACCAGCGGGCATTTAGCGGTTTAATGGATTTTGGTATTGGTCTGAGCTACAACCCCTATTCCAGTTAATATTCCCGATTAAAGCCCAAGTCCTTTTGAGTTGATTTTGATACCATTTTGGTTCTGGCTGGGACAAAGGGTTTTCTGGCAATTATGCATGGGTTTGGTCATGTGGCCATAATCGGTAGCAAAGGAGAAGTTTGCAATGGGACATTCGAAAGAGCAGGCCAAGAACACTGAGGAAAAATCAGGAATTCTTTACTTAAGAAGTAGGAGTAGTTTTCTGGCATTTACATTTAGTTTAAAAAATATTTAAGCCTTTATTTCGCACAGTAAAATATCTCTGCTTAAGAAGGTTTACTAAAAAAACTAAAAAATAAATTTACAGGCCATGTTTAGGCTTTAATTTCTAAATTATTTAATAAAACAAGAAAGTCTAAAAATGTCTAAAAATTATATTAATTTTCCAAGCTGTCTTTTGACAATTTTCCTGCTTTGTGTACGATCTGGTTTTGGCCACAGCAAATTAACGCAATTGTTGTTGCAACAGGCTCAAAGGCAGCCACATGGACGACTGCCAACATTTCGAATGTTGGGTCAGATCGATGCCAAGGAAACCATTAAACGAGATTAGTTCACAGTTAATAAACAGAATTTCGCAAAGAGCTTTGTTTCTACTTTTGTGGCCAAACGACACTTGCACTTGTTACTACATATCTGTGGTGATAGGTCTTAGTTTTTGGCCAATAAGACAAACACAAGAACCAAATGTGGCCATAAAGTAGAGACTATGTGCAGGGAATCAATGAAATTTTAAAGAATTTGGAAGATAGAATAATTAAAGATACATTTTAATTGTTTTTTGGTGGTATTTTGTGAAGTTAAAATAAAAATAAAGGAGTTTTAGGAGTATGTTAAGGCCTATAGATTTTGTTTTATTAATTATTGCATACATTTAAGGGCTGCTTAAAGGATATATAAGAATATTAACTAAAAACTGATATTTGCTATATAATTACAGAAACCTAAAGGTTCTTCATAGTTATTAATATATTTAAAACAAAACAAAGCTTTGTTAAGCTCAGGCTTTCATATAAAAATATTTTTTTAGAATTTATTTATAAAAACTAAACTCGTATATAAACTTTTTCTATCGTTTTAACCCTTGAAAAAGTTTATAATAAAGAGCAACTTATGTGCCTGTATTTTCCTAGTGTTTCTCCTATATTGTTTAGACCAAAAGTGTCTGCAAAATCTTGCGGTTCCTTTGCTCAGTTGGTAGCAGCAACCATGGCTGCTGACAGCTCATTAGGCCAGGTGTGAGGCAGCAAGGTGGGAAATGTGGGAAAGTGACTCCACCCATCACCACCACCACCACCATCTATATGCATGCACGAGTGTTGCCTGGCCAAGTGACAGATTTTGACAATGTGCGTTGGTCGGTAGCCCGTTGGCCATTGCATTTGAAGGCTGCCAGCTAAACGCCCACCCATCCACCCACCCAACCGACCGCATCCGCATCCGAACATGGAGAGTTGTCAGGCGGCTGACATGACATGGAAAAACAGCGTTAACCACATGTCCAGCCGAGTCTTAGGTACCTTGTGTGCCAGGCAATCACTTGATTTGATGACCAACGGCTAGACGCAGCAGCAAAAGCATTTAGGCCACACATAAAATGCAGTTTCATTTTTGTGGAAAATTGTGTTGCACACGCATACGCTGGCAAAGTTGTTGCATTTCAAGCAAATTAAGTTAATTAAAAAGTTGCAAGATTTGTGAAGTAATTACCATAAACAAGGCAACTGTGTGCTGCGCTCCAGTGTTGCTGCTGTTGCTACTGCTTCAGCTTTTCCTTCTGTTCCTGCGGTTCCTGTTGTAGCCGAAGCTCTAGATGTGGCTACAGTTTGCTGTTGAAGTTGGACTGAAAGAAATATAGAAATTTAGATTGAAAATTCCTAAAGGAATCTCTTAAATGTAAGGGATTTATTTCTGATTTAGTGAAGCTTTTTGATTTGAGGTAACTAAGGTTCTGTAAGCTTAAGAAAATAGTTGCAAATACCTAAGATTATCAAGGGGTTGCTTAAATTTATAATAAAGCTTTGGCAAAGTGGTAAAATTTTTTATAAATTATATTATTCAAAGATGATTTTTTACAGGATTTTATAAAAATTATAATAAGCTGAAAACAATAGCTGAACGAACAATATATAAACTTCAATTTATTAACAACTAATATATAGTAGAAAAATGTTACATATTCATTTTAGTGTCACCCATTTTTCCCCAGTGCCTTTCGTGGTGTGGATAAAGTTGCCGGCATGGAATATAAACACTTCAAGTCGCTGCGCCTGATGCGCTCAGCTCAGGGCTTCAAAAGGCGACCGGCACACGTGAGAAATTCCAACAGTTAAGTGGAGGTGGAGGTGGAGATGGGGGCGGCAGGATGTAATGCCACTTGCCGAAGGCAGCTTCGAGGGTGCTTCAGTCCAAATTTAAAAACCTTTCACCGGCGACTGAAACAAAGGGGAACTGGGTCTCCCTTTCCCCGAAAGAAACCAAAGACTAAATTCAGAAATTCAAGATTCAAGAGGGAGAGAGAGAGAGCAGAAGAGATATGTCAGCCGGCAGATGGCAGTTGGCAGCTGGTTTAGGCCAAAAATGAGCAACTGCAACTCCAACAGGCTTTGGCACACGCACACGCACATGAAAGGACACCGTGCATGTCGCAAACAGGTACAAAATGGAGCCACATTGGGTAAGGGTAAGGATAGGGAACTCCCTCTCCTGGAACTCGACTCGACTCGACACTCGGTTTGTTATTGCCGACAGTTGCGGCCAGCCTTGGTGACACTTGAACATAACTGGGTTCTGTTCTCCGCTCCGCCTTTTGTGCGCTGCCTGAGTGCACTGATTATGCACATGGGAGACGGCAGGGATATGCTATATATGTATATATACATGGCGCAAGGATATGGCACAACAATGCCCGCCAAGATTTACAGCCTCTTGTCGGATTGCATTCGGCTGGAGTAATTTGTTTTGGGGCAGGACTTGCCACTTCTTGGCCAAGTCTTGGGAACTCAGGCATTTCTTTTTTGTTCAGAGCTGTCATATGCTGTAAGGATTATAGAAAGCTGACTTTAATAGGCAAAAATAAATTTTATTTGAAAGAAGAAAGTATTTTGAAGGCTTTAATGTTCATTAAAAATTTTATAAAATTCTTATCCTTTGAAGTAGAAGAAAGGGTATCAAAGGATTAACCATGACAAACTGTTTCTAGTTTTTTTCACCGTAATCTCTCATTGATTTCAGCCTTAATTATCATCGTGATATACTTAATTTAAAAGCCGAATGGGCGTATACTTGATATAAAAAAACAAGTCATGCTGGTTTGCCAGTTTTGTGGTGTGAAAGTTCTTTTTATTTATTTTGTTTGGCTCAGGTAATTCGCTTTGTTTATTTCACTCAGTATATAGACTCTACTCCGATAAGATGCGTCTATAAAAGCCCAGATTCTGCTGCTGAAAATTCAGTTGTTTGATTGCTGTGAAGGCAGTCTAATTATAAATTATAAAATAAAATATATACAATGAACATTTTACAAAATACACAGCGGGCAGTCTATTCCATTCGCTGTGTGAGGTCAGCTTCCACGCAGGCGGCCCCGGCTTTTGTGAGTTTATATAATTCTAAATTAATTTAATTATAATTAATAACTATTTAAACTATTGCCAGCAGGTGGCTGAAAATGTAAACACAGAGGCGAGACCCTATAGTGATATTCCGCGTCCCGGAAAATTGGAATTTTTACGATCTTTTATGCCAGGCGGGGAGTTTTATGGTGCTTCTATCGTGGATTTTGCCACGGCCATGAGGAAGCGGTATGGTGATATCTTTATAATGCCAGGAGTATTTGGCAGAAAGGACTGGGTCACCACCTTTAGTCCCAAAGATATAGCCATGGTTTTTCGCAATGAGGGAAATTGGCCAAACAGAGAGACCTTTGGCTCGCTTACCTATTTTCGCACACACAAAAGACCAGATGTTTATGGGGATATGTTGGGTCTGGTATCTGCGTAAGTTACTTTAAATAATACCTTTGCAATCAGATTAAGATTTTCTATATAATTTTAAGGCAATCGGAGGCTTGGGGTAAAATGAGATCAGCTCTGAATCCTATATTTATGCAACCAAAGGGCTTGAAATCTTACTACGAACCTCTGTCCGATATTAACAATGAGTTTATTGAACGGTAAAATTTAATATATATTCCCATTAACCTCAACTAATCTTTAAAATTCCTGTTTAAGCATCAAAGAAGTTAGAGATTCGCAAACCCTTGAAGTCCCTGAAAACTTCATGGAGGAAATTAGCCGCCTGATCTTCGATTCTCTCAGCCTGGTGGCCTTCGATAGGCAAATGGGTCTCCTTCGCAAGAACCGAGATCATCCTGATGCCCTGAAATTATTCAAGCAATCGAGGGAGGCCTTGAGGTATATCTTTGAGTTGGATGTTCAGCCCTCAATGTGGAAGGTTTTTCCCACGCCCACATACAGGAAAATGATGAAATTGCTAGACGAGAGCTTAACCGTGGCGCAGAAATTGCTCAAGGAAACCCAGGATGCGCTGGAAAAGCGTCGTCTGGCTGGTGAAACAATCAATAGCAATAGCATGCTGGAAAGGATGATGGAGGTGGATACCAAGATGGCTGTGATCATGAGTCTGGACATACTGTTTGCCGGAGTCGATGCCACATCCAATCTGCTCTCCGCTGTGCTGCTCTGTTTGGCCAAAAACCCGGAGAAGCAGGCGAAATTGAGAGAAGAACTGTTAAGGATAATGCCCACAAAGGATACAGCTTTGAATGAGGAGAGCATGAAGGATATGCCTTATCTGAGGGCTGTGATTAAGGAGGCCCTGCGTTACTATCCCAATGGCTTGGGTAACCTGCGTGCCTGCCCCACGGATGTCATACTCTCGGGATATCATGTGCCCAAAGATAGTACCGTGGTCCTTGGTTCCAATGTGCTCTTCCAGGATAATAACTACTATCCGCAGGCGGAGAAGTTCCTGCCCGAACGATGGCTGCGTGATGCTGAGACTGGCAAGAAGACACCCATGAATGCCTTCACCTATCTGCCCTTTGGCTTTGGTCCTCGAATGTGCATAGGCAAGAGGTTGGTGGACCTCGAAGTGGAGACCAGCGTGGCCAAGGTTATCAGGAACTTCCAGGTGGAGTTCAATTACGATGCCAGTCGTCCCTACAAAACATTCTTTATCATGGAACCTGCCATACCATTCCGCTTCAAGTTTACTGATTTAGATTACTAAAAACAAATGCGAATTGGCTGATGAAATATATGATTTTCCCACAAGATAAGATTAGTTTTAAGTAGCCACACGCGACCGCTGTTATCTCTGTCTGGTTCCCCTCGAAATGGATTTTTAATTGTCAGAGCCCAAAACCGAAAGCCGAACAACATTTGAATAGCCCAACGGGTGGCTCTGGTAGTGTTTCGGTGGTTTTTGGTGGGTGTTTTGGGCTGGGCTAGTGGTCAGGTGTGCACCAATTTGGGCAATTGGAAAATGCAAATTTAATTAGCGGCTAATTTCGTAAAACATCCGTAAAATTGAAAATTAAGTAGCAAATCAATGGGGGTTGGGTTTTGCTTCGCTGTTGCTTTTCTGTTTTCTGTGAGCCTGTTTAATGTTAATGGGAAATGGAAAATGAAAATGTTTGAGAAATAGAAATTCCTGTTGAAATTTTATTAAAATTTATAGCTAATATAAATTTGTTTTATATTTAAGAATTTTAAGGAAATCTTTGTTGTTTGTTTTATTTGGAATTATAAAGAAATTAGCTTTAAAATAGATGACCAGCCTAAAGAGTTTTGAGTTTAACATTAAAATGAGCCTAAATAATTGAAAAAAAAATTTTGTCTAATTATTTTATAATCTGTAAACTGGTAATTAGTAAATAATAAATTTTTTTTTGGAATAAATAGTTTTAGGAAATAATAAATTAGTTTTAAGAATAAAACTTTGTATGGGAATAAAGAAATAGTTTTAATAAAATCAAGTTTTAATAAAAAGTATCAATTAATGAAGTAATTAAGCAAAAGATGTGTTTTGCATAAAAAAATTAAATATTTGAACAGACAAACATATTGAAATAAAGTATAATTAATGGAACAAGATGTAGTCATATAAATAGTATTATTTCATACAAAATTTATATTAGAAATTTAATATTTAACCTTACTTTCCATATTTTTCTATGATTTTTTTCTATTGCGTATTATCCGGGTCTTAACATTTCTTTTGTTGACCAGTTTAGCAGTTCTCTCGATCAGCTGTGAGTTTATTTCTGCTGACTGAGGTTTCTAATCATGGTGACGGGTCGTATACTTGATAAAAAACTGTAAAGTCATGCTTTGTTTTGTTTTGGTTTGAGAGCTTTACTTGTAGCTCTCTGTTGTTGCCCCTCTCTAAACTTTTGTGTTCTACAGATAACAGTTGTCTATAAAATCGTAGGTCATGTGGCTACAGGTTTTCAGTAGTTTGTTAGCAGCAGAATGAATACCATAAACACTGTGCGATGCCGGGCCATAGCCGCAGGCCCCCTCCAATCTCTGAGATCAGTATCGGCTGTGGCCCAGAATCAGGTTAAAGCTGATGTGAGTAATGCCAAACGTGTTTAAATTATTACGAAACATTAAAATTATTTAAGTTTAGGTTTCAGAGGATTTGAAACCCTTTAAAGAGATTCCACGCCCCAGTAAACTGAAGTTCATGAGGGCCTTTATGCCCGGCGGTGAATTCTACAATGCCTCCATCACGGAATATTCTTCAGCGATGCGAAAGCGTTATGGCGATATCTTTATAATGCCGGGAATGTTTGGCCGCAGTGACTGGGTGGCCACATTTAATACGAAGGATATAGAAATGGTTTTTCGCAACGAGGGAATCTGGCCTCGACGCGATGGCCTGGATTCGATAGTATATTTCCGTCAACATGAACGGCCAGATATTTATGGAGAGGTGCAGGGTTTGGTGGCAGCGTAAGTTTATTGCGTTTTAAATAAATGCAAGTTTTTAATATAATTAAATAAATCTCCAGACAAGATGAGAGCTGGGGCAAGCTTCGTTCAGCCGTAAATCCTATATTTATGCAACCCAGAGGACTGAGAATGTATTACGAACCCTTGTCTAACATAAATAATGAATTTATAGAAAGGTAATTTCATATATTTATATAAATTTCCATATATTTTCTAATTATTAAATATTTTCTTTACTAGAATCAAAGAAATCCGCGATCCCAAAACCCTGGAAGTGCCTGAGAATTTCATGGATGAAGTTAACCGAATGATTTTTGAATCCCTGGCCCTGGTGGCCTTCGATCGACAAATGGGTTTGATCCGAAAGAACCGTGATAATCCCGATGCTATGACTCTTTTCCAAACCTCAAGGGATATTTTCCGGCTGGCCTTCCAATTGGATTTCCAGCCCTCGATGTGGAAGATCATCTCCACGCCAACGTACAGAAAAATGAAGAAAACGCTAAACGACAGCCTGGATGTGACTCAGAAATTGCTCAAGGAAAATCAGGAGGAGCTGGAAAAGCGTCGCAAAGCGGGTGAAAATATCAATAGTAACAGCATGCTGGAGCGTCTGATGGAGATTAATCCCAAAGTGGCCGTGATCATGGGCTTGGACATCCTGTTCGCTGGAGTGGATGCCACTGCCATCCTTTTGTCTGCCGTCCTGTTGTGTCTGTCCAAGCATCCGGAGAAGCAGCTGAAACTGCGAGAGGAGCTGCTGAGGATTATGCCCACAAAGGATACTCTACTCAATGAGGAGACCATGAAGGATATGCCCTATTTGAGGGCAGTGATTAAGGAGACGCTCCGATATTATCCCAATGGTATTGGAACCATGAGAACTTGTCATAACGATGTGGTGCTATCCGGTTATAATGTCCCCAAGGGTACTACCGTCCTCTTGGGTGCCAATGTTCTCATGAAGGATCCCATTTTCTATCCCCGTGCCGAGGAATTCCTGCCCGAACGCTGGCTAAGGGATCCCGACACTAACAAGAAGATGCAAGTTAGTCCGTTTACCTATTTACCCTTTGGCTTTGGACCCCGGATGTGCATTGGCAAGAGGGTTGTGGATCTGGAGATAGAGACCAGTGTGGCGAAGTTGATTAGGAATTTCCAGGTGGAGTTCCACAGGGATGCCAGCAGGCCCTATAAGACCATGTTTATTATGGAGCCGGCTATAAATTTCCCCTTCAAATTCAGTGATATTGAACAGTGAGCAGCTGTATATTTTGCGCAATAAGTTCCTTATAGTCGTAGTTTGACATGTTGTCAACCTTATATTGTTTTGGTTAATAAATAAATATATATGTACATATATAAACAGTGCTTGTAGATTAGACAATTGGCATTTGCCGACTTTGTTTGCATTTTGTTGTACAATTTCTTGATAAGATTTCTTTGTATTGGGGTATCCCTATCGCCAGGTGGGTTTATTTTTGTATTTTTACCTCTCTTAAAATGTATTTTTAATTAAGAGAAAGAGTGAGAAGCAGGCTCTCTGTATAATTTTGTTTAAATAGATTACGTGTAATGGCAATTATTTAAAGGGTAAGTCATAATATTTCTTTCTTTTTAGCAATAGTTATATTATTTTTTTAGTTCAATAAATCTTGTAAATTTTATAAAAATTACACAAATAATGTATATTAAGTAAAAACAACGTTAAAATACTCTTTTAATAAAAAACAATCCAAAAAGGAAGACGCAAACATAGAAATATTTGTGTCAATACAATTTCTGCTTTAAGGTTTGGAAACAATTATCAAAAATATTACAAATGTAATGAAAATATTTAATTTTAAATAATAATGTAATATTTGTACATCTTCCCCTTGAAATTTTTCTCTCAGTGTTTGATTGCTTTTGTTTAGGAATTATGTAGCCCACTTTTAGCCAACTCAGCGCCGCTGTTTTGGCGTTGGCAACCTGGCTGGCAGGCAGGCAGTCAGGTGAGAGGCTGTCCTTTTGCTTTGGCGGAAATATTTCTAACAGCAGCAGCAGCACCCACAGCAGCGGCATCGGGAGAAGCAGAAGCAGGAGCAGGAACAGGATCTGCAGGAGCGGCAGACATATTCGCCTGCGGCCGGCGGAGTTATGCTAACTGGCACTCAAAGCAAAGCGCGGCCAAAAGCTCGGGCGGTTTGCCCTTTTCCACTGGCTTGGCTGCTGTTGTTCTTGCCACTCTGCAGTGGCAGCTGGTAACAATAATTTAAGCGATTTTGCGCTTTTTGCGAGTGGGTTAATGGCATGCCCAGGGAAGCTGGAAGCTGGTAAACTGGTAACTGAGAGCCTGGGAACCAGGGATATCTCTGGGTATCCTTTGCCGTGGCGAAAATTCCACTGTTGTAGCAAACGCACATAGCTTATGAATTCCGCAATCCAGGATGCGGTGCAGCAAAGTGGTGGGAGTGGGTGTGGGAGTGGAAGTGGGACTGAGATCCGTCCAGTACAAAGTAAAAATGCAGAACATGTGATTGGGAGAACAGCGGGAGGGACATGGAACATGGCTTTTAGAATGGCCAAGGACTGGCTATGACCAGCCGCCATATGGCTCTTTGTGTCTGTGCTCTGGTATATTAAAATTCAATTTTAAAACACGCCACGCCAAGCGACGCACAACCGGGCGTATGCGTAATGCGGCATGCAATCATTTGCGTGCGCCTTCGCCTGGAAATTCCTTTGCCATAACTAATCTCGAGAGCTAAGCAAGGACCAGTCCTGACGTTTCATATTTCTAGCTGGACGCACTGCCAACCCTTTACTCATCGTCTTTCCCCTTTTTTTTATTTTATTTAATCTTTTTCGAGGTTTTTTTCTATTCGTTTTCTTTTTTTTTTGCTGAAAAATTTCATACTCATCAAGTTGACAAAGAAAAAGTTTTTCATTATTACATTTCGCTGTCATTTGGGCGCAGAAATAGCTTGGAAAAGTTCTACAGCTACCCCGCCTACCCCTGGCTTTTCCCGGTTGTTCCGCTTTTCCCGCTTTTCCTTCCAACTGCTGGTGTAACTCGAGTGCAGCGCGTAAATGAGCCACTCCCCAGCTGAGACGCCCGCCCGCAGCAGTCAGCGCTCATCATCAGATTTCCAAGAGGAAAATGGGTTAAGATGGCATAAGGGGGAAAGGGGGAAAGGGGGAAATGGAGGTAGGGGGGCAAGGATGCTGGGAAAAGCCTGCCCAGTGCGTAGCTTGACGTAATTTTCTTGGGCCCGCCTGACGAGTCGCATCCTTGCACATTAATCCATTGGTGCCTGGATCTGGGATCTCAGATCTCTGGCTCTGTCTCTGGCTTCAGCTACGGTCCTTGGTCCTTGGTCCTGGCTGCACGCAAATGAGGGTATGGTCAAATCACTCACTGTCAGCCTGTGTCCCAAGGAATGCGTTCAGCATGTCCTTTAATTTTTTTTCTCCCCCCTAAGACTAGCTCTATTCCCCTTTTTGTGCAGTGTGAGAAAAGCTTAAAAAGAGAAAGGTTTTTTAAAAAATAAAGTATTGAATTATAATTAAATATAAATAAATAGTTAAAAGCATAAATAAGAAATCTGCAAATAAACAAATAAATCAATGAAAAAGAACTTATAGGTTTTTCTAACTTTTGACAATGAAGTTTTATAGTTTTCCTAGATGAATTTTCTATACGAAACCCAGCAAATACTTTAATTATTATAATTACCTATTAATAGTAAGTTTACAAATAATAAAATCAAGTTAATTATAGCACATATTTCATAACTAAAATATTTTAAAATACTTTCCAATAAATCCTCAATTGCTGATCATTTTTCTTGCATATTTTTCCCCTTGTGCAGGCTTGGGCATTTTCTATAACTTGACGTTTGCCACTGGCCCACCCCTACCATTTCCCATTTGCCATTTTCCGCTTTCCCAGCCTCCCCCGCCTCCGCTCGCAAACCCCTTCCCCAGGACTCCTTTGTCCGGCGTGTACTTGTGTTGCTTCGCTTGCCGCTTTGCTGCCTGTCAGCGCAGCTTAAGATAAAAACTTTCCTTTCCACCCGAAAAGGGGCAGTAACAGGCACCAGCAACAGCACCGCCACCGGCCAGATGAGAGGGCACAAAAAATAAAAAAAAAATAGAAGAAAAACCCGTAGGATGGGCTGCTACGAAAGGGTTGACTCTGACATTTAGCTTTCGCATATTTGCACACACCCCGCCTAGGTCTCACCCTCACCCTCACCCTCTTCAGCCACCAACAATATATTTTATAGACTAAGGCGAAGACATGACAAATGCTCAAATAGAAATTCTTCAACAAGATTCTTGGCCGAAACTTAAGTTCATTTTTTGGTCGTGAGCATCGCCGTCGCATCGGGGCTTTTGTTAGATACCAGAAAGAATTCAAATTAAATTGCGATTGCTCTCGGCTCGACTCGATTTTCGTGTGCCGCTTTCAGAGGGGAGGCAATGCTCTGACACGGCCTGTCAATGGTTTTTGCATTTCCCCTGCCCGGAGATGAAGCAACCATTTCCATTTGATTGTGATTCAAAACAGAATTCTTTTTCTATAACTCATTTTGGAAAGAAACACAATTTGATATAGAAATATATGTTGGCAATTTATGAGGAAATTTTCTCAAAATTATATTTTTAATTCAGGAATGAATAATGTTTGAGTACTGTTTTGATGACCTTTTCATCATTTTCCTATATAATTAAGTTCAGAAATTAAAGCCAAAATCATAAAATGCGATGATTAAGTAATGAAATAATAATCTTAATGTTGCGAAATTATTTAATAACTCTGATTCTAATATTTGATGTTAATATAATTCTTATGAAATGTATATAATATTATAATTGTATAATTATAAATATTACAATTCTTATAAAATATTAAAAGGGCTTGAATAAATTTTGAAAAGTTTCTGTGAGCCAAATAATTCCTAAATTATACAATTTTTACTTGAAAATCTGAAAATTATAATAAAATATATTTTATATAAAAATTAATTGTTATTACTTAACAAAACTATCATTAAGAACTTAGATTAAAATAATAAATCATTTTTTAATAACTTTTTGAACATCTACACAAAATATAAGACTTCAAACATATTTAGAAATGTTTAATAAATTTATTAAGCTACAGATTTCTCTATGGTACGCTGTTTATTCTTATAAAATTTAAAACTAAACACATTTTCCATTTAAAATAAACAAATTGATCAATAATAATAAACCCATTAAAAATCAACCTGCAGAAACAATTAATTAAACCCAATAAAGGCAAGTTCTCTTTTTTAATGAACAAATATTAAATTAAAAATTATCTAAACATCTTTTAGGTTTTTTGTAAAAAAAGAAAAGTCATAACAAGACCTCTTTTTTTCCTTTAGTTTCTTTTAAAAATATTCTCCCTATGAATGGTGAATGCTATAAATATCACTTTTGCCTGGCATAATTCGGAACATATGATCCCAGCTGCAGCTGCCCCGTAAATTCTCCTCTTCTCCTCCCCCTTTTGGTGCAAAGGAAAATTTCATTCATCAGTGCAGCGCACACGCATGGCCAAATTTGCACCAACACCCACAACAGCACCCACCTACACCCCACACACCCACAGCCCGCACACTCGCAGTCGCAGTTGTTGCCTCCACACAACTCACTCACCCATTCATATATTTTATGTTTTGTTTACATTGCCGGCTTGCGCAGTCACAACAACAACAATAACAGCCAATGCCATGGCGGAGGAGGAAAAGCGCTGAGAAAACCTTGTGACGTCACTGGAGAAATGCAAAACTTTATAGCAACCTCCGAGTATAAGAGAGAAAAGTGTTATACGGCGAGAAAGAGAAAACGGAAATGAAGGGAAAATACGAGTGCGCAATTAAGGAAGGAACTCGCAATTTGGCTGCTCATTTCGAGCATTTTGCGGTGAGTTGAAACTTCCGGAAAATGGCCGAGAGAGAGAGAGACGTCATCGGCACAGCATCAACAAGCTTACTGGCTGCCGTGTTGGCCGCTTGTTGGTAACGTCATTACCGCCTTGATCATCATTTGCCATCGGCGAGGAGCGAGAACAGTTGTCGCAGAAACGAGTCAACGCTCGAGTACGTCGGTCATTGCGCTGTGTGTTGCACTTGTCGGCCAACACACACCCACACACACGCCACAGAGTTGGCCTAAACACACACACTTGCCGCGGCAACGAAAGAGAAACAGAAACTATTGCATACCGCCAGGCGCACATGGCGCTAGTTTAACGGTGTGCGTGCGCCTTTGTGCTTTGTGTTTGTGATACGTAAAAAGGGTTTCAAGGAAAAGAAGGGCTTATCCTTAAAAAAAAAATACAACTTAAGATGGTGAAAGTCTGGAGCTACATAAATAAATAAATATTATTGGAAGTAAGTTGTTTTTATTCGTTGTTTATATACTCAAAACAATTTGGTTCTTAACTAACTATTTTCATATTTAATTTAATATAAAAATATTAAAGAAGAGGAAAAATTTATTTTAAGGAATTTTTATACATTTAAAGGACACTAAATATCTCTTTTAGGGACCTAATTTCGTGGAATAATTATTATACTTTGCTCAGGCATTGTTTCTTAGTACCCCAAACTTTTCCTAAGGCCAAACTCAAGCCAGAAAAATCCTTTAGAAAATACATTAACCAAGAAATCCTGTTTCTGTGAAGCTTAGACAACTTTTTCTACTATTTTTGCCGGCTTGCCAATGTCCTTAACACTCTTAAGTTCTCTCTTATAGTTCTTAGAGCCTTAAAAAGGATATAATATACTTAATGTAATATTAAAATTAATTTAAAAAATATAAAATTACTTCTAAACATTCTAACACATCTAGAACCTAAGTAAAACATTTATATTTATTTCTAAATTCCTTTAAAATCCTTAACCTTTCTATTGGTAACCAATTTGTTTGTCTATTTTTGCCGGCAAACACATTCTCTTAGCCACATCTCTCTGGCTCTCTTTTGGGCCAACTCGCCTGCGCCAAAACCAAAACGGCAAAGGAATAAAAAGTAGGAGCCAGTCGGAAAAGTAGAAAAAAAAACAAACCAAAAAGAGCGCCAAGAGCGTAGTAGTAAAGCGTCGTAGTTCAAGTGCCGGTTGTACTATACGCGGGGTCAACAAAGAGGGGAATGGGGGGAAGAGGTGCCTCTTTTTCCAGGTGGGAAAAAAAGGAAGAGGGAGGCTGAGCATCTTTGGCCGTAAAAATATTCCGATGGCGCGGCTTCTCATATCATTAAAATTCCATTTTGTCTGGTCTCGACTTTTGCATTGCTCGCGCAGAAGGATTTTTTTTGCAGTTCCTTTTTATTTTGGCTGTTGTGTGTGTGTGTGTGTGGAGCGACTATCTTTGTTGTGGCATTATTGTTATGACGCTGGCTGCACTGTATCGCACCGAGTCGACTTCCGCTGTTGCACGTGTCGCATGTTGCTCCTTGCTGGCTGCTCCTTGCTGTGAAATTTCCGCAGCGATGGCAACAAAAGTGCGAAATAATGACCGACTGCCTGTCACATGGCTGGCTGACTGCCTGCCAGCCTGCCAGCCTGGTACTCCGGGCCTCACATTCCGGGCTTCTCGTATTCCCACTGCTTCTGGCCATTCTCCTTCGGCTATCCGGCATTCCGGGTCTCCGGCACTCCGGCACTCCGGCACTTCAGCACACCGGCAACAATTGTCGCCGCCATGCGCGGATGTTGTCTGTGAAGTTGGTTAAACAATTTATTTGCCCAAACAATGGCACAGTGTATGAGTGTGACGGTTCTTTGACCTTTGACACTGGCCAGTGCTGGCTGCTGACCTGGCAGCATAATTAATATGCTGATTAATATATTGCTTAACCCACAAAGGCGGGTGCTGTCATTAAGGTCCCCGGCAATTGCCATCATCGGAGGTAGAAAGAAGGAGCTGTGGTGTCCCTTTACCAGGAAGCGTTTTATTAAAAATTCTTGAGCATCATTATCGAGGGAGTTGTGTGTGCAAATTCCACTGCCAAGTAAAATGATATGAGAAATGGTAGAAGATGAGCCAACCAACCCAAGCAGGAAAATCAGAGAGGAGAAATTAAATGGAAGCCTAAAGGATTTATTTTTATATTAAAACTAACTCATAAACAGCAATTTAATTCATTTAATTAAGCTCAAAGGTTTGTGTTTTTTGTGCTAAGTGTATGCTTAGCGTGTGATGAGCAGGTAAATGTCCATAAACGAGAGGGCCAAGTTAGCAGCCGGGACTGTGTTACCTATGCTTGCCAGCCAAAATCGTCAACAGGCGCCCATCGCAGCCAGCAAACCGAAACCGAAACCGAAACCAGAACGTGGCCTGACAACTTTCAAGACACAGAAGCAGCAGCAGGAACAGCAGCAGCAGGAACAGCAGCAATATCAACACGGCAGCAACATCAGACAGGAAGCAGTGCCTCGGGCGCTTTGGCAACTACAAAAGGCCAGGAATCGGTGGGGGTAACAGGAATGTAGCAGATATGAAGATATATAGTATCCCTGTATGTGTGTGCCGGGGTAAATGGCAAAATCAAATCAAATTCAAGCGACTAAAGCTGAATGGCGGCGGCTGCTGAGTGAGTGTTGTGTGTGCGAGAGACATGGCATTTTCCACACCTGAGCTTGCAGTGTGGCACCTGCTGCACTGCAGCAATTTAATTGTTTCGAAATTAGTCCGGGCCTGGGTAAGGTAGGATATTCTGAATCTCTCAGTGTAAAACACAATAATTAGCTCGCAGAGGATACTACTTTCATGTTGCATGAGTGATGGTCGTGTCCTGGCATCAGATTTCGATTTATGTTTCTTCAACAATCACAAATTGCTGGCTAATTGATGGTTTCAATTGTGAAATTTATTGCCATGTTTCAATCTATATAATTTCCATATGAAATCGATTGAAATTCGAAATATGTACAAAGCAGAATATGAAATTATTTAAAGTCTCTAATTAATTCAATTTCTGTTTGATTTCTTGTTTACTCGGTTTTAAGTTATTTAATGCAATTAAGATAATTTAAATTGATATCTTGGTAAATGTTTTTAGGGGAAAATCTTTTTGGTTAATAAATGTTTAAACTGTAATTTTGAATTCTTAAATATTTTCAAGGGTTTTAAATGTATTAAAGTCCTCATTCAACTCCACTAATGAGTTAAAACCCTCTCAAAGTGCAACTACCAAAATCAGGCGTCAGAAAACATTATTAACGCCGCCGCCTGTCCCTTCTTTAGGGGGCGTGGCCAGTTCGATAATGCGTCTGTGTGTGTGCGTGTGTGGGGGCGTGTGCAAATGCAATAAATGAATGGCCATTAAGCAAAGCGCAAAAGGTTTTTAAATTATGCGTGAATATAAATTGTGCGTGTGTACAGTTCAGGGCGGACATGGGCTGAGTAGGCGTGGCACTTGTAATGTTGGGCCCACAGGCCAAACACCAGAATACAGGGAGACTTCGGGGGCAGAGACACACACAGAGAGAGGGAGGAGAGTCAACAAAAGCTAATTGAATAAAATCGGTAAAGGCTAAGAGCAGAAATTTACATTTAACTTGTTGCAAGTGATTAAGCTTCGTATGGCCGAAAATTTTATTAAATATATGAGAGAGACTAGAGGGGAGAAGAATCATAAATAGGGGTTCCAGAGGTTAATGGTCAAAACAAAATTAAACATAAAACACAAGAAATAATTAATGAGAGTTGGAGAAATTAGTTTAACAATTTTGTTTTGAAGGAAAGCAAGCAATTTGGAATCAATTTTAGGCATAGTTAATGTCTGAGACTATTTAAAATGAGGTTTCTTAATAATATATTCACTAAATTTGTTATATGTTTAAGGTTATATTCCTTATTTTCTTTTTCTAATAAAAAACCATAAAATCTAAACTCTAGAAGACCTAAAAAACCTATTTCCCAAGTCAGACCTTTGACTTTTATAGTATTTCTAGTGGTTTTGCTAAGTTGCTGCGTAATAACCGTTTTTTCAATTAAAAAAATTAATGTTTATGAGGCTGGCAGACGCAAAAATAAAAGATGAAAAGTTAATTCAATTACCATGAAAAATATTTTTGGGTTATGGCAAATTACTTGCGATCATTATTCAAGTGAAGCATGGCGAGCATTCAAGGCAGCATTCTTCAAGAGCAAATTCATAATTTATTAAGATTTTGTTATTAATTCGATAAGGGAAATACTGGCAGTGGAGTAACGAAAGTTTCAGCATTTTACAAGCAATTTATGTTTCTTAATTTCTTGTTTAATTGAATCAGCAGCAGAAGCAGCAGCAGTTTTAGCTTTGGCGAAACGAAGCGAGACAAAAGTTTGTGGCGTTCCAAGTTGAAACATTACTGTCAGCGGCGGCAACACTTGCAACAATTTTTGCAGCAAACATGAAAGAAAAGACAACAATTAAATAATTTTCCATGGTGAAAAGGGGGTGGTGGAAGGGGCTGGCGGGGTTTAAACCAATATTTGCATTGCTGAAAGTCTGCGACAACATTGACGGTGAGGAGGCTCGACTCTGGGCGTCCTCCTGTGTGCAATGTGTTTGTTGACTATTGAATCATAATTAAAATTGTTTAATTTAAAATTAATTTTATAAGCAAGCAGACGCCGCAGCATCCTCACACTGTTCCTCCATTTCAGCCTGACATGAAATTATACAAACATTTTTATTAAAATGACGACCGCCGCCGGAGACAAATATGCAAATTTTGCGGTGGGGTTGGGGGGCTGTGCTGCTGACAGCTTTCTGGTATTTGTTTTTGATACTTTAATAAACATTTCAGCTGAAATTCTCATATCTTTGGGCCTGGTCGAAGAGTGCAAATTGCATACAAATCCCATCAGCCTACGCCGCCGGCCATAATTATGCGAATTTATTTCAAAACGTATTAAATACATGATGACACAATTTTAATAGCTTTCCGCTTTACAGCCGCAGCAGCAGCAGCAGCAGGACAAACGCCGGCAAATAGTTTGCAAGCGGCGGAAGACGCAGAAAAAACTGTTTGCTTTTAATTAAATTGCATTCGGCATTATTTATGAAAAAGTTAATTAATCTAACGTGGCGTGAAATCGAGGATTACACAGCTCTCTCTTCTAAGCCAACTGTTCGTTAATTGCTCTCCGTTAAATTAATGGCTGAATTAATCCGTTTTTTAAGCCCTTCTATAAACGCAATGACTCGAGAGGCTTTCCCGATCGTACATATTAACGCTGAATACGAGATGTCCATATAAATCAATAGGCTTTCATAATTAAATGCATTTCTTTACGGTTTAAAAATAGTAATTAATAATAAACTGGTGTATACATGGTTGGTTACACATTTTATTGAGCTGATTGTAAGTTGGGATAAATTGTGAATTATAGTTGATGATTTGTCTAAATATGATATTTATTTTTTATTAAATTTGGTGTAAAATGGAAGCAAATTAATGGAGTTTTTTGAGCTATAGAAAATATATTATTTATATATTTAAATTATTAATTATTATTGCATCTATTATTGCATATTGCATCCTTTTTGGATATTTAAAATTTTGTTAAATAAAAGTTTTCCATGATTTTAATATAATATTGTTACCTTCATTTTTTAATAATTTATAATTTATAGATTTAATATTATTTTTCCAATAATTTTTCGGATTTATTGATATTTTAAAGTAAAATACAGTATTTTTCAATATTTAAAACTGCAATATCCTTCCCTCTCTTTCTCTAAAATTTGCAATCGAACTTGAAACTTGCGTTGCAATTATGAAACATCCATCGATATAAAAATTACTATTGAGTGCATATCGATGGTTAGCTTCACCGAAAAATCGTTACATTGTTGCATCACTAAAGCGAAATGAAAGACAAGACGGGACGTTGCGCTAAATGTTAATGTAAATCAGCGTTAAATTCGTGAAACCAGCGTGCCCCCGGGAAAGTGGAAAGTGCTAGTGAAGGGGCACGGTCGGTAAATGCCCCAAAACCGTTGACGGGGCCGCTGGTCGTGCGTTTTAATTCGTTCGCCCGAAAATGGCCAAGATCAGTGCGTTTGGTTTGGCTCGGTTTTTTTTCTTTGCGCGAAGAACGGTGGCAGCAAAGGAAATACATACATACATATGTATGTATGTAAAAACGCGCCTTCAATATCAACTATTTCGCTGTTGCAAATAAAAACACAATAAGTAAACAAAAACATTAATTTGTCATTGGGATTTGCAGCCACAAGCAATGTGGGGGTGAGTGTGCCAAAGGTATTTTCTTTTATTCTTATGTTTTGCATAATTTGCGCGCATAGCGAGAGATAGGGATCGAGAAAATACAATCCACTGTTGTAGTTGTAATTTCCTTGCATATTTATTTGGGAGATGTGGAGCCCAAGAGAGAGAGAGATCCGATTTAAGGGCGAAACGAAAATGTTTTATGTTTTCAATAATAATATTAATAATTTATTTTTTAATAATAATAATATCTTAATAGCCTTAAAATACTTGATTTAGCTTTATTATTATTTCGGTGATTTTCTACATAAATTCATCAAATTTGAGATTGGCCCATTATTTATTATACCAGAATTTCGGTTTTTAATTTTTTGATTAAATTGGCATTCTGTAAGTGTATACAAACATCGGCGAGCCGGAGTTTTCCTAGTTCCCACTTGCGCTGGTCAGTTTCGAGTGAGAAAATAATCTCTATTGTAATCTTTTTTTGTAATATGCCAAGCGACATGTTGTTAATATATTTTTAGCTATTTATTGGCACTTGAATACTTTTCTTTATCTTCAGTTTTGTCATTCTGTTTTATACTCTTGAGCCCCCTTTGCCTTATTGTTTTTGCGCCTATTTGCATGCTCAACATTTTTGGAATTGTCAAAAGACATGTGCAAATATAGACGCTGAAAAGTTGGCCAGAACAAGTTTTCCAGCTCGAAACTTCTGTGTTTACTTGAAGCAATGAACTGCAGCTAAGTGGATGATGGCAAGTGTTTATATTTGCCAGAAATTAAATTAATTTTGGCACAAAGCACAAAGGACGAGACGTACGAGTAGTAGCAGTTAATGAATGAATGCGCCTAGTCATGTACACTTGTTTTGGCCATTAACGATGGGAAAGGGGGAAAAGACACAAAAAGAAATGAAATCAGGCTGTAAGTGTGTGTGTGCTTTAAGCCCAAAGCTAAGCCGGAAAAGTTTCACCCCGAAAAAAAAAGGGGGAAAGGGGGGGGGGGTGGGTTCTCTCGTCCTCTGCCGGCGACATGCAATGAATATCAACAGATTTTTATGAGCCACACATGTATATGTCGGTCTCTTAGCGTTTCTTGGTCTCCTTTCTGGGTCTTGCCGGGGTTTTCCCCCTTGGTTTTCCTTTGGCTTTCCACCCTCTGCCCAAGAAGTAGCGAATCCCCCGACTGTCCATGACAGAGATAATGATTAGTGTGATGTGCATAATAATCATTCTCATATTCCACGATTAGTTTCCAATTCATATGCGTCTTCTGCCTCTGCCTTTCCATCTCTTTCTTGTTTTTCCTACCCATCTCTTTCATTTCTTTTACCCACGCACGCACTTGGTTGCCATCTCTTTCGGGGGTCTTGGCCACTTTTCCACCTTTAGCGAGGCTTTGTTACAGTGTTACTTCCATGAAATAAACATTATACCTAAAAATATTATATTATATATATATTATTATATTAAAATAACAAATTTTGACTATAAATATACCTTACACCCAAGATATTTATTGTTTAATTTATCATTTTACCATTTGTATGAAAGTATAGCTATATAAACCTACATTCAGTCTCAAAATTACTTTCTTAAATACAAAACTTAATCTTTTCTATGAAAGTAACACTGTACCCCGTTCCTCCATTGTTTTTGTTTCATGTTTTTTTGTTTGTTTTTGTTGTTCCGGCGGGGTACGGAGGCTACAGAAATATTACCACGTAAATTATTAATCAGTCGAATGGGCCACCTCCGCCACTGCCATCTCCACCACTCCCCTGCGTAGCATAAGTTTCCGTCGATTTGTCTGTTACTTAACATGCATAAAATGTTTCCATGAATACATCAAAATATTTTCGCTTTGGCAGCGGCAGCCGAGAAGTAGCATTAACCATGGCCCCCAACCAACCAGCCAACCTGCTGCTGCTGCTGGCTTGTTGCCGCTTTGGGTTTAGGCCATTGGCTTAGCTGGAAAGTGTCGTCTTGGCCAGGGTTTTTCGTCTGAGTCTGACTCTGGTATCTGTCTGCTTGGCGATTCCGACTGCGAGCGCATATTGTGCCTGTTTTTTGAGCAATTTGCTTTGTGATTTTATGCACTTTATGATTTCCTTAATGGCACAGTCGGTCGTCAGTTTTGCTGTGGAGTAGTAGGTGGCTTCCACTGGACTGTGCGAGTGTATCTGCGAGATATGTACATACTCAAAGTGCTGTTATTGATGGCTGATACGGGGACAGGCGCCTCACTTGAGTCACAGATTTATATAGTTGGTTCAGTGGGAAAGCTTAAGTTGGCCATCTTTAAGGGGGGTAATAAAAATCCATTTATAGTTTAAGGATGAGAGGATTATATTTATGTTATTTTCTTGATTTAACTTAAGATTTCTTGTCTGCAAGCCTTAAATCATAAATTTTTCTATGCATAACAAATCATATTTGACACACATTTATTTTCCTTAACGAATAAGCCTCTTCCTAAGTCTTATATCCGAGTGTCTAAGACTTCCTTGAACTTCCTTTAATTAAGTCCAAAATCGAATATCCATCCCAAGGCAAGGCAAACTGCTCTCGAGGCCACTACATCTGCATGTCTGAATCCGTAATTGTTTTCCTCAAAACTCCTGAAACACCAAGACTCCGGAGAGCGCTCAATGCTGGCCCCCAAGGTGGGGCACACCTGTAATTAAGGCCAGGTGGACACTGGCTACCTATGTACAAGTGCCTGTGGAACGAACGACGACTATACACACACACTCGTAAATTTCCATTACAATTGCACAAATGTCACATTAGACGCTATCAAAGCGCAATTTGCAGCGTCTACTAAATCAATAAGCCAAACTTGGCAACCTAACGGATGCGCCGGCACACACAGATACACATTAGCATGCCGGCATGCGTCTGTGTGTGTGTGCATAGAGCACTTTGCATGCGAACCTTCGTGCAAACATAATAAATTGTAACGCGCTTTACATTAACATTTACATAATCGCAATTAATCGACAACATCGGAGCCCGTCGCCACTTTATGCTCCAATCAATATTAATAACCATTGCATTTGGTTACCCTCTCTGCTCCCACCTTGTGTTTCTCTGCTTTTCCCTGTGTTTCCTACATTTCCGATAATGGCCAACTGCTCCTAACTTGGCCTGAACTTCGAAGGGGAGCTTTTGGTGGCATAAACTGTGCCATTTACGGATTTGTGTGACTTCCGGCTACATTGGGGAAGTGTGGGTATTACGGGAGGGGGGAAATCTGAGGCAGCGAGGGCATTCCGGAAAATCAGGGGAAATCGGGTAGAGGAAGGGGCATAGGTGAGGGATGAGGGATACTTGGATACTTGCAGAACCCCAAAATGAAGCCAAACGTAGGACAAGATGTCAAATTGTCAACGCACCTTTGCCGCCATCAAGTCTTCAAGAGGCTGCACATGCGTTTATGCACAGTCCAGCCTCGATAAGTGTAAAATTTATAGAAGTTAAAGGGTTGGCTTAATGAAAATAATTTTTGAAATGATTATATAATATATAATATATAATATCTAATATATAATATCTAAGCACGTTCTTTTTCAAGTTTACCTGTAACAAAACTTTAAAAAATATTAAAAATATTTAAAGTAGGATTTAAATATATTATTATTTTACATGAATATATTATACATATAATTTTTATCAACAAAACTTGTTGAGAACACAACTTATGAATTTATTTTTATATTTCTGTTCAAAGGTTCTATAAAATATGTGAAGAAATACATTTTAGAAATTATATATATTATTTTTTTTATAATTATTTTATTATCTTTTTTAAATATGCATTATGTTTAAGAGATTCAAGGTCCTAAATAAATTCTTAGATCATTTCCAATCTTTATAGTGGAATTAATCTAAAAACTATAAAAAATGATGCAATGAAATACATCATAAACATGTTTTTCGAAGAAACAAATAGGGTTTTAATTTGAAGAATATTTAATGGGCAATCTGTTTATTTATTATTATATTAAGAAAAATATATACATTTAAATTTTACTTAAAAATTACATTGGTTTTAACAACTAATTATTTTTTTGTAAATTTATTTTCAAATTTACATAAAATAGACTTAAAAATATATTTGTTAAATCAATTAGAATCCAATTAGAGGAGTAGGAGTTCTCTATATGTTATAGTTCTTAGAAAATACATTTAAATTAGTACAAAATTATCTCTAATCACGCAAAAACCCTCTTAATGATGCCATAGGACAAGAAGGAATGTCCTATTTAGTGGCTAATACCTGTGCATATCCGAGTGACTGTGTGGGTGGCAATTGTTGCTGGTTTATTTGCAATTATGCCAACTGCCAGCTGCCTGCACATTACACGCTTGTCATAATTCTGCTGGCAGGCGAATGCGAATGTGGATGTAAATGTAAATGTAAATGTGGATGTGAATGCCAATGCGTATACGCAATGTCAATTATGGAAGCGGCTTGGATGCCGCCGAAGGACCGCAGGAAGTGCATATATATTTCAGCAGGGCTTTCGGTCAGTTTTAGGCTAATTAGCACAAATATGATCGAAATTGATTGCCGGAAAGCCAAATGCAAATGCTATCCCGCTGTTAGTTAACATTACCCCCAATATCGTATGCGTATAACAGTCTATTTTATTTTCTTCCAAACTACAAATTCTTCTTGACTTCAGCACCCAAAATTAGCAATAAAAATTATGTAGAAAAAATTATTATTAAATAAAAATGTTGTAGAAAATGAAATTTTATTTCCCGCAAATTCCAGTTTTAATGTTCAAAACAAAAATGCAACGCACAATTTGAAATATAAATAAAAAGAGTGCGCGTTTTAAGAGTATGCTTGCTCTCTTTCACCCTCTGATTCGTGCTTCGTTCAGTTTGGTTTTCTCTCACTTCTTCGGAACATACGAAGTGTTCATTAACAGAATTTTAGGGTTTTTCTAACAGAGTTTCGTTGAGTTTTTATGGTGGTAAAATTATTATGAATGTTGTGGCGCCAAAGAGTAAAGATTTTATCAAGATTTTATTTTTAAATTATATAAATTTAAACATCAATTTGATAAATAATAAATAGTTAAATATATTCAGGTAAAATTCATCTTTTAATTTAAATTAAATTTAACGTTTATATTTTATGTTGAATTGATGTTGCTTTCTTTTTAAAGAATATGGGTTAACAAATAAATAACAAATAAATAAAGATTCTTTATTTTATTTAAAAAGTATGCCAAATTTCTTATAAAAAATATTAATCAAATATTTTATTATTTAATTTATGCTTACAATATTTGTAAGGCCACAATTCATTTCATTTTGAAATAACAATTACAGCTCTCCATTTTTATTTAATAATTAATGCATTTTTCAAATTGGAATTTATTTAAAATGCTTTAAAGTAAATGAATTAAAAAATTCAAAATTCAAACAGAGAAAAGATTTTTATGTATTCACTAATGAGCTTTGTATTTGCCTGAAAATTGTTCGCTTTATTTGCTTGCTAATTGATAACCAACATGTAAACAAATACGCTTTAAGCAAGTTACTACTATTTTAGAACTACTATATGTATATTTTTAGGAATTTAATTATCCTTAAACTTGTGCACTTAATTGGAATCCATCTGCATTTGTTCATTTTTAAAGCGAAGAAGAACTCCAGAATTCCCATTAGATGCACTTAACAGTCCCATTTAACATTTTACTGCCAAGTGCACTATGTTATTCCTAACAGAGCAGGCTATCTACAGCCGCATAACAGTCGAGTCCGAAAGCATCTGTAAGATACTCTAGTCGAATTTCAGAAGTCGAAGCGGAAAGACGCGTTTTTGCTATCGTCCTGAGTTCTGTTCGCCGGTCAAAGCGTTATCCGCCGCTGCACTATCTCAGTCGCACTGAGCCGCACTTGTAATTATTTTCGCCAAAAAATAAATATATACATATATATATGCATAAAACCTTACAACAGCAACAACACAGAGTATCCGGAAGATAAACGAAGTGAATTTTCGGATTTGTTTATGCCGTTCGTCTCTCTGTGTGTGAGTGCGTGTGCCTGCGAGTGTGTGTGCGTGCGGTCGTATCTGTGTGCGTGTCGAGCGCGTGTAAACAAACAACAAACGAGCTGTTTAGCTGTGGATGATATCTGTATCTTTGTATCTTCGGCTCTGATAAGGTGACAAGCTTTGATAACAGAGATAAAACGCAGAAGTCGCGTTAAACACAAGTGCTACCGCAAGTGCAAACTGCAAAAAAAAGAAAAAGAAAACCCTCAAATAAAATAATATCTTGGAAATTGGAGAAAGAAAGAGAGAAAAATCAAAACAAATTGCAAAAAAAAAAGGCTAGGAAAAACCGGCAAATAGGAAAAAGTGAAATTCAAGATATACGACTACTGTAAATACTGCGGTATCCCAGGAAAAAATGGCAAATTAAAGCCGTGAAAAATTCACCTGAAAATTTTATGCACTTGCCGTAACAACAACAACCAATTATTGTGTGTAAAATTAACAACAACATAAAAATTCTTATCGGTGTTGTTACTGCTCTACATACATATATATTTATATATATATGTCTATGCTGGTTAGTTAAGTTATTTGCCTTTTGTGTGCGATTTTTTACCGGCAACCGCGACGCTTCGTCGTTGAATATTGTCTTGGTGTTAGTGTGTCTTGGTGTTTGTGTGCAAACAAGTTTGCAATATTTTTCGCAGTTACCTGTGGCAAGTGTTGCAGCTACACCAACAACAGCTAAAGCAACTACAACAACCAACTGCCAGTTCAGCAACAGCAACAACAATAACAACAAGTTAGCCAGGTAAAGGAAAAATCTACACTGAATGCAAAATGAAACAACAACAAAAAAAATAGTTAATGAAAATTGAAAGCTCATTTGTGACTTTGATTTACCGCTATCCGGCAGACAAGTGTAATTTTTAGCACGTCCCACAGTGAATCACAAAAAAATCACCACCTTAACCCTTTACCACCCCCCAAAGCCTCCTTTTTGTCGAATGAGTAATAACCAGCTTTAAGGTGCAATAAGCAGAAAAATATAAAAAAAAATCAAAGACATAAAACAGATTTTTTATTTGTTTTTTGTTTTTACACAACTAGAAAATATGAGGGAATTATTAATAGGTTTCTCTGAAAATCTTTATAAGGTAATAACAAGCTTGGGTTGCACTTAATTTGATATTTCTTTTCATTTATTTATCGATTTTTAACAGTTATACTGATTTCATATTTTGTATTGATAGAATATGGTTCCTTAATGTTAAATAATAATAATATAAATAGATGTGCATTTTTAAAATTATGTATCATAATTATTTTACTGCCTTACCTGTTTCTCTTATCTTCTGTGGCCATAAATCATATTTCATATCAAATATTGATACGAATTTTGCCATAACGATAAAGTCATTCATGTTTTTTAAGGTCTAGTAGTAAACTTTATTTTACTGACGTATTTTTGATGAGTAATCTAGGGGAAATCTTTGTTTTAAATATCAAATTAAAAAAAAAAATTTTAAATAAATATAGATTTATGTGAAGAAATCGTTCAGATTCCTTTTTAAATTTGAAGCCATTTTACTAAATTTAAAAAATAAACTAAAAACCCAGAACAGTTTTTTTTTAAGCCACAAACATTTCTCAATTTCGAAAATTATTTTCCCTTAATAAAATCCAATAAATGCCTTCTTGGCAAGAATTATGTAATATTTTGATGACTTGAAAATTACAATTTTATTGAGTCATAACTTTGATATAGTTTCGCTTTGTGTAACATCTAAAACGTATATTGAAAACGAACACTCATCGCCTCGCCACAGGCCAAAATCGAGACGTCTAATCGGTTCCGTTCCATATTCTCGGACTGTGACTATTATTACAGCGAAATATTTTCATATTTTCAGCTGGCGATGCACTTGCATTTGCATCGATAGCCATAGCTATAGTGGGGATCACGTAGTGCCTAGCCCAGAGCCGGGTTGATTCATCCAGCGAGCAATATTCAATTTGAAATGCGGTTGACTCGCCGGCGCCGCAGCCAATAATCGTATAAATATGAATAACTAAGGAAACACATCGAGTGTGTGTATATACCACATATATGTATATATATATATATTTATATAGGAGAAATGGAGAAGACGATCGAACAGGAATTGCACTTGTTGTGCGATTATTTTGAATCGCCTTCGTCTCGGATCCCCTTACACTTTCAGTCGAATGTCAATACAAATGGGGGAACGGACACACAGGTTGCCGCGGTTCCAGAGTCCCCCCTTTCTTGGTACGCTAAATATTTACTGATAGCTTTGCTCTGTAATCCAATTACTCAGTACACTCGGCACAAAGTGTTGATAAAGGGGTTTGCTAGTGAAAAGAATGTGGTTAATACCCGTTAATGGCTTTCAAAATCACTCGGCCCGACTTGGTTCTGTCTTTATTTATGGGGGTCCAGACCCAATTAAAGGGGGGTTGCCACCGACGCCACCAACTGCCACATTGCCACATTGCCACATGTGTGCCGAGGGGCCGAAAATAAAGTGCCCCCGTCGAACTGTCGCCTTGATATATACGATACGCGTCGGGATCTTTATTAATATTTATTTCGACTGTACGAAAATAAAATAGAGAACATAAATAACGTTTTGTTTATAAACACACAAGCCGTTTGCCAACTAAAAATAAATGACGCGAACAAACGCAAATGAAAGGGAATCTCTTTAGCTTCTTTTGTTTTATATTTTCTGTCCTTCCAGCAGCTCTTCCGGCTTTGATTTTGATTATTTCTTGTCTGTGAAATGGTTTCTCCGTCCCAATTTCCTGAACTTCCCCCTTTTTGCGGTGGCATATCGTTTAGATCCCTCCTGCCAACAGGTACAAATCCGGAGCAACATTTTTGCTTTAATATAAATTAATTGCTGGCAACCGCAAAGAAGCCGCAGGAAAATGTTTGGTCCCCCAAAAACTGTGGCTAGGATACACAGGACAAAACTCAAGGATTATATACATATGTATATATATTTGGTTTCAATTTGTCAGCTATAAATCATCGAGCCTAATTTTCTCAGAAAAATACAGCATGAAAAATGATTTTAAAATTGAGTGCTGACAGGAATTTTAAGTAAAGTGTTTAGACTTTATTTTTGGTATAGAATTTAAATAATTTGAAACACATGTTGGAATGACAATAATAATATTTTATAAGCTACTTTGTTGATAGGGAAAACTATATAATTTACGCTTTAATAAGAACAAATGTCTTAAGAATAATTTAAACATTTTAAAAGAATATTTAGACACTAAAAATGGATTAAGAAACTATATTTTCTATGCAACTATCAATAAAGAAGCCTTGAAAAAATCTAGAAAAATATTTAAATACCACAAAAGGTATCTACAAATTTTCCACCTCATTTCCACCTTATTTACCTTAATATTTCTCATTGTGTAAAATATGTTAAAGGCTTGTCGTGTGTCGAATTTGGTTTTAGACTTTCGTTGAATGTGTTTTCAATGTTTTTCAATGTCAATCCGCGTGTAACCGCAACAGCAGGAGAAAATGAAGCGGGATTTTCTAATTGAGGAGACTGCGTGAGTTTTGGCCTGCCTGCCTAGAGGAAAATTCCCACTCGAATTGGAATGTAAACAAAATGCGTTATAAAAATAGACAAGCCATGAACACATTTTCCCCCTTTCATTTCATTTCGTTTGGGATTCGCTCTGGAGCAATTCACGTGTGAAATGAACAAAGTGTTGATTTGTTTCTAGGCTATGCGAGCATACTACTACTATATACTACTATATACTATATACATATGTGGGTGACTGCAGGCTGGAGAGTCTGGTGAGGATGGGAATAATGCCAGCAGGAAATAATACAATGTGAGAAGAGCTTGTCCCCTTTTTGCGTAGGAGCAGGCAAATCAAGTTCGGGGAATGAAATTCATTTCATTTTGGTTTGTTTTTGTGTTGCTGTTGCCATGTCACGGTGCACGGGGAGAAATTGATCATTAAAAGGTGTGATTTCTAGGGCTAAAAACTGGGCTTAAATATGTTGAAATAATTCTTATAGCCCTTTTTCAAACGAAGCGAGTTTTAAAGCGATTTGGAAGATATTTTGTGAGGGTAAAATAAAACTTTATCAATATAGATTTATTTTATTTTATTTTAGATCTTAATATATGAAAAATAAAAGCCTGAAAGTTTAAAGTACTTTATGGTTATTTAAGGTTTTATAAATAAATCCTCTTTACTTTCTAATAAAAGTAGATTTTTTAGAAGTCTTGGTTAGCCTCTTTAGGGTTTTAGGAATCTTGCAACTTATCTATAATTTTCATTTACAATTTCTAGAAATTCCTATAAATTTTCTCTCTGTATTTACTGTCCACAAATCCAAGAAATGAAAGATGAAAAGCAGCTACAAAATCTCACAAATGCAGGCGAAGACCCGTTGGACTGCTGATGACGTTTTCGCTGTCTATTGTTGCTGCTGCCAGCGATGATGTTGCTGCTGCTGTGTCTGGCGATGCTGCTGCCGCTGCTGCTGTTGTCGTCTGAGTGACTCCAAGTCCGAGTTCGGAAACGCAGGTCCCAGATCCCAAGTCCCAAGTCTGGCTGCCCGTTAAGGTCGTTGCGATGCGGTTCTGTTTCTGTTTCTGATGTGCAACAACAACTGGCAGCAGCCGCATCTCGGGATCCCGCGCTTTCTTAGCGCTTAAAATTCCGTTTCGAAAATGGAAAACAAAACAAAAACAAAATGCTTGACTCTGACTCCGTCGCCAGCACCCATCTCCCCATCTTCAGCAACTTCAATTCCGAGTCCAAACTCGCAGCCAAATCAACTTGAGCAGTGAAGTGGCCACGCAGCAACAGCAGCAGCAGCAGCAACATGAGGGAGAAAAACAGAGAAAAAAGCAGGGGAAAAAAAGAAAAGAAAAAATTAAAATTAAAACGCACGTAGGCAGCAGGAAGGAATCGGGGGAAGTTAACGTTGTCTGCCCGCGTGGCGCGTTAAGTTGTTGATTGAAGGGTATTTGAGTAAAGTATCTCTACGTGAATGTTGCTTGCAGCATTGCAGCAGCAACAGCAGCAATCATAAATGCAGGCAATACAGCATCTTTTTGAGTTTTTTTTTTGGTGAGGGGGTGGAGTAAGAAAAGTCTGGCTTATATGTGTGTTTTTTTCGTTTGCCGCCGAGATTAACGCGCAGCTGTGCGAGTTACTTTATTGGTTTTTCCCTTACGAACTGGGTTAAGAGTTAATTAGACCAAAAACCCATTCCGGCTAGAACTCAAAAGTTCAATATGAAAATCGTATTGGGTTTCAGGAGGGTTAACCTGCCCTCCTCATCCGCTCATTTCATGCTTAGCCAAACCCTTTGGACAATGGCCAAAAAAAAGAGGAAAACACTCACCAGACACTGGAACCCCAAAGACTGTACCCCAGACATAACTTTTTGTTTCGCTACAGTCTATCCTTGGTATATATTTTCTTAGTTTTTTTGTGTTTTTTATATAATACAAACTTGTAAAAACGTCAGGCGATAAAAATGTTCGATAATCAAAATGAAAACGACCGCCAGGGGGATCAGCTCGAAGAGGGGGGCTCATGGAATGGATATCTAACAATAAAACAGGAAGAGTTCAGAGCGCAGGACACAAGTGTGTGAAAGGTTCGGGATGAAAATGCCTTCGAATGCTGCCGCCGCTGCTGGTGCTGCTGGAAAATCAATAAGCCATGCTTATTGTCAAAGACCAGGGAACAGGCCAACAAAGCGGACAGAAACAGAAATGATATGGCAGCCGCACACACAGACACATGGGGCGAGCAGTCAAGAACATAAAAATGCCATTGACTGTGGCCCATCGTCTGTGATTGTGGAATAGGGATAGGGAAGGGATAGGGATAGGGATAGGGAGTTGCACTGGGGGGAACTAGGGGTATATTATCATATGTTTTGGGTATGGAAAAGAGGATTTAAAGTCCTAGAAAATTAGTAAAATTTAATTATAATTTAAGCACTATTTTTCAGCATAGAAATAATATATTCTTGAATATCAGAATAACAGAATATTTTCATTCTTAGCTCAATAAATCAATATACACTTTATGGTAGCAATATATGTACTTGCTTTCTGGGTATATAACCTTATGATTACGATCTGCAAATGGGGATAAAAGTTCTTGAATAAATAGCATTTGTGAATATTAAATTGAGCTGATTATTTCAGCATTAAAAAAATGTTTTAGGGATATTAGAAAATGTCCAAATATTTATAAAGTAACGATGCCTAATGCTTAAGTCATTAAATAATTATAGTTTTGTTCTAGTTTTATTTGTACTTTTGATAAATTAATATTCCAACCCACAAATTTCTGTCTTTAAAACCTTTCAAGCTTCTTTATTTTGTAGTTCATACAAATATCCTTTTTGTTTTTAATGTAATTAATATTTGGACATTAAATTAGATATTTTTTCATAGTTTAATATTAGATTTTTGGATTTTTAAAATATTTTAGTCAAAGATAAAGTGAACTTCCAACCATTTCCAGCTTAGAATGCTCATTAACAAAACTCAGGAGTTTCATTAAAAATCCCATTAAAGACAGGGCCAAGTCTTACCCCTTTAAAATTGAAAGACAATCCAAAATTTAAAGCATTTTCCCTCCGTGTAAAATTAGAAAAGAGATAGATTTAGTCTGCATTTCCTTGTCCCCACATAATTCTTTCACTGGCGACCAAATAATGAAAGTTGCTTTGCGCCCCGGCAACAGCCAACAAAACTGCATTGCAAAGTTCTAATTTGGCCGGAAAAAAAGAGAGGGAAACCGCTGCCGCATGCAGCAACAAAAACAAAACTGTACCAAAAACAACAAAACATCCAAAAAACGAATAAAAAAAACCAAACACACAAAAAACAACGACGAGGAGGAGAAAAAAAGGCAGGAAAAAATGAAGTCAAAAGCGCACATGGACGGTCAACGAATTCGGGTTCGGCTTTGGTGGTTCTTTTTCAGTTAACACGAAAACGTTGTGAAAGAGCCCGGCTCAGGCAGCGGCAACAGCAACAACAAGAAACAGGTAGTAAAAATCGACAACAGACCGGGTTTACATGGCTATATATGAAGGTGTATGTGTGTTGGCAGGAATAGGGAGGGAAGCGGAGGACTGACAACGCTTAGAAATTAAAGAAAAACACAGTCAACACACACAGAGACAGGCTAAGGCTGAGTTGTGGCCGAAACCCAAGACCGAGCCCCTGTTGACTATCATAATAATAAAATTCGAGCCGTATATATACTCACATATATATTATACATACAAACGTGTGTTTCAAATCGGGGTTAGTGACCCAAAACTGTGTTTTGATAGTGAAAAATTGTTGAGCTCGGCCAAAAAAGAAAAAAACGATCCGAGACCGATATGAAAATGTACCCGGGAGAAGGAGAAGTGAGTGGGAAAATGAATTTAGCATAGTTCCAAAAAAGAAAGATACATAATAAAAAAAAAATCTTAATAATTAATAATTCTTACTCTGATGAGTCGGCGAAAATTGTGGGGAAAAGGCAGCTTACAGAAAGTGGAGCGAATTGCCTAAATTGGAATTGGGGTTAAGAAACAACAACTATCATAAATTTATAGTACAATGATTAATGTTTATATTTGCACTTTTTTTCTCCACTTTATTTATTTGCAGGCAGAAACCAACAACAACAACAACAGAGAGCTGGAAAGCCCAATGCATTCATAAATTATTCAACAAATATTAAATCCAAATGAAAGTGCTGAAAGTAAATAAATCATAAGTAAATAATAAACCGCAAAAATACAACAAAATAACCAAAACGTGTGCATAGTGTAGATCAATACGAATTAGGTATATATATATATATAATCCGTATATCCCTTATATATATCGCGAGTGTTAAAATGCTGCCCATTGCAGCAGCATCTATCATCGTCGGGATGTCCTGTCTCTGAAATCAAAATTCAACCAAATCAAAAAAAAATTATATAATACCCGGGAAGCCAAATCAAAATTGCATTAAATCGAAACTCAAATTGTTGAAGTGACAACAATTTGAGCTAATAAATATATATATCTTCGATCAGACATTGAGCAACGGCCTCACAACGGAGTCCCTAGAGTTTTTGCGTTTAGAGGAAGAGGATTTCAAGATGGATATCCTACCGAGTGGAAATATCTTCAACGAGCTGGAGAGGATCTGCAATACCGGCTACTTTTCATCACAGCCGTCGATCGAGGATCAATGGCAACAGGTGGGTGCCTTTTAAATGCTTCTAAAAAATATAATTTAAAAAAATATGGTGAATAAAAGAGAATATTTAAAGATTAAAATCCATTTGGAACTAGGGCAGATTTCCTGAGAATTATAAAAAAATAATATATAAAAAAATATAAGGAAAATATTTTACAAATATTCAGAATATAGAAGGGTATTTAAAGTTAAAAATCCATTTAAAACTGGGGTAGATTCCCTGAAAATTTTCCATATATAAATTTCCTTGTGTATATCTTAACTTTGTTTATTTACAAATACTCTTCATTTATTTTTATATATACTAGCCATAACTTTGCTTTAAAATTAATTTAAATTAGCCAATTTATAAAAGTCAAAATGTATGTTTCTTTTGAGAATTTAATTCCCAGAAACAAAATCTAAAATCTATTATAGTATCTATTTTTGTGCTATGTTTACTTGGAGAAAAACCACTTAATTTCCCTTATAAATTTCCTTGACTCCTCTAAAAATATATATGTTGTGACCCCTATTTGATTTTTTAAATTATCTTTGGAGAATTTCTATTGTGTTGCCATATAACATAAATCATATTTTACCCCCTCTCCTCCACTAGCCACCATAATAATAATAATAATTTTCCCCGCGGGTTGACGTCAGCCCCTTAGTTGGGTTTTGTTATTTATTTAGCATTTAGGCATTTATCATCGACTCAACTACTTAGTCTAGTCAGCAGTGGTATTTTATCGAAAGTATTAACCGACTTTGTAGCGACTTCCTTCGAAGAGGTTGCGCAAGCAGCCAAGATCGGGAATGTATATACATACATATATATATATGGTTTTAAAATTTCCAAAAGCAAAAAAATGAATGAAAAGCAAACGTTTCAAGGTCCCACTTTCGAGTTTACCTGAGCGAGCGTGAGCTAAAATTAAATTGCTAAAAATTATAAACTCTTGATAAGCGCAGCAGCAGTGTGCGAATATATATATATATTCCGACGATATACATACGTATACCCTGATATATATGTTGGCAAAAAGCTAACAAGAGGAAGAGCCAAATAAATAGATGCCAGCCCATAAATAAGTCAAATTCGCCAGCAGTCGGTTATCATCATCTGAGGGCATGCATAATATATATACTAAATACACGTATATATATATATTTTTTTTTTGCGAATTTTTTCGCACACTTAATATGCAGATGTGTGTGTGTATATTTTATTTTATTTATTATTTTTGTTTTTTTCGGTTGGCGTTCTTTTTCGGTCGCTCTCTATCTTTTGATAAAAGCGAATCGAAGCCGCCGCCAGCTGATTGCAGACAGCTTTGTTGGCAGTGCCTCGTTTTTATTTTCTTGTTTTGTTTTTCTCGTTTTATTATTGTTAAGAAATGCCAATGCCTGTGGCATATTCTGGTTTGCTGCTGCTGTTATCAAAACCTGACGCATAAGGAGATTGTGTTTCGCTTGGGGTACCTCGAGTCTCCCTGTCTCCCTTTTGTTTGCCCATCAAACGCAAAGTCGTAATTCACCCGGCGAGGGAAATCTGCGATAAGGCGGAGACGAGGACGAGGACTCTCTGCCGGAGGCGCCTCCAACTCACAGCAATCCCCACCTTCGGTGTGGCTACCAATTTAAAGATACTTTTCACACCTCCAGTTTATTTGTTTAGTGTACACACACACACGCACACCCTCTGACTTATTTGATTTATCTCAGTCATTCTCAGTATTCCAGGAATGTGCCAAAAAAAAAAAATAGATTTGCCAAATCAAAATACAAATGAATGCCCAAAACCAAATGTTTAACTAAAATTAGCATTGCGGTTCGATTTGCGGCGCTGGCCTTCAACTTTTAGTTATAAACACACACCGAAAATATCTTAAGGCAAATTTTGTCTAAAGTATTATTACCGCATTCAATGAAAACCCAAACTAATCTTATCGTTGCCTAAATTTGTAGCTGCTTTCCACATTTTAAATTCCATTTTTCGACAACACACGGCAATTATACGCCAAAGTTCCCCCCAGTTCCAGTTCGAGTTCTGCTCCCAAGACTTGGCAGTTGAAGACGCAATGCACTCGTTTCATTTGCACAACTTAAAAACTTTTAATTGAACTCGAGTACACATTTTTGCATAACTTTTCGTATTTTGTATTTTGTATTGCCGGCGACGACGACGACGATGTTGACGTTTTTTTGGTTTGAGTTTGAAGAGCCTTTTCAGATACCCTTCACAGGAACTTTAACTCTTTGGCTCAAAAAAAAAGTTGTGGCTAAAAAGGAATTTTTGTAAAGAATTGTGACTTAAATTTGTATGTAAAGTTTGATTAATTATTTCAAAGGATTAATTCTAGGGAACTCAATGAACTTGAACTTGGTTTTCTAGGTTTTATTATTTACTTTAAAAGCTTAAAAGAAATATTAAATAATTCTTTTAAAGCGTATTAAAGTCAGGGGAATAATTTGAATATGATTTTCAATAAAGAAACAGTAGTTAAAACATTCTTTTATACTTTTTTAATTTATTATTTACTTCAAGAGCTATGCGGAATATATAAATTACTATTTTAAAATATATTAAAGTCAGAAAGCGATTTTCCATAAAGAAAGCATTCTTATATTATTAATACTTAAATGTTTAATATGTAAATAATTCTTTTAAAATGTTTTAAAGTTAGGAGACTATTTTAAAATTTATTTTCGTTAAAGAAAGCATTCTTTTGTAATTTTTAAAACTAAAATAATATTAATAGTTACTATTCTAGCTAAGAAAAGATTTTTTAATCAGATTATAAGACCTTTTTTGAATTTATTTAAAATTTTCCCAGTTAGAGTATTTTCCAAACAATTGTATTACATTTTCTCAGCGCAGTTGAGCGTTTTATTTCTTCGCTTAAATTTGATTCGGGGTTAAAAACTTTAAATTGCAAAATTTAATAAAAGTTTTTTGGCGGGACTTGGCAGGTAAGTGGGAGTGCGAGGAATCCGGATGGCAACTTTCTCCAGTGCCATTCCCTCTTTCCCTAAATATTTTCCTTTTGTGTCTATATAGCTGTGTATCTGTAAATGTTTGGTGCCTTTTGTAATTAGAACTTGCGGATGTTTTGTTTATTTCCGTTGACTTCCGCCAGCTTCCGATGCGGCGGCTGCGTTTTGCTGCTGCTGCTTATTGTTTTATTGTAATTGTTATGAAGGGGAAGTGAGTGTAATGGCCAGGGAAAGTCAGGAGGAGAGAGGGGAGAGCAGTGTTATGTTATGGTTATGATGCGTAATTCGGTTCGCCAGTCAGTCAGTCAGTCAGTCAGTCGAACACTTGTGCCCTCTCATTTGAGCAGCTGCTGAATTCCAATTGTTGCTGCCGCAAAAACAAACAAGAAGCGAGGCGGCATCTGCATATGTATTATTTATGAATTTACATACGGTTTTGGAATTGGGAGCTCTCACTGGATCTGTATCCGTATCTGTATCTATTTCTTGAGCTCTCCCGGCTGTTTATCTAAGCTGTGAAATTATGCTGCACACTCAAAACAAATTCAAAACATGGGCAAGGGAAGAAAATGCTTACAAAAATAAATATCATTCGCTGGGAATTGTATTTGGTTTTTACTCTTAATTTATTTCATATGCTGCAGATTGATTTCAATTCGCTGCAAATGTTTTTCTTTCATTTCTGTACAAATACACACACACACACAAATCGGAAACGAAACGAGTTTTCCTTTTGTTTTCACATTTCACATTTCCCATTTTACCATTCAACTCTGCCAATCTATTTTGCTATTAATTTCATTTATAGAATTTGACGATTTTCATGTTGTTATAGAATATTGGTTTTAATTCGCGCTCCTAAGCGGATTCTGTTGGATTGCCCATTGATGTGGCCGCTTTATCGCCCTTTGCCACACTTGCCACATTCTGTTGCGGTGGCCATTTAATGTATTTAAATCATTTTAAATTAAGCCGCTTTCCCCACACACAAATCCCACATGCAAAAATAAAAAGAATAAATAAATGCAGAATAAATTTATGTATTACATTATTTCATTTCCATTTGTTTTTCGGAACGAATCTCCCCCACCCCTGTCTCAGTCCCGCACAAGTGCCGAAATCAGCGACGACAACCTCCTGCCACACCCACTCCCACTTCCACCTCCCACTCCCGCCTCCGCCTAAGCAGACAATATGCAATCAGCAGTTAACATTTAGCACACGCAAAAACGTAACGAAACCCAAAATGGCACGTACACACACTCGCACTCACACACACACACACGCGTGCGGCAGAGTGGCAAAAAAAATGAGGGAATATGGCCGAAAAGAAATGCCCCCGAAAGCGATGCTGCCATTGGGAAATTCATGAAGACAGATGCACAGCCGCACACACATAGACTTACACCTAATAAGCCAAAAGCAGGGACACAAAGAGAAATTAAGATAAAATAAGGGATTCAGGCTAATGCATAATTTTGTTTTATAATTTTCAATACTCTTAACAAGCTTCTAAATTTATTTAATCATTAGGTTCATAAGAAAAGGGTAATAACACAACCATTTTCCTTCAAGAAACATTTTTAAATTAATTAAATAAGCAAAGTTCTTGGACTTTTTACATTTTCAAACCATCCATTATAATTTTATAAGTAATATGATCTTGGAAACATTTTCTAAACTCAGAGAAACAAGAGGTATTTGTAACAAAATTAGAAACATTTTAAATGTCATCAAAGTAAACAGTCTCTAAAACATGATTGATGGGTTTTAAGTTACCATTCGTCATTACCTTTCGTTTTCCCTAAGACAAGTTTGATGGAGCAGTTCCCGAAAAAGTTCTACAAAAATAGGAAAATAGAAGATATATTGTAAAAGATCAAGAATTTACTTAATATTAACTCTTAAAAATTATATAATTATCTAGAGAGTTTAATAAGATTCTGTTTTATTATAAAAGTTGCTATAAAATATATTTTATTTCATTTTATGGAAATTTAAAAAATAAAATAGGAAATTATTTATTTTCTTATAGTTTTCTTATGTGTCATTTAAAGTTTATAAGCCTTTTACTACCTCAAAATTTCTTTATATATTTCTTATTTTGGCCCGGTGCATCAGCCAAGACTTCGTTTGGCCGTGAAGAGAAGAACAGTTATTTTAGCCAAGCCAGCAAAAAAGTGCCGAATCGAAAGAAAGAATGAAAAACAGTCTGGGAAAAGGAAGTGGGCGCTGCTGAGATGGGGGAAATCCGAAATACGTGCAATTGCTGAAAATATGCTCGACGTGAGGGGCAAGGCAAACGTGCGGGCCAAGCGTCCGTGGGCCTTAAATACTTTGCCACCATGCGGCACATCCACATCCCTCCCCTGCTCACCTCGCACCTCTCCCATTCACATCCCCACATCCACAAAATCCAACTAAGCAGCAGCTACCACGTTTGCTACTCCTATTACCCTCAATCATTTATCATCTGGGCTGCAATTAATCATCAAATGCGCGCTCTCGCACTCGCACTCGCATCCTTAAAGCCATCCACCCCATGTCCTTTTATAGTTTTTGTGGGTTGCCCTCTGGATTTATGCTTATAATGTGGAATGCCTGTGTATGTTTATCTGCCGCGCAGGGTGCCCTAGGTGTGGGGGTGTGCGGGGAGGTGGGGTGTATAGTGTGCGGTGGCAGCGAGTGTGCGTTGCTACAATAGATGCTCTCGTACTCTTATTCCTATTCGTATGTGCCGCACATAGCTCACAGCTCACAGCTCACATTTAACTATGCGACAGCAGCACCAGACAGCACTGAGAAAAATAAGTGTAGAGATGGGTGAAGTGAGAAATTATTTAAACAAGAAAATAGCAAATTTAAAATATTTTTGATGAGCTCGAAAAGTGCCTTTGTACTTCATTTAGATTCGATTTGTAAACAAACTTTAAAATAATAATAATAACAAAATAATTTCATTACTTTCTCTTTATTTACATAACTTTTAAACACCTTAGTTGACAATTATAAGACAGAGACCAAGTTAAACCTTTTTGAAAACCTCAATTTTGTTTACAGAAATGCCTCTTCTATGATACTTTAAATTAATTAGAAAATATTCTTTATGAAAATACAAAAACTGAATGAATAAAAATTTTATAATAATATTTATTCACTCCCTGTTCCGCTCAGTGCCTGAGCGCATTATGGTTCGTTGCTCGATCTGGCCGGCGCTGCTCTCGGTTCTTTCCCACTGGTTACGTGCAAGTTTATGATACGACTCTTGGCTGAGCTGAGCTGGAACTGAAGCTGCAGCTGGTTGAAGATGGAGCCGGGGCAGGGTCGGATCTCTTGACTGCCTTGCGGTTGCACTGGCACATTGGCTTACTGCCATCCTGCTGCTGCAGTTGTGCCACACGCAGAGTTAACCAGAAAAGTTGCTGCAACTTGCGGCCGGCACAAAACCAGACTCGCACTGAAAAGCCAAAGTCCCAGCCAGAGCTGCAACCCAGACTCCAAAGTGCGGACTTTCTTGCATAACTGCGATTAGTCTTTTAGCCGCTTGAAAGGTGTCTTTGAGAGGGCCCAGCTCTTGGCTGGAGAGTGAGTGAGCTTAGAAACGGGAATAGAAAGGAGAACACGCGGAGAACGGAGCGTAAAAGAATCATTAAAAATGGTCAGGCATGTAATGGCTCCCCGGGGATTACCTTTCTACGCCTGCCTTTTCTTTCTTTCATTTTAAGCTGATTAACTCAACCCAAGCCTGGGCCCCAAGCTAACCCTTTCTGATTCCGTAATTATTATAATAATCGCCGAGTGCATGTGAGCTCCACTGGCCCACAATTAGGGGTTATGTGACACCCACCTTTAACATTTTCAGGACTCGAAAAACAGACCCCAAGCAAAAACCCACCCGCATGCGAAGCGGACTTAAAATTCTGCACAGCTGTTGGGGCGTTTCATAATTCGCAGGAAAGCGGAAATGTGATGAGGGGGAAGGAGGGAGTTGTGTTCACCTGAGAGTCAGCCCAGGAAAGTTTGCTTTCCATTTTTTTTTTTCATTGAAATGCAATGCCTACAATTAGATTGGCAAGGAGTCGCCTAAATTGCGCATAATTGAGTTGCCGGTTGCTGGTTTCCTTTGGTTTCCTCGAAAATTTCCTACCCTTGGCAGCAGGAAAACTCGAACTCAAACTGGAGCTAGTTGGGCTGTATAAATCATGATTAGGTCTGGACTTTGTCCTTTGATCGGGAAGAGAACCACTAAGAGATACAAATACGGCTTTGATGATTTGGGTTTGGATTTTATTTAGTGCCCTCTTTCGATGGTGCTTTTGTGCTTTAAGTTTGAATTATATCCATTCCTAATTGGTTGTACAATTATGTATGCTTCGGCTGCTGCCTGATAAATTTGTATTTATTAGACTCATACATCAAGTTGGCATCTTTGTGGGTCGGTTGGATGGTCGTTCGGTCTCTTATCCTGGCATCCCTCCGCCATCATTATGTTGCTATATATATATACACCATATATACTATATGAGAGCTCCTCCTTTGCCAAACCCCATCCGAGGTTGACGTTGTCGTGGCTTCTTTTTGCTCTTTTGCTCTTCGGGTTGGAAGATGTGCGCCGTTGATAAAGTCTCTTGGTAATGAGTGGATATGTTTCGTATTAATTACAGTTGTGTTTTTCCCTCCGCCCCGGCTTTTCCTGCCTTGTTAGCGAGAGGAGTTCACTGATTGTGAGTCTGCTTTGCTAATCTGGCAGCGTGGGTTGGGTTTGGGTTGCCTCCCACTGCCCTTACTCCCGCGTGTGGGTTGACTCTTAATTTCCTTCCTTCCACACATCTCTCCAGCCGGCGACTTTCCGATTTAAGCAACGAATGGAACAACTTCTGGCCATTAAAGAGCCTCATCTAGGCACCAGGAGTTGGCCCATAAAACCGGGCCTAGGCAATTGATTGATTTTGCAGCGGAAGGGCTACTTTGATTCTCGTTGCCAATGGCCTTTCTCCGGCCGTTTTATGCCCCAAATTAATCTTTATTGGCCGGCTCTCAAACAACACACAAAAAACCAGCAACATAGAATGAGTAAGAGAGAGATTTCTGGCCGTAAAAAAAGGCGCAGCAAGGTCCTGACAAATTTTACGACCGGCACAAACTAATCCTTTTTTAATAATGTCCACTCGAGGGCCACGTGCCGCGAGCCTTCGCCTTCGCCAGTGCCAAATCCTCCACTCCACTCCACTCCACACCACTCCACACCACTCAGTTCCACGTCGTCATCTTTCATTGCCAACTCATTTAAGCGCGAGATACACAATTTCATTATGCCACAGCCAATTGCACACTCATTGTTTTATTTCTTATGTAAATTTCGAATAAATACAAATACGCGTACGAATCCAAATACAAATTGTTTTCCATTTCTTCGGGTAAACAAGCAGAACGAGCCAAGCCGCCATCGTCAACGTCTTGGGCAAATGTTTGTGCAAAAAAAAAAAAAATAAAATAAAGGAAAGAGGAAAAACGAGCGGAATATTATGTAGAAAAACTGGAAATAAAAGGCCAGCAACCAGACCAGAACCAACCACCCCGACAGCAACCCCTCGGATAAAAACTGGAGGGTAGAAGGCGAACCAGGAACAAGAACCGAAAATTGCACGAACATTTTGTATTTTGGAAATTGTGTATTTTAAATTTTTTGCACACTTGCTGTTTTGTTTAATTTTGCACACGTCGAGACGATGACGACGACGAGGACGAGTGGGTGGGTGGCTGAGTGGGGTTTTTGGTTTTCCGAGGGTCCATACAGGGTGCCAGGAGGGTGCACGAGTGCCAGAGGACGTGGTGCGGCATGGTGCTTCAGCGAGCGTGTGCGCTTGTGTGAGTCCTACATAATTTATGGCACGCAAGAAGGGGCAGCCAAAAAAAATAATGTATATTTTAAATAGAGAGTCGAATTTCTGAATACCCTTTAGTGGAAATAATTGGGAAATTATGAGGAGAATTTATTGAAATTTATATTCAAGAAGAATGTATTTAAAGTCTTAAAAATTTTTAAATTAATCTGTTAACATCAAGACTTCAAGACTTCAAGACTTTTCTAAAATATAAAAATAAAAGTGGGAAATATATAAAAATTTTATAAATTTTAAGAAAATATTTAAGCTATAAAAATCTACGAATTTCACATATTTTTCTTATCAAAACTTTAAAGCAAGTATATTAGAATTCCTAGCAATAAAGTACAAAACAGCTACTCCTTAAATTTAATTAAATTAAAAGCAATATAGTAATAATAAATTAGGACAATTTAACTCTTGTTTTCGAGTCTCTAGAGATAGTTTTCCCAAAACACACCACCCCTCACCTATCATTCAACCATTTTTCCAATAAAAAAGACCAACCGAATGCTTCATCCAATTTAAGTTTTAAGGGTTATTGATATATCAATCGAATGACAGTGTCTACCCTTCGTGAGGGCATCAATATGATTGCCTTGTACTTTGGGTTTGTAAAGCGGCGGAATGAGTTGTATTTCGCCGAGGGCGGTGGGAGTGAGGGAAGGGCGATTTTTAGACGCTAGACGACCGCCATTGTTGCCGGCTGGCGGTCTGGCAGTTTTGGCCTAGTCCTGGTCCCCTCCTAACGAGCATACTTCCCTTTTTTTTGCCTCTTTTGGAAAACTGGTGAAAAATTCTCGAGGAAAATGTATGTCAAATGTGTGTGTGTGAGAGGGGTGGACCGAGCTCAACGAGATGGGAGTGCGTGGGTGCGACTGCCAGTGATTTGTGCGATGTGGTTAGCAGTTGGGCCAATGCGAAAGCAGTTGACAGTTGTCCCCGCTCTGACCGGAATTTGTCAGTTGCCTGGCCAGCCTCAGGCAACGGGCTAATTAAAGGGCTCCCGGAACATAAATTACATTTGCTAAGCTTCCAGGATACCATAAGCATTGAGGAATTGCGACCTTGGAAGGCCCACAGCAGTAGTGCTGCTGCTGCTGCTGTCGTCTGCCTGATGTCTGATAAGTGATAAGACCAAATGGCGCCAATGTCTTCGAGGGCGACGGCACAAGTACAAACACAAATAGTACATTTAGCCTTCCGCCCGCCGAAAACGAATATTTCCTAATTCCCAACAATAGGCGGCACTGATAAGAACAATATTTCTGTGTGTCCCAGGGCTGAGTGTGTGTGTGGTGTGTGTTTATACAAAAGCAATTTTCGGCTGCTGACACATTGGCCATAAAAGGGATCAGGACTTGTGACCCGCCTGCTCGCATATGGCGGTAAATTGTTTTCCCTTATTTCTCAATATTTTCCTACAAACATTTCCTTTATGTCTGCAATTGCATGGTCAACGCCTTTGGCTACACAGCAAGAATATAATAAGTGATTATTATTAGTAATTCATTCTTTGGAAATGTAAATCAGTATGAAATTCCATTGAATCTTTGGTTTCATAAAATAATTATCAGACATAAAGTTATAAATACTTGGGATTCTGTGTGGAAAATATATTCTTGGGTCATAAATTGATAAAACATTCCTTTGTTGGTTTCCGTGTATAGTTTGATGTTGGTGCGATGATAGGGGCGTGTCGAAGCATTCACATTGGGTGCTAAAATTCGATGCTGGCCGGCGGCCATGGGTTAAGGGTTCAAGTGCTGGAGAGGAGGCATTTTGCCGACGCTTCCTGCGGGGCAGATAAGGCGTGAATCACAGAAGCTTGTTGAATCAGGCAAACCCTTTGTGTGTGAGTATCGTGCCTCATATGCTGCTCCATATCAATTCGAAACAAACAAAACGGCAATAACAAACGAATTTATTTTGTTTCGCTTTGGCCTCCAAAAATAAAGAGTAAAAATAAAGAAAAATAAAGGAAAAACCCCCAACAGGGCCCCATCCATATATGTTAATCATCCATTCAAACAGTTTTCAGCTCATATAACATCACGAAAGAATGCGTTCTCCATTCCAATGGCAATGGGAATATGGATATGGGAATGGGTAGGGTTGTGGGCCTGGGAAGCGAATGCTCTTTGGAGAGGAACAGCCGGAACAGTGGCACCCCTTGATCCAATGTCTGGGCTTGGGTCTCAGCCCATCCCCCGGCGCGTCGCCTTCTGGGCTATATTTCACACTGTCTGCCGCTGCTGCTGATGATGAGTTGGGATGGCAAGCCCAAAAATGAAATCAATTTACACACCCCACTGTGCCTGTATACCCCCCACCCCCCTGTTCTTCCCCCCCTCAGCCAGGAACCTTTTGTGTAAGGGATCTTAGCGCCTAAGTGCATCAATTGACGCGCTTTTTCAAATGGAAAGTTCCCCCAATTGCATTAAACAAATTGAAAATGCTGGCACAGCAAGAGAACTGTAGGAAAATGTAAGAAAAACTCAAAAAGAGAAAGCACTCTACACTCCACACTCTTCCCCTTTAAAGTGGAAATTCTATTAAGCCGACTGTCCGTGACATTTTGTAATTGAAATCTGTGGTCGCTGGTCGGTCGCCAGACCCACAAGCAAGTATACAAAAATTAATAAGCCAAATAAAATATCGACTAGTCCGATGGATTGATCCCAACAAAGGCAATTTATCAAGTGGCCTAATCATAGGCGAGGGGGAAGGAAGGAAGCTGGCCGAATTGAAAAGAAATTAAATATATGTAAGTAAGTCTGAGTCAGGCGGAGATAGAACCCCAAACAGGATGGAAGGAGGCCTCAAATGATAATGATTGATGGCTCTGCAGAAAGGAATTTTGTTGTTGCTGATAAAAAGAGAGGCCTGAACAACAAAATACAGAATACTTTTTCCCCGATATACACTTGTATTCTTGACTTTTTATATACATTCACTTCAAAAGCGATGAAAGCCAGTAAAAGGGAATTTTTCTTTTTTTATACTTCAGTCGAGATAAGTTCATTTCTCGGCTCTCTCCCACTCTTTATCGGCTTCTGAATAAAAAATGTACAAACTTGAAATAAATATGAAATATTAATGAGACACCCCCGCACACACACATATGTATGTGGAAAATGATAAATGTGGCAAAGCCCAGGGAGGAGTGCTAAAGATTTGCGCCTCATTTAAAGGGGATTCGTTCCTTTTGGGGGGTTCAAGGTTAACTGTCACTAAATGACTCAGCAAAAGGACATATCCTAACACACACCACACACATTATTATGACAAATTGATTACATGTAATTTTGTGTCTCCGCTCGGCTCCTTTGATTAGGTGCCAGCTGAAGAGAGATTCGGGGCAAGTTGCTTCCGAAAATTTGTCTTATTTCTGTTGATTTATATCTTCGTCTTGGCATAGTTTGTCTCCCCTCGTTTTTGCCGGTGTGTGTATGAGTGTATCTGTGTGTGTCTGTCTTTTATTTGATTTCAGCTAAGATGATTTCGCCTTAATGCATTGAATCGAGCCAAACAGGAAACCTTTGAAGAAGCTCATAGCTCTGCTGCTGCCCAAAACATTTTTGGTGTTTTTTTTTTTTGGGCCAATTGAAGGAAGTGGAAGTTGGTGCAGAGAAAGAAATATACTATAGGATTTTCTTAGTATTAGAATTTATTTAGAATTTTTTCCCTTGTTTTCATAGTTGGAAAAATGCTAAACTTCTTAGAAAAGTATTTAAAAGATTTGTGGTTAAGGAAACCTTTAAAGAAAGCTCAAAAATGTAAAAATGAATATATATGAAATACCTCTTTATGATCCTTTTTTCTGGCTATATAAAGAACATCATTTTATTTCCTGTGTTAAAAAAAAAAACGCCTTTTATATATCCCCAGTTATAAATTAAATTTTTCATTCTACTTACATTCGTTCCGGCCAATCGTCTGCCTCCACTCTCCTTCTATTTTTTGGGGAATGTTTTTATTTACGGTAAATTTCATTTCGATTTCTTTTTCGATTTTTCCTTTTTTTGTACATTTTTTTTTTTTTGCTGAATCGGCTGTCTGCACTCCTTGAGACAGGCAACGACTTCGATACCAAAACCGAATGGCCAATCAATAACATTGGGCAAGACATGCAGCCCCCGGAAAACCCGAGCCCCGACTATGGAACACTCTAAACACCAATTGATGTTTATATGATAATGATTAATGACTACGTTACTTTTACACAGATTGCTTTCCGAATGGTTTCGGTATCGGTATGGGTGTGAGCTGCTATGTGTGTGTGGAAAAGCCTATTTATTTATAGGCCCCTCTACAAAAGACCATTTTCTTGCTGCCAAAGACTGGCGCCTAGCTCTCTTTTCCCTTTGCATGTCTCCAGTCTTTTGACAGAGTTTTAGTTGCGTTTAGCTTAATTTTTTTTGGGAGGAAAATGTCTGAGGAGAGCGCGTCTCATTACCAGACATTCATCAATTGCTGGCAATTTGTTTTGCAAGTAAACGGAGGAAATGTAGCAGGCTCCTTGTCTTTGGCAGCTTCCTGTTATTCATTTGGGTTATCCTGGGGTTTTTGTAGAGGGGGTATATGGGGTTAAGGCTTAAAGTAAACATCAGTTTTGGGATTAAGGTATTTCAGGATACTTTAAGCTGTTTATTTATAGAATTTTTAAAGGGTTTATATATTCAGAGGGTTTTGAAATTCTTTAGAAAGCTGTGGCTATAAATGTTGAATGATAAAATACATATAAACTGTCTCAATTATTTTATTTTATAATTTTAGACACCTTTTAAAGGGATATTTAATATCCAGTAACTTTTTTAAGCATCCTCCCTATGAAGCCTATATTAGTCTCCAAATATCCACAACTTCCCTGTTTTTCCCATCTCTTTTCTACTTGCTTTTTTATATTCCTGACATCCTTCTGACCAACTTGTAACTGTTACTAATGATGACAACTTATTTTGGCCTAAATGGTCGGTCGGGCAACACTTTTATTGGTTTTTGTAATTAATGATGCTGGCCAAAAAGTGCGGAAATGACTTTGTGGTTTGCTTCGAGGTGTTAGACACACCTCCAGCCTCCTCTACACTCGAATATCCTCACAACTGAAAAAGGTAGAACCCAAGAGAAGCTCTAAGTTTCCATTAATCAAATGCACTGATTAGAGAGCTGCAACCCTGGTTGAAAAAATAAGGACGAGCAGGACCAAAAGTCGGGTCAGAAACTGCCCACGGGCCCTGACTTTTATGGGCTGTCGTCCGATTGTCACAGTTGTCAGTTGGCCAGAGCAAATTACATTCGTGGCAATTAAATTAGGCAAGCAATTAGGCCAGCGGCCGGTGGTAATGGTAACAGGACAAAAAGGGTTATGCCCACACCCCCCCACGTTGCACATCGCAGGAGGAATATCGATGAGCTCAAATTAATCAAAGGCGAAAGTAATCATTGAGTCTCGACATTGCCAAATGGAATGTCAGGAGGTCCGTTGGAGGCGTGGCACTTTCTGTCGGCGTTAATTGCTTGGCGTGTTCTTCTCCTCCTCCTCATCCTGCTCTTGGTCCTTGCTTTGTTCTTCATTTCTTTTGGCTGTTGCGCCTTTTTACAATTTCATTTGTAATTTATCATTGTTTGCCTTCGCTCTGGGTGCCTTTCCACTTCAAAAATAACACAGAAAAAAAGGAGAGTAGGAAAGGAACGAAGGAAAGCAGGAAAGAAAGGGTTTCCTCGATTCACTTTACTTTGGCATTTAAATATTTTATTGAGTGCCTCAAATTGTTAATTGTTTTTTTTTTTTTTTTGGGAGAAGGAAAAGGGATCTCTGTCCCTCCCTTGAGCCAAATCGATTCTAATTAGGGGCCTGTGTGTGGCCATATCCATATCAAGGATGGCCTCGATTTTTCCTTGCTAACTGAGTTAGGCAACCCTTTTGGCGGGTTCTGTCCTGAAACTTGGCAGCCAAGTTTGTCAATTGAGTTAATTTGGGCCATCGCTTTATGCATGCCTGATGTGCTCTTTCGCGGCTTATCCTTGGAGTCCTTTGGCGCTGGCAACATCAAAGAGCGGCAGCGGCTGTTAGCCAGACAGGTGAAAATGTGCTGCGACTCCTCGCATGGAACTTGATCAAAGGACAAGCAAACAACAAACTTTTTCCAGAGCTCCTTTTTTATTTATTATATTTTTCTTCGTTTTTTTTTTTTTTGTGGCTGAAAGGTGAGAAGCATTCGAGGAATTCGTAATGAAGCCACGATGACGTTTTAACTTTGGCAGGCGGAGACGAAGACCCCTGCCTATGCCGCAATATGTTTTTGGGGTTTTGTCGCGCTGACAGCTTTTAATAAAAGTTGCCTTCTGCTGGATTTTCATTTTGATTTTCCCCCAGTAGCAACCCTTTTTTTTACGGCTGCCTGACCAAGTCCCTGACCTTCTTCATGTGACATATTTTTAAGTAAGTTGTCAAATTATTTTCACTGTTCCAAACAGCAACTGAAATGATGTCCTACCCTTTGCGGTTTTTTCCTGCCTGCTTTGTTTGTTTGCGTAGAGGAAAATGGAAATGAAAATGGGGAAAAGTCAAATGCTGATGATGAGGACAAAGGCTAATAAGGGAAACCTTTTTTTCTGTAATCGAATACACAACAAAAACAAAAAAAAGCGAAGGTGGCACACAAGGAAGACAAGGAACTCACCCTCTTTGTGTAATTTGAGACCTGTAAAGGAAAATGCATTCTCATAAATCTCCAAAGTGCCTTTCTATTTGATGCCAATCTATCGGCTTTACCACTTCTTTGTTCACACATATCTTAACACATAAAAGAAAATAGAAATCTAACGAAACATCAACTAATTGCAATTCTTTTGTTCTCCTCCTTGCAGGTAATTTCCAAAATCCAGTATCTCCACCAGAATGATGCACAGTTTCATGAGGACGGCGATGGCAAAGATGGACAGAACCAGGCTCTTGCTGGGACCCTCGAAGCCTCCATTGCAATCTAAACTGTCTTGTGACATTTTTCAGAGGTTTTTCCGGGGGTTTTCCTGGGATTTCGATTTTGATTTTCTATTTTTGCTTTTCCGTTTTGGCTGTGTGAGTTTGTAGGCAAGGCCAGAGCTCGAGAGAGAAAGATTTTCACCACTTGACGTGTGAAATGCGTAGCCAAATACAGTGAAAGCCAGCCGGCAAACAAAAGATCTCCATTCGAATGCACATTTGTGTTGTGGCTGCTGCAGCTGCTGCTGGCGCTGGCGCTGGTCGAAATGGAAATTTTCACACATCCTCCCCAGTGGTAGACCAAAGGCCCGCCGCTCATTATGGCCCGGGCGCCCACAGTACGCAAATTATGCCAGCGACTGCAATAAATACCCGTAAGGCCCGGCAAGCTTCTGTTTGGACATTGGCCAACATTGGAAAAGGTTGAACGAGGTAAAAATCTGTGGCATGGCGGCTCTAGAGATGTGTAAACAGTAGTTTTTCTGTTGGTTTTTCTCGCTCTCCTCGGGGGGCTAAGCCACACTACTGCCTTGTCTTTTTTCATGTTGATGTTAAGTGTTTTTCTTTCGTTTCGGTTTTCAGTTTGTGTATGTGTGTCGTTCAGTGTCGTGTTGCCTCAATTTGTGTTTGGCTAATGAAAATACCTTCGAGAAACAGACACAGCTTGGCCGCCAGTAAGCGATTTACGATATTCGAGGGGGGCCCCCCAACATTTTCACTTGCCCGTCGAACACATTCCATAGCAAATGACTTCATTGTGAGCAACGGCAGTTCGCTGAGCTATAAATTCGCAACCGCAAGACAATGGGCGCCCAGAGCTGAGATCTCTACGAATCGGGGGCAGTCTGGCGGGTTAACAGTCGACCAGACTTCTCCTCTCCATGATGTTGATGATGATGATGATGCGTTCGTAATGGAATTCAATGCATTTAATGGAAATTCTCGCATTTACATAATCGATGCAGGGCAGCCAGTGTGCCAGTGCCAGTGCCTTGTGCCTTGTGCCTTGGAGCAAAAAAATATAAGCTCGCACGCAAATTAAGCAGCTAGCAACTCTTGAGTCTACAGGCCAGTCCCTGACCATGCCAACTCAATTTGCCTGAACCATTTGCCCTCCCCGGCTTACCCCTTTTGTAAAATTTACATTTTGAGGGGGGAGTGGGGACCGAGACTCCCAGCATCATCGTTTGTTCTTGTTGTTTATGCGCTTAGATTGCGCCTGTGTGCAGGTCTTGATTTAAGATACTTGCTTAATGTGTAATTTAGTGCATTTAGATAAGTTGCATAGTGAATTTTTGATGTGTGTTGCCGTTGCCAAGGGAATTTAATGCATTGTCTTGCATTTCTGTGTCTGCCTGCTGCTGCTGCTGCTGGTGAAGCTGAAGCTGCTGCTGGTGCTGATAATGCTTTTGTTTATTTAACGGCGCTAAGTGCATTGGTTGCATTTGCATAAATCGTTCGGTGGTTTTGCATGCTGGAGAGCCCTCGGTTGAGGAGTGGTGGGTGGGGCAGAGCAGAGTGCAAGCCGACGCATTAAACAATTTGTGGCATTTAACAGACGTAATAATATTGAAAAAAGGGCCAGTAGTTAACCCATTGAGGTGGGTTTTTGTCCCTCTTGTAGCCTACAATGGAGGTTGTTTTATCTCTAATGACTTTATTTCAGTTTTCCTTGCCTTTAATTCATATTTAAAAGCAGAAAATTGGTTAGTTTACTTCTTTATAGCTTTTAAAATATTTTAAAGAATTTTCAAGGACATTAAAAGGTTGTTTTTTAATTTTAAAATTGTTTAAACTATTTTCTTCTTGTCTGTATTTAATTTTATGAAGCAAGGACATTCTTAGCTTTGTTCTAAATATTTTTATTTATTACTTTTAAGTCTTAAAGGACCAGAAATCTATAATAGCTTCTGTATATTTTATTTTCAGTATCAGGAAATTGTTAAACCTCCTCCTGTATAATTTTTAAAATTATGTTAAAGGCTTTTCAAAGGCTTTAAAGTGTTGTTTTAAATATCAAATCCCTTTTAATAAATTTTCTTTCATCTTTAATTAGTTTTTAGTCGCAGTAAATTCGTTAGCTTTGTTTTATATTTTCCTTAAAATACTTTAATAGCTTACAAGGTTCATTTATAGCCTTAAATCTCTTAAAATCTCTTTGGCTTTACCTCATTTCCAGTATCGGTCACATTTTACACTTCCTTGATTTAAAATCCACCACTATTTGTTGCCATGGGTTAATGTCCAGCTATCGATGGCCTGGTCCAGCAACAAGGGTATCAATGTTTTTGTCCGCTCGCTGCCTGTGTGTGCGTTAATCACAAAAGCCAATATGCAGCTGAAAGCCGTTTGTTAATGCGTTATGCATTGCCACACTCCACACAACACAGCCCGCTGGCTTGCAGCTTTTTTCCCATCCGCTTCACACCCATTGTGATGGCATTAAATCCCGCAGAAAATTCCTTTCTGGCTGGCCAGCCTGTGATAAATTACACAACGCACACACCATAAGAGAGAGTGTGAGAGGAGACTCGCATTTAATAAATAAAAATTCCATTATGGACACTCAATGCCAGCCTCAAGCTCAATCAAATAACAAAGAGAGCCTCTGGCTGGGCTGTAATAAATGATGTTGCACCTCCTGCCGCCTGGTGGGGCTTCAAAACTCCGCTTACGAGCCAGGGACAAGCTTGTCAATTGCCGAAACATGTACTGTCCCCGGTTTTTTTGCACAATTTTTTTTTTGCGAAAAGGGAATCCTAGTGGCGCCGCTTCCAACGCCCACAATGTCCAAGCTTGTTGTTGCATCATCGGGAAACCGGCATGCAACAATTGTGTGTGCCTCTGAAACAGAAAAAAAAATGGAAAATCCTGTTTTTGTTAGCCTTCTGTTGGTGTTGTTGCGTTTGCTTTTGCTGCTGCTGCCGCAACATGCTGTAATTAACCCGTTTGTCATGCAAATAAATCAAAAGTAACACCGCTCTTATACCCCTCCCTTGGGTAGGGAAATGGGGCCAGGAAAATGTGTTAAATGTGATTTCAACTGCATTTTGAGTGCATTTTTCTTGTTTTTCACAAGAGCCATAAGCGTTCCCAAACCCAAAATAAAAATTAAAACTCATTTGCAACTACTTGATCATGGAATGCGGAGATTTTCATTTAAAGGAATCTGATTTTTTTGATTTTCTCGTTTTTCACTCTGACAGCGATCAAAATTTCGTGGTTGGCAGGCAACCAAAAAATTTTCACACTCGCCTAGAGACCAGAAAAAGTCGAAAATTAATTGCAACCGAATGCGTTAAATGCCTCCTCGCACGGGGATTTTTTCAGAGGGGATTTGTGTTGGGGAAACGTGCCCGGGATCCCTTGTCCGACGATCGACTGCAATTTAATGCCTCAATTTTCACCAACCGAATGCTACGTGCGTTCCCAAAAATAGCCAAGAGTTTTGCCTTGTATTTGGATTATTTCGGTTTTGGTTTTTCAGTTTTCTTTGCCTGTGTTTTTTGTGTTGTTTTTGTATTTTCCTTGGGCCCCCGAAGACAAGTTCCGCGTGCGCCAATTTTGGCCTAAATGGCAATGAACTTGAACGTCGTCGCGTGGAAGTTTCTTGGCGCCCTGCGATTTGATTTTGGTTTTCGTTTTTCGTTTTTATTTCTTTTGCTTTTTCTTTTTTGTGTTTATCTTTGTCGTTTAGCGTTCAGTTTTTTGGTCACGCGATGCCGTCAGGCGTAACAATTAGCCCAAAAAAAAAAACAAAAGGGAATACATATATAAATGTGTTATTAAAGGTAAGAGTGAGTGACAGGGGGAAGGGCTAACTGACTGCTTTGACTGATAGATGGACAATAAATTTACATTAATTTTCGTTTGAAATGGGTCCAAATTGGAGGCCTAAAAGAGGCCCTAAGAAGGCCAATCAAGCTAACCAGGAAGATGAGATTTTTGGGGGGTTTTCAGTTAATATTTTCCCCAGATAAAATTAAAATCTTTAAGATTATTAATTTTAATAATAGAAAATATTACATTAAATATTTATAAAATATTTCGTTTGCCTTAAATTTTCCTTTTTTAAATAAAGTCTCTGTAGAAATTCCCTTTGAAATCAGCAACCATTAGGATTTATGATGTAAAAGTTTTCTTGATTACCTGCCAGGACTTTTGTATGTTTCGCTTACTCTCCTGTTACATTTACAACAATTTTCACTGTATCCAAACACACACACACACACACATGGCAAACTTTCACGCACAGTTCTCACCTAATAAAAGTGACGAAGACATTTTCTTCGTGCTGACAGGCGGCGGCAACAGCAACCAAAAAAATAACTTTGCAACAAACAAAATAAAAAACAAGCCAGAAAAGAGGTGATGTATGAAGATGGGCGAAGTAAACCCAGGGAGGGCGAGAGGGTGTGAGGGGCAAAGCTTCCTGGAATTGGGGGCGTGACAGCATGAAGTGTAGCGTAATAAAATGCACACAATTTACGCAATTTACGTAAAGCTAAAAAACATAACAGGCAAACAAGGACAATAAAGGGCGATGGCGGGGAATAAGTAATGGGGGGAAGTCGCAGCAAAGGCACTTAGCCCACACACACACATACACACGCTTGCCTAGTGATGATGGCGGCACTAAATACAGTTGTTGTTGTTGTTGTTGTTGCTGCTGTTGATGTCCTGATGTCCTGGCTGCTGTGCGTTGGCTCGATTCCTTTGCCGCAGCAACAGCAGCAGCATCAGCAGCTCCTTGTTGTTCAAACGGTTTTCAACGCGTTTTTCGCATTTTAACAGCCGCCATTTTGCTAGCGTTTGTATATTTTTCTAGGTTTTCCCAGTTTTTCTTGTTATTTTTTTTTCTGTTAGCTGCTGTTGTTGCATTTGCCGGCTTTACGCTGTCATTGTCATGGTTGTTGTTGCCGTTTTTGCCGCTGAAATGTTGCTCTATTTGCCAGGGTTTTGTTTCGTTTTCATTTTGGCAGCCCAGGGTGTGTGTGTGGTGTTATTTTTTTCATTCTTGTATTTCTGCTGGTTCTTTTTTTATACATTTTCTTTTAGCCAGCATGTTTCGAAATTCAATTTTCGTCAAGTTGGCAACAGGCACATGAAGACAGCCAGTTGACGTGGGTGGGCCAGGAGTAGCTGCCGCTGTTCCTGCTGCTGCTCCTGCTGCCTCCTCCACTTGTGACAAGAGCAACATTTGTCTATGTCGAGCTGCGACGACATGCAATAACTTTAACTGATTTTTCGCACACACAACACACAGCCAGCCAGGACGAGGACCAAGTCTGCCGAGTATTTATAATTCTATTTATGTTTCAATATACGGAGTATACTGTGCTTTCCTGCCTGGAAAACTGGCCACACACACACACACACACGCTGGGGCAGCCACTCAAAAAAGTTCACCCGTCAGGCTTAATGATAAAGTGAAAGTTTTTTCAGCCTTGGCTGGCTCTCACAGCTTTTCTTGCCATCTTGTTGCACATTGGCTTTGCATGCGACACAGACAAAGGACCAAAAGGAGCAGAGGCTTCGCCAAGGCTACAGCTATGGCTTCAGCTTTGGGAATCCTGCTGGATGGTCTGGCATGAAATCAAGTTGACTTTTCATTAACAGCTCAACAATGCCTGGCTCAGGGGAGGGAGAGTGAGGGATACTCTGTACTGGGCTTTTCGGTTTGCTTTGGCTTGGCTTGGCAAGCCAAGTTAAGTTGTTTTTACTGCCTGTCATAGCGGTACTTAAAAAGCACATACACACACATGTATGTATGTACTAGATGCGGGTGTTTCAAACCAAAGTTGTCCCGCATTAAGATCCCTCCTTCGTCTCCACCCCCGCACTGCAGCAACAACAGCAATTAATGCGATTTGTTCAACATTTTCCATGTTAACTACTTGAAAGAAAACACAATTTTCGTTGCCTCAACCAACAAAAAAAAGGCCACAAAATTGTAGAAGGAGAAGGCGAAACATTTATTATTATAATAATAAATTGCTGCAAATGATGATTGACATTGAATACGTGTATGGTGCCAGGGTGTTGCTGTACGATGCCGATGTTCATCAGCAATAAAAATGGCAGAAAATTGCGTATACGCAACGTTGCACGTTAACACAGTCGGCGATTAAAAGGCGCTCAGCCTGGTTTTACGAGCCCCCAGCCCCCAGCCACCCAGTGTCACCCACATATACATATATATATATATATATATCTATATGTACAGAAGATGATCTGGGCTGCTTCATAAAAATCCCCATTTGACGTGACTGGCGAAGAGAGAGAGAGGAAAATGCTTCCTGGGCCACTTGATTAAATGAATATTTCGCTGCGGTGGCTGCGTGACTTCCTTCGAGTGCCACCCATTACCTAATGCGGCCGAGTTGCGTCGAATTTTTGGTTGCATTTGAAATGAGCTAGCCTCGGAAATATGTATAAGAAATTCCCATAAATGTTTGAGAGACCTTTGGCTGCCCTCTCAATATTTAATGCCAATGGAAGAAAGTATGCATTTCGTTTCAGGGCGTATTTCTCTGGTTGTCAAGCACTTTCGCTTTTAATTAATTGATATTAGAGACCGGGCAGCTAGCTACCTATCATAGCTAGCCTCAGCAATGTTTACCCCGATAGTGAGGAGGCAAACAAATCGCATGATAAGATATTGTTTAGAAACTTTGGCTAGCGATAAGGGCTTGGATTCAATTAAGGTAAGTTGGTCAATGCCTTGGCCTGGCGGAAACTGTGCCACCTGAAAAATGGAGTCAATTCCCCCTAAATGCTTCTTCTTACGTGCACATCTCTGTGGGATTTCCCCGCTTTGTTGTCAGCAACATCAAGTTGCCATGGCGCTGGCATCGTGACAGGTGCCACTGCTGCACTGTGTGGCAATGTACGTAGTACGTAGTACTACGTTCTATGTATTGTTGTGCAGCTGGGCTGCGTAAGCCACGCCCCAAATATGTCGCGAGGCATTAGGCCGCGAGGATGCCACTTAAATGGACTTCCTTAGAGCAGTTTCCCAGCATGGGGAGTTTAGTTTTTCCTGTGCGTGTCAGCCTGGGCTGTCCATGTGGCAGTTTGTCAGTTTGTCAGTGGCTCAGCTCAGACTGTTCAGTCACTTGATTTCTATTACACTTGACAATTTCGTTGGCTCCGTTCTAGCTGCTGCTTGCTGTCTTTGCCTTTTCACGCTGACATGATTTTGACACATAAATGACAAAGTGTTTAATATCTGCTGGAATTATGTCACTCGCCTGGCATTTCGAGGCATTTCCCTTGCTTTCTGGGGCCAAATTGATTACATTTTAATTTGCGACGAAGTGAAAGCCAAGGCAGCTGGGAAAAGCGCCTGGGAAATTAGGCGAAAAGTGCATGCTTCGCTTGTCTCTCTCTCTCTCTCTCTCTCTCTCTGTAGGAAAGTGTCGCGCATTATGTTCAATTTGGCTTCGAAGGTAAAGCAAGGTGAAGAGTAGAGAAAGGGGAACTTCCTCCCACGCAGAGCCACCCAGTTATAATTTATTTACTATTACAATTTCGGAGAATGCACAGTAAGAAATAGTATTTACAAATAAGTAAATAAACATTAGCCACAAAATATTATTTTTATTATTTTTTAACTTTTTTATTTACATTCTTTAAATACTGTTTTATATTTACTATATTTTCCTCTCTGTGTTGTATATTGTTTGTATTTTTTGGCTCTGGTTCCCCATCATCATCATCATCATCATCGTTGCTGTTTATGTGCCGTCATTATCGCCAGATTAACTGCCTCTCCGCTGGCTTGTCGTTTGGTGTGTCGCTTTTTCTGCCTGCTTGTCGTTGCCCCATTCGAAGGTGCCCTGCATCCTATACCCATTCCCCTTCTGCTTTCCACTCCCAGCCTCCCTTGAAGCGGGTCCTGTCCTTTTGGCAGCTCTCGCGTTGGCGTCGTGCATCGTTGTCTCTGCTGCATCCTGCACATCCTGCCCACGCGTGCCGCACATGCAACATCAGAGCACAGCTCTCGGATTCGTACGCATCGCATCGCAGCTTCCCTTTTGTTGCCGGTTTGCCTGCCTGTCGCCCGTCGAAATTATGCTGCAGTTAAAATTTAAAGTTGAGTGGCGCAAATGACATTTAATTGAATTAAAAATAGCACCAGAGCCATGTGTCCCCCCTTTTGGATGACAACAACGACAAGAGCTCGCTAGCATCTCGTATATGGAGCGATTGTTGAGGCTTTTCGTATGCATGAGGCACATGCCCATTTTTGGGGCAAGCACTTTTCCACTAAAAGCTGCATGGAATGCAGCAAATTGAGCAATTTATTGGCCAGAGATCGATATTAATAACTGTTTGTTTATGTTTTTAGGAAAATAATCAAAGATAAAGCTAACGAATTTAAGAATAAATGCAGTTTGTGTTTAGATTAAATCTTGGCACTTGTTAAATTTCTAAAAAAGCTTAAAATATATACATTAAATTTTTTTTGATTTCATAGATTTTATAGCTATCTGATTTATCAGTTTCTGACACAAGTCTATGTACTTTCTTATCTCCAAACAACTTGTTTATTCATTTCCGCTTTGCAGGCTTAATCTCTTTAAAATCAACTTGTTCAAAAGCAATTAAAAAAATTCAAAAAACATCTCTGAATTAAACATTTAAGCCTGCCTTGCATATTTAAATATTGTTATTTTCTTTTTTTAATTGCACAAAATTTCCTTGGTCCCAACTGTGACTTCAATTAAAAATCGATAACAATTATTATGCCAGAGTGTGTGTGGTGTTGAACAAAATGTTTGCTTTTAAATTTTCACACACAAATGGCAAATTTTATGACACCAAATATGGTGGCTATCTTGTGCTCTCTATCTCTGCGCCTGCACTTGACACATCCGAACCGAAAGACCCCTCGCCGCCCGCCCCCCTTTAGACGAACCGCAGTCCCTTGTTGAGGGCGATAATGAATTTGACGTCAATCTTTATTTGGTGGCGAGTGTCATTTAAGATATCAACGCAGTGTGTGTGTGCTGGTGGTGTGTGGCATGAGCATTGGTGTTGCTGATGTGGCTGCTGCTGCTGCTGCTGCTGTCAGCAGCGGAAATAGCTCAAAATCGGAAAACAAAAGGAGCTGCAGAAACAAAAGCGGAATTACTGATTGGCAAAAGCCAAATGCCGGGGCAATGGCAATGAAATGTGAAAAGGCCGAAAGAGCAACAGCTCCGCAAACAACGATTCCCGTACAAGTTTAATTTAATGGGGGATCCGCTCGGCAGATCAGAGCCAGAGGTAGGGAGATACATATATGTATGTATGTGGGGGCCACAGAACTGCAGAGGTGTTGGAACATGGATGTGGGCGTTGTTGCCTCAGCCCGGGGGTTTTGTCTCTGGCAACATGCAACAGCAGCATCGGCATCGGCATCGGCAGACACAGGACTGGGCAACAGAGCGACAGCCAGACGGACGGCTGTTAGACATGCTGTATAAATAAATAATTGTGCATTGATGAGCAAAAGCGAATCGTCCGCAAATGGACAAAGCAGATACGGATACGTACGAGAGGGGAGATTCCAATTCAGATACAGATACATGTGTGTGGAGATTGCCTGTTGAGCCAGAGACACGCACTTCCGCATTACACAACCACGGCAAATGAATCTGCCATTTCAGATGTCAATTTGTGTAAAATACAAGTCACCATCAGATTCGGTATCTCTCAGTACGGATCTCCCTAACTGTATCTGTATCTGAGCTGTATCTGTAAATGTATCTGTATCTGCAGCTGAAAGCTTCAATTTCCATAGAACGATTTACATACAAACGCACTCATATGAGAGTCTATGCTGGGGGCTATCAAGGTCACTTGCTGGCAATTGCATTTGACTTGGTGCCTGGCTTTGGGGTCAACGATCTACGACAGCAGCCAGTCGAATCGACAAAGTGCTCATTTGACGCCCTCAAAGCAGCTTAATGATGCCCAATATGGTCTGGCCAGAGAGTTGGCCAGCACGGTCGCCTTCCTGCGCTCCATAAATATGGGAAAACTATTCGCGAACTGTCGTTGCTTTGGCCAGTTTTGGGCCGAGCTCTGGCTGGGCCTCTTGAAACTTATGACAAGCTACACAGCACCAAATTTGAGTTATTTTGAGGCTATTTTTATTTTTATAAATTTATAAATACTTCAATTTAAGCTTTATAATATATATAGACAGCTTTTAACCTTTAAATACATTTTTTTTTTAATTTTTAAACTAAATTTTCTCCTAGTGCATTTGCTCTTCTTCAACTTTTTCGTAAATCCCTGGCTATTTTGCATTCGACAGTTGCAGAACTCGAACCCAGCAGATTTTCCAGCAGCACGTGTGGCGGAAACTCGCCGGCTGACCATCCGCCCTCGTTCTCCATTCTGCATCCTCCGGTTGCCGGTTCTACCAAACTCCATTTCTGGCTATCTGCCGTCTGTGCCGTTCTGCTTTTTATGGCTGTCAGCTCGGGCCTTTTGCACTGCAGCCAGAGCAGAGTAAAGTGAAGGCAGGGCAACTGATTTGCTTTGGGATTACGATTTTGTCTATCACCTAATGGGGTCGTTTCGCTTGGCATTGGACAAAGAGTCCTCCGTCTGGCGGTGTCTGCTTTAAGTAGATGTTAACTCAGGTCAACGCTGGCTCATGGCTTTGCTTATGGAATGTGGATTTTAGATTTTTCCTTCTTCCTCTCTATAGAGTCTCTGTGCTGTGCTGTGCTGTGTGTGTGACTTTGTCTTGGCGGGATTATTGTTGACAGCAGTTGATAATTAAACGGAAATTGCAGCAGGAAATCGGGGCAGAGATACTGCAGCATAATGATGGACCAGCTAGCTGGTTGGTCCTCCTTCGGTAATCCATTTTATATTGCATGTCTCGGAAACCGCATTATGTCCCCACTCCTCTCCTGCTCTTTATACTATATATATATACGATATATACTATAGTTTGCTTTCGTTTCGCCTTGCGAGACGCACATCAATAAAGGCAACATTGTTTGCCTGTCACATGCTCATCTGGCTCTTCTCGTGGTTTCCTTTCTCTGTGTGCACTTTTCTTTTAGAAGGGTATATTAACTAATCAGGAAAGGAGTAGAAGAAAAACTATATTAAAACTATTGTTAGTACCTCAGAAAAGCAGCAAAGAAGCTGTTACTTGAATTGTATTTCATTTTTAAGTTATAAATCACCTTCAAGTCAAGCCATTTTCCTGGACTTACAACAATTTCCTTTTTGTGGTAAATTCCTGGCCAAAAGAATATAACCTATTCGCCATTCTCCTGTTAGCCCTCTTAATATCGTTTATCGTTTTCTTTTTTTTTCCTTTCAATTTTCTCCTCTTCCTGAGACACACACACACACTCTCCAGCTGCCATAAGCTCGAAATGACATTTTAACTGGTGCGTATAAACTTGAGCATTTTATGCATATTATCCTTTATTGTATGCGGCCCTGGCCCAGACACAGAACCCGCCTGCGGCCTAATGCGCACTCCCCGCCCCTCCCCCCCCATTCCTCTCGAGACAGGGAGAGCTCTCCTCCTGATAAGAAGGACTGGGGGGGATGAGAGACATCTGGGACAACGACACGCCTTGGCAGCGCTTTAACAAAGTCAAAAATCGTATTTATTATATTGCATTGACAACTCATGTGTCATGTGCGGGGGTGTGGGCGAAGGGGGATAAGCAGTGTATATATATATATATCATGGGCGGGCAGATCGGGCTTACTGTCTCAGCCGCAACCTCATACCAGAGTCGGGGTTCTGTTTGTGTCTCCGGATAACTTTAAGTTTATGCCCGACTACGAAGGCTGGGGGGGGACACCCGATCCCGATTCCCGATTCTTTCCGGCTGCGTAGGTGGGATTCCCCCCTTTATCGGTTGCTCGGTGGTTGCTGGAGAGGGGGCGGAAGGGGAAAAAAGTTTGCCGCCAATGCTGGATGCTGGGGTTTATCACTCTTCGATGTTCGTTGCTGCTGCCGCTGTCGCTCATTTGTTATGCGACAGTGATAAATGTCATGCAAAAGTTTCGGCAGCTGTCAAAAGGCATGTTTTTGGTCTTTTTCATTTTCCTGCTCGGCCTGAGCCGGAGCCAGTGCCTGAGCCTCATCTCCTGGCATCCTGGCTCCTTTCCTTTTCGGCCCTGTCCTTTTGTCTTTTGCCCCCGTCCTCTCCCTCTCCTCTTCCTTTATGGCTGCTCGCATTTTTCTTTTGAATCGCTTTTGCCTGTTGACAGAGCTACAAAAGGGCCATGCGAGGGTTGATTAAGCTTTTCCACATGTCGCAAGGAGTGGGTGCGATTTGTAGATGCACTGGGAGAAATATGAGCTATAAAATAGAGGATATCGTAAAAGAAAATATATTTAAATGAGTACTTTTTGCTTAGGTTATACAGGGACATGTTAAAGTTTCATTTGTGAGAAGAAAACTAGTTAAATTCATTTTTAAAAATTTTCTAAAAAATAGTTAGGAATGAAAAATATAAAATATAATATAAAAACAGGCTAGATTTAGGTACATTTCATTGTTTATATATTTTCTACAAATTCTGCAAGTCCCCACAGAGACTGGGAATTGACTCGTGAGTTAGAGGTATTATATTTATATATTTAAACTTGAAATAACAAATATATAAAATTACAAAAAATGTTTTTAAGAAGTTAAATTTTAAGAAGTTAAATTTCCTATTTATTTTTTTAGATACTTGTCATAGTCAAGTGTTTACTTTTTAGTTATCTGCCTTTTTAATTATTTAAAAATGAAACTTAGCTCTCATTTAAACTCATATTTAAAAGTTAATTTTTACAATATTTTATTCAAGTGCCTCAACAGATTGAGCTGCGTGGGATTAGGGCTTAATCCTTTGAGTTTCCACATAAGTTATGGCCGCCAAGTGCGCGACAAACGCAATTTTGGAACTCGCTCGGAAATTAGCTTGGCCCCGCCAACTGCAACTTCCCCAACTTCCCACTCGCCTGGTAGCTCGCACGGCTGCCATCCTCTAATTTTACGCATATTAGTTTCAGGGAGAAAGAAAAATTCAGTTCCTTTAAGGATTACGAGCAGTTCCTTTGAAAAATTAGCACCATTTGCATAGCCGACGCCCAACCGCCAGTCCTTCCCTGTCAACCGGCATTTTCTCCCCAGTGGATGTTCAGTGATTTTGATGATGATTTTTCTTTTGGAATTTTTTTCTCCTTCTTTTTGTCTACTGCTCAGCATTTTCCCCATGTGTCTGTGTGTGTGTGTGTGTGTGTGTGTTCTCCTCTTGATTTTCCTTAATTTATCGAAAATGCGCGTGAGTGTGTATGAGTGAATTATATGAATAAAAATTTATTCAGCCATAAAGGCGCGAAAATGTTTCACCGAATTCGCTGCCAGCTTACCCCGAACTCCCCCGAAGTCCCCCCTTTGAGGCCAGAAATACTTGTCTTTATGACTGCTGCCTGCTCCATAACAGTTATACCGGGCAACGATGTGATTTATTTGTGTTCTTTATGTTCCAATATTGTTGCTGATGTCTCTCAGCGCCCTCCCCCCGCCCTCTACGCCTCTGAGCCATTTCTTTGAATTGATTATTCACTTGTACTCGAGTCTCTTTTTGGGCATAAAAATTCAATTTGCCAGAGAGAGTCCCGATTTAAAGTGCTTTCCGTGGAGGCAGTCAGAGGCAGATCTCAGATATCTCTTTCGTGGCATTTCGAAACCCAATCGAGGCGAAACTGTTGCAAAACTACGCGCCAAAGCGGCCACGTTTTCCCACTTGACCAGAATTATGTAAAGAGCCATTTAAAAAGGGTTTGCTGCGCAGGGCCATAAGCGTATTTCACAGAACTTTATTGTTATGCTGATGAGTCTTGGCCCCGAAACGAGTTTGGCTAGAGTTTTGCTTAATTCCGGAGAGAAGATGCCAGCAGGCAGGCAGCAGGCAGATGTTGCCCCAGCCTCTAGCCCTCAGACTCTTTGACTTTCCTTGGGCTGTGAGTTGGCTTTTGGGGTTGGGTTACTTTCTTAATTAATTCGGTGTGTTGGCCGGGGGCTTTGTCTCCTGCTGAGCATCACTTCAATTAAGCCACTTCACTCTGCGAGGCGTTGCAGGTTGCACGTGTGCAGTGTGTGTGCAGCATGCAGCATGCAACATGCAGCATCGCTGGCAACCCACGTCGCTTTTGCCCTTTTTGCGAAGGCCTCTACAAGTGTCAGGGGCTGATTATGATGAAGCATCTTGTCGTAAATAAACACGACAGAGCCGCATCCCCCCCTAGGGCTCATCCCCCTGTGTTGATTAACCCCTTTTGTAATCCACCTTGGTATCCTGCCGCTTCCTCCTCCTTCGCATGCGGCTTTCGCATGTGGCTTTGAGCCAACTTGCTTGCCGGGCTGTCCTGTGTGGCATCTTGTGCAGGCCCAGCACTTGTGGTTTTTAATTATTTCAAGTTTTTCTGCCTGCTCTGGCCTCTCCCCTGCCAACTGTACTTGCTTGGAGATTCATTTAATTAAGTTATGAGCTCAGCTTTGCCTCAATTTGTTTCCATAAAACTACATTTGTTTTGTGTGTTGTTTTTTTTATTTTGTTTATTTTCCTTGTGTGTTTTATTTTGGCAAACGCACTGCCCGTTTATGGCTCTCGGTGTCAGTCGGTCAGCTGAACAGAATAAAATTGCCGGACCGGACAGCGGCGAGCTGGGCCCATTCATTATCTCATTTCCGCCTGAATAAGCAAAAACTTTGTACTACGGATACTAAATATAAACACACTCGAAACACACTCGCCCGCACACCCCGACTACAGTGCGTGTGTACGCAGACACACACAGACAATTGAAAATTTAATAATAATGAAAATTGCAAGCGACAGTGAGAAATTCAATTAGCTTGAGCTCTGCCAGAAAAGAGAGGGAGTTGTTGCGTCTATATACTATGTGTGTCGCGTCATGGCATAATTTAATTTGTTCGCTTGCTCATCCATTCAAGTCGGCAAGCATTCATTCAGCCATTCATTGCGCTCATTGTATCAAACGTATAAAAATATACGACGACGCCAGAGCGATACACAAACATATCCTATAGATATATATATATATATATATATATATAGTATACCTGATACCCACACTTGAAGCTCGTTTTGTGTGGCTTTAAATTGAAAACCGGCTGGGAAAATAAACACTTTTACCTGTCCTATGAAATGGAAAGTCCCACACAAAGAACAAACACACAACTATAAGTTGCCCACAAAACTTTCTTTTGATCATTTCTGCTAATAAAGGGGCAGGGAAAATTCTTACCACTAAGCTTTCCCAATGAACTCAAAGTGTAGTCCCCAGTGTCGTCGGAAGCCTGAGAAACCAATAGCAATTTATTAATAATGCCAGCTAGCCAAGTCCAAGTCCGAGTCCGAGTCCGAGTAATTATACTCAAGTGGAATTAAAGAAATTGCCAGCAATTATTATTTGTCATTAGTGGGATGCGATGAAGCTGCACGATTTTCAATTCGAGCGGCAACGAAGGCAGCTTCTCTACTACTCAAATGAATTGCCCTTCGGCGCGGGCATCAAAAAATGCACGAGAAACAATTAATTTGTAAGAATTAATGAAGTAGCGAAGCCGCAGAGGGATAAACCAGAGCACGAATCCCCTTGGTTGGGGAGCAGCAGAAAAGCAGCAGAAGCACCACCACCAACAACAGACATTGCATTCACGGCAGCAATGTTGATTGCAGCCGGCGATTATTAACATTGAGCACTGGGGGCTTGCCCCATCAATATGCAAGACCCACTGCGTGCCACGGCAACAACAGCAACGACTACAAATTGACACTTGAGCGAAGACGATGGACCGATGACGATGGCGATGGCGAGCCAAGGAGACGGCGTCAAATCGATTTGCGCAACAACAAAACATGGCGCGATAAGCGCGGCAATGAGACAAGAACGTAACTTGATGATGCCAGGCAACAAAGAGCACTAAGCAGCAACAAGAATGATAATGTTGTTGCTGCCAAGGCAGCGGCACTGCAAGAAATTTAAGCTTTAAAATAATTAATTAAAAAGGAAATTTAGCTGAAAAAGAAAATATGAAACAGCTAGCTAACTTATTTAAACATTTACCAACTTTATTTCTAATCAAAATATATAAAAGAATTTACATTTATTTCCCTTACTGTGCCGCTGCTGCTGCGGTCGCAACCGTACTGTAAAATGCGCTTATGCAATGAAGGGAGACAGCAGCAGCAGTGGCAGTGGCAGTGGCAGCGGCAGCGGCATCACCGAAGCCGCTTTTCCCTCTTCCTGCCCAGTGAAAATACTTTGTGCAAATCGAATTACCAAGTTATAACATCCACTTGGCCAGAAGGGTAGAACAAAAGCTTGGCAAAGGAAGCAGCAACAGCAACACAGAGTGTGGGACGGGGTTGCAATGGCTATCCGATTGCCGTGGCTCCTCCTCACTTCTTGCCCCCCTTCCGCCCTGTTGCTGTGTTAACCCTCCTGTCAACAGTTGTGTTTTTGCTGCTTTTTATGGCTGCTCCAGTTAACCAGAGTCCACAGTGGCCACTAGCCCACTCTTTCGCTCGGCGAGTGCTATTAAATTTCGCCTTTACTGGGATGTCGAACGCTGTCAGCAGAGCACTTGCCTTCACCCACCGCAACCCCCAGACCCGAGACTCGAGACCGAGTCGTCGTTATGCGTTATAGGATTTGACAGTTGCTTAATTTTTCTATTTCACTGCATTCCCTCGCATATTTCCGCATTTGCAATTGGCCCTTTGGGTGGTCAGATTGCTTCCTCTTTGGGGTAGGAATGCTACTCATTGGCGAGTATCGTAATCATCCGCTTGGCCACGTGTTGACTGTCTGTCTGGGCCCGAAAAACACAGAGCACTTAAGGATACATAGAAGGACAGAGGGAGAAAAGTCTTTAGAGACTTGGAAAATGAAAAAAAATCTGAAGAGATCTCAAGATGAATATGAATTTCTTTGAAGAAAGTCAGAGAAACGTAAGCTTTGTTTTTTGGTTTATATTTTTTTGGGTTCCTAAACATATATTTATTATTTCTAAAATAATATCTACCTAGAAGACCTTGAAGACTTGTTATGTCATTATTTTTGTTCACTGTTTTATTACAGTTACATAGATATAGATACGTAGATACAGACTGGCTAGTCTGCAGCTGGCTGGATTGGTTATCGTTAAAGAGTTTGACTTGGCTATTTGCTTAGAAAGTGCTGCAGCTCCTTTTGGCCGCAAAACTGCAAACTGCAAATTGCATTTGCCGCGCACATTTAGCTGTCAATGCCAGAAGCCTGAGTGAAGCTATTAGTTTTTCCACTACTACTGCTGCGCTTTGCTTTTTCCATTTTTCCATTTTCATCTCTCCAGTGCCCTTTTTGCCATCTCTGCTCAGCTGCTCAGCTGCGGGGCGGCTGCAATTTGTTTGAACTGCACTCGCAGTTGTTTGGGCGCTTGGTTTGGGTTTTAGGGTGTTCGGGTGTTGTTTGCCCTGCTGCATCAGCATCATTATCAGCCGAAGATGCCGGCAACACCGCAGATACGAGTAATGCAGTTCATCAATATGTCGCACCGCCCAATTTCCACCCATCGCTGGAAGAGAGAAGGGGGGAAGCCCCCTTCTGCGTAGCTCCCTGGGGCACATAATCAACAGCTATTGCCGAGCTCTTAGAGCCCTTGGTGTTTGCTCTGCCCAAGTTAAATGTACTTGGAGAAATTCGAGCCAGCAATTAAACAATATCTGTATTGTCTTATAGATAGATAGATAGATGGATACATAGATACGTAGATTCATGTACTTAGAAGAAGTCTTAAAGATATTGAGTTGAGGAATGGTTAGGATAGAGTGAAGCTAACTACAAGATACCTTTGGTATTTCATATACTTTAAAGTATTTTTATTACATTTAAAGATCATAGATTATACATTTTATGGACAGAATTCCATTTAACTCAGATCTATTGGTAATGAGCAAAAATCTTTACAATTATCTGTACTATATCCTCTTAAAAGCTGATATAGAATATTTAAATACTCTTTTGCATTTCGAATTAAAGTCATATAAGGCTTCAACTTCAAACACACACTTAAACTACTTACAAAAGCTTTAGTTTCATAAAGTTTTTTATAGTTTTTTATGATTTAACTTCAACTGTCTTGGCTCAGAATAACATGCTCCTAAAATGTGCAGTCTTTTTATGGCTGGCAGAATGACCTTTTCAATAAGCATTTGATATGACTTCTAAAGACATTAGGTTTATGCAGCAATAACAATTTATAGCCAAGTCATATAAGTCCGAAAAATAAGAATAGAGATATAATTTAATTTAGACAAAAGTTTAGTTATTTGTTTTAAGTGCATTTTGTCCTCCAAGGCGGCGGTTCTGCGATGCCACGCAATGCAACTTGACTCAGCTAGGTTCAATTTGGTGCACTCCAGTTTGGTTTTCAATACGTTTCATTTCGAATTAAGTTATTTCCAAGCTGAATGCAATTTGCTGTCCCTTTTCACTTTGGCACTTCGCCCAGCACTTAGGGCCAGGCCAGCACAGAACTTGGCCAGTGAAAGGTTGCCTGCAAGGTTGCTGAGTCATCATCGTATATATATACATATATATATATCTATATCCGTGGCATCCACAGTCACGGCCCTAGCTTAATCATCAATGCTGGGTAAAAACTACGTAGGAGAGTAAGTGAGCTGCACTTTTACCTTTCCACATTTCCATTTTCATTTGACAAGCGGGGAAAACTTCTCGGATATATGTATGTTTGTATGGTATGTGGGTGAAGTGCATAAAAAGCAGACAAAAGCTCAACCCGATGCCACTTTAAATAATGATTTGTTCCGGCAACTTCTAGCCACCCAGTACTCATCCCCCCTTCTCACTTTTTGGTCTCGTTACAGGTAATTAGAGATGCCAGTCACCCGGCCAGACACTTGCAGCCCTGCCACGCCCCAGCGAAATGGCTGTGGGCGTGGCCCTAATTAACAAATTGTCTGCCATTAATTAGTGAGTAATAAAACTAAAAAAAATATAAATGGAAAAAAGCCAAACGAAGAGAAGTGATCTGGCAACGCAGCGAACAATGCGGAATGCAGCTGGAAAATGTGCTAATTTGGCAGTCAACTCGAGAAATCACACGAGTGGGAAAGCCAGGGAAAATTGATGGCCACGACTGGGATTTGGTTTAGGAGCTTAAGCAGGTCGCTCTTCATTTTTTAGGAAATTACTAGGAATTAAAGGGAATTTAACTAGAAAACTATAACTAATTAATCCTTAGATTTTTCTCTCTTTTCCTGAAACTTTGCATAATATTATTGTTATCCTAAGCATAATAACTCCATCGCTTACTCCATTATCTCTCTATAATCTCCATCTATGTTTGCCCTTAAGGCGCTTACAATTATCGCTCACACATGTTGCGGCGAGGGGGTAAAAAATGCAATTAATTAAAAATAATAAGAGCTCGGGAACAAAGAGTGGCAAAAGCGAAAGTTTAAGTACTTCAAGCGGCCCTCGGGCCAAGATGCCTGGCCATATAAAAGCATACAATATATATATAAAGATATAGAGAGCCTGGTCAGTTCGGGAAGCCTGAGTGCTGCTCCACTCCATTCAATTGAGTTCGAATTTGTTTCGTTCTTCTTTCTGCTGCGGCTTTGTTTGCTAATTTCCCGAGCAACTTTGTTGAGTGTTGGCCGGCGGCAGTTTCCCATCTCTGCAGCTGTCTTCTCGTGGGTTTTCCACTCTTCCACCCCAGCCGCCACCAAGCAGTAGCAGTTTTTCCATTTTACGTCTGCCACTGCAACTATTTTCTAATAAAAGTTGTCAATTAATTTACTGTGGCCAGCAGTAGCAATTTCTTTGCAAAACCAACTCTTAGATAGAGAGAGGGGAGTAAGAGTAAGGGGGAAAAAGGGGCGGAAAATTGCGAGGGTGGAGTGTGGCATTGGCAAAATATTTATGAACCGATCATCCAGACGACGCTCCATTGTGCTCTTGGTGTCCTCAACCCACCTATATAAAGCCCCTGTTGCACGTTACGCTCAGTGAACAATGGGGAGCGAGTCGGGCTTTTGAGGCTGGGGCAATGTTTTTAATCAAAAACCGCAGTCCATAACTCGGAGGCGCAGCAGAAGCAGCGGCAGCAGCAGTGGCAACTGCAACAACAGCTGCAGCACAAAGAGTGCGCTTTAGAAAGATGGCAGAACGCAAATGGTGCTAAAACAATGCATAAAAAAAGGGAACCGCAAACCAACAGAAGGCAGCAAGAGTCGTACTACACTTGAAACTTGAAATGGGGAATATATATTACTATAAAAATATAGAAAATATATATAGGAAAGTAAAGAAGAGATTTAAGAACTTTATAGGTGTTGTATTCATACGGAAGTTCTAGTAGTTGTCATTAATTATTACTTATTTTCACAGAAATCTTTTCTTTCTTATTTATTTTGTAAGGAAAGGCTTTATAGAAAATATTTCCATTAAATTCTTTACTGATTTGTTATTTAAAATCAACCTCAAACTATGTATTTCTCTTAAACGAAAGTTTTTCTTAATCTTTAAGTTCTTAAGAGTTCTTTGCTTAAAAACCACAATTTAAGTATTTCAGCATATTTAAAATGTAATACATTTTTAATATTGTTATAATTTTTTCTCAGTGCTAAAACATAGATTGGGAAGAGTGCCTCCCCACTAACCCCGTCTCCCAGGCCTCATTCACTCCCCTTTTACTCCGCCAACTGGCAGCCCCTCTGTTCTGCTCGAAAGCACAGCGACAAAATGTGTGTGTGCGACTGTGTGTGCGAGTGTCTGGTTAACATGGGAATCAATCTTTGAACAGAGCTATATTAAATTTCGAACATTTCCGCAATTTCACAGGCAGTCAACCAAGAATAGGCCAGAGATAGGAGGCGGAGGGAGGCAGTCTTAAAGGTTACGGGCAACGACACTTTAGCCGATATATATATATATATATTTATATATAGAGACAGAGCACTTGCAAGTATTTAATTTGATGTTTATTGAACTGTTTTGGCAGCGCCATCGATACCTGGAATTTAACTACATTTCTACCGATTTGCTTGCCAATCGTCAGCTTTGTGTTTAATTAACTTGAATTTGCATTCGCTACTCGACACACACACACTTGCATACCCAATTATGGCCCAGGGGGGTTGGGGCGACAGCAAGTCAATCAATCATCCTGTAAAATATATTGTAATTGCATTGAAAAAGAGCGGCAGCAGGGAGCGCCAGATAGTTGGGCATAAATTACGTATACGCAGAGTGTACAAGTGCGGCAAATCTCTCACAGCGGAATTTAAAATGCAAATAAATTCATTAAAAACAATCGCTAGATAAAAATGCAAAAAGAAAACAAAAAGCAAAACAGAACGAGTTAAACGAGAAGGTAAAGAGCGTCGGGGGGGAAGGGGAAAAGCATTTCAAGTGGATTGTTGCCATTGTTGTTATTGTTTAACCCGGCATGGGTGCAGTTGTTGGTGCTGCCGCTGTATTTATCTACCATTTGGTATTGTGCTAGTTAATAAATCTTCATGTAAAACACAAGAGAGCGAGACAGCGCGTCCTCTGTGTGTGTGTGTGTGTGCTGCTATTTTATCTAACTTTCATTAGAACAACAATAAAAGCCAACCGCAGCGACAATGCCAGCAACAACACAGCTATGGCATTCAGCGCCCGGCGTTCATTGAACTTCGCCGGCAAAACTGCAGTGGCAAAGGCACAAGTAAAAAGCAAATTCAACGAGCAAAGGCAAAAGGAAAAGTCAGAGCTAAAGTAAAAGCAAAAGCAACAGCAAAAAACAAAAGGCAAAGGCATCAAAGCCAAAACCAAACACTGAGCGGGTGTGAGCTGTTTTATTATGCCCTGTAATTGTTAAGAAATTGGGGAATATTGGACTTGTTGAAGGGAAAGTAAAAGGAGAAGAGTAGCCTCAATATAAAGTTTTATGTAAGAATGTCCTTTTTCTGTTCGATTGTTAGCCTATTTATTCGGACAGGAAAAGCCTTTGTCCGTTAGGTTGTCCTTTTGTCCGCGAATATGTTTGAATAATCATAAATTGGAAACCATAAAAGATAAATCTACAATGTGCAAAGCCTTTAAATGATTAAGAATTTAATTAATATCAGACAAACCGTATTTGTAGGCCATATATTTTCAAGTACAGATAAGGGGTATCCCTGAATACATATCCTTTGCCTCTTTCTTTTCATTTCTTTATTTTTTTGTATATTTTTTTTTTGCCTTTTTCTGCATCTGTAATGTTTTGTATCTCTCGGATTGTTATTGCTTGTTGTAAACGCCATTAAATGCTTGCTCGCGCCTTCGCATTGTTCTTCTCTTTCGAGAGATACAGTTGGGAGGGAGAAAAAGGGGGATTTCACACACAGTTTCATTCATTCATAAAATCGTTGACATGCACTGGCACTGGCACTGCAATTTAATGAGATTTTGCAATTACACAAAAGACTTGCCTCAAAATAAACAAATCGAATTTGCCTTTTGATATTTGGGTTTCTAGTTTAACTCTTTGCTGTGTGTGTGTGTGTGTGTTCATAGCATTTAACGTGTTTAAAACGTGGCTTATGCAACGCAAGGAAACCCGTTTTTTGTTGGTTTCCATGATAACTAAATGATTGTTTTGTTGCTGGTCTTTTATTTTGGCATTTTGTGTAACTAAAAATAAACAACATAATTGCATATTTGCTGCCATGCTTTTGTGATTTGTTTTCCCGCTCAATTTTGTATCTGTATCTGCGAGCGGAAGTCACAATTTCAGTTTCATTTTTGTCTTCGCCTCTGTTGTTGGATTGCTGTCTCTTTTTTTTTGCTATTAGCATACGAGAAACATTTGTGTCGTGCATTTGCTGCTTTTGAGAGGAGCGGATGCCGGCGCATTCCAAAAAGTTGAACTAATTTATGTGATTTTATTGGCTGACCGGCTGAGCGGAGCAAATAGACTAAAAGAAAGTTATTCAACGCCTTCTGAAAGTTCACTTTTGTTAGGAAAGAACTGTGGGGAAATTAAAAGAAGTTTTCCTGTATGATTTATAATCAAATATTAAATATATTCCAATATTTAAATATTAAAAATAGCAACGCTTTCCTTGCATTAAATACTTATTTTCGACAAATTTCCCCATTTAATCTCTGCTAATGCTTAAGGCCAAACCCCTGACAGATGTTGGAATATAAATTCATTTTTTGTATTCTGTTTGCTGCCAAATTTTTATTCGATTTGACGCAGAGACAGCCGAACGAAGACCAGAAATCGCTTACTCGAGTGTCCCGCCGCCATTAAGTATACGCCGTGTGTGCGCGCCTTGCCAATTAAGACAGACCATTGAGTCATCAGATGGTTAAATCTGGAAAAAGAATAAAGGCCACATGGCCACACATTGCGGAAACAAAAGGGGGCTGGTGGTGCCAAGTGGGGGGCGTGGCATATCGCTGCTGCACACGGCGAGACACGCGTCTCAGATGTTTTATGCTCATTGCACAGGTAAATGGCTGAAACGAGGCGACGGCAACAGCGACAGTCCAGAGCGGACTGCAGTGGACCATTGTTTGTGTCCATGTCCATGGACATGTACAGGTTGCAGTGTGCCACATTTCGCAAAAGGCGGCAAAAACAGCAACTGGCAACGGGAATGGCAACAGCAACAGCAACAATGGGCCACAAATATTTGCCAACGTGACCGTGAACTGGCATAATGTGGCACGCGATGCTCATGCCGCGACACGTGCCACTGGAGTTGAGTTCGTTTCTCTGGCCTGCCTCCACTTTTCCCCTTTCCCGCTTTTCCCCCTTTTGGCAACACTTCACTTTTCGTGCAGATTTGCCAAAGGATTTACACGCCTTCACACACACACACACACAACACTCGCCGGCAGCTGTGGTTGCTGCAATAAAATCGGCAATTAATATTTGAGTAACTTCTGTTCTGGGGGGGCCCCACCACACGCAGTTTCCTTGCAAAATTTATGATGAAAGCCTTTCAATTTTCATAAATTCAAAGCCCAGTCCGAGGCACGGACAACTTCTAGCCGAAGTCAGAGCCCGAGCCTTTAGCCTGAACCCAAAGATCAACCGAGATTTACGCAGTTAGGCTGCAAAATTTATGAGCTCAGCTGAGCCTTTGGCCCGTAGTTGATGACTATGTTACTTTTATCTGACCAGAAATTAACTTTTCGGTCTTAGGACCGGCCCACTGTTGTTGTTGTTGTTGTTGGCCATAAATTTGCCCCGCTGAATGTGCTAATAACCGAGCTTGGCCAAGGCGAAAGCGGCCAAGAGCAGAGTAGAGAGGAAGTGGAAACCGTTGAAGTTTGTCCGCTAAGTTATGGCCATGACTTTTGGCCCAGGCCTGGGAAAATTACGTTTTCCCTGCCTCGTCACTTATGCCGGCATAATTGGCATTTTCATTATCTGTGCGCCACAATGCAATGAATCCAGTAATCTAGCCACTTTTCACACGTTTAAGCCCACTTTAAATGCATCTATTTATATTCATGACAATTCGCTTTGTTATTTGTTGTTTGCTATTTGTTATTGTTACCGATTTCATTTTTGAATTGTCCAAATAGCGTAAAAAATAAATACCTGAAATGTTGGTACCCTGGCATAAGTATGGCTAAAAGGTTGTAAAGGATTTTTAAGAGGGAATTTAATTGAATGAGAAATAAATATATATTCAATTATAACTGTAACCTAATGGTATTTAAATGATGTATTTATTAACACAAATTTGTAATTGAATTCTTTTATTTATTAACATAAATTTATAATTGAATTCTTGCATTTATTAACATAAATTTATAATTGAATTTTTGCATTTATTAAAAAATTTTAACAAAGAGTATCTTCCAGCTGAAACCCTCTAATTTTTAACCAGCTTTTATTGTGCACTCGTATGAATTTTTTTACGACTAAGTATTCCAACTCAATTTATTCATTTTTATTGCGGTTTGCTGTGGCCGCTTGTTCATTATGAGTATTACTAACCCGTTTGGTATGCAAAAAGTCGGGGGGTAGAAGCAAAAAAAAAAATTATAATTTGTTTTGTAGTTTGTATACAAATTCCTGATATTGGCCTGGCTTATTGTTCTGCCCAAGTGTGTGGTGTGTGCTGGTGTCTTTATGTGGGCGTGCCGGTTTTTATTTAACCAGCCGGCTTGCCAAAGCCAATCCTCTCTTTCTCGTTCTGGCCAAGTTGGTAGTGTTGCGAGTAGTGGCCCCAGCTACGTGCCAAGTATGTGTCATGTTCTTAATGGAAAGCCAAGCCGGGCTTGTGTGACTCGACTCATTCGACTAACTGACTGCTAACTGCAGTCAAGATCTGGCATACAATTTATTATAGAATTAACCTTCAACTTTCAAATGCCGCAGCTGGCTTGGCTTAATGTCGAACAGCAAATAGCAAACAAACAACCAGCCACCAAAAACGTGCATTTAATAGACCTTGGAATCGCTGGCAGTTGAGGCAAAAACAAATTGTGAGAAAAACTTGCTGCAGTCTCTGCAGTTCATTGACACAATTTTCATGTTTTGTGTGTATGTTATTTTGAACTTTTATTAAACACAAGAGAGAGACACCGACACCGACATCGAGCCAATAAACCAAATGCATATACCTTATATATGTATATATATATATTTATGTTTGCCATGAGAATTTCCATGCGCCGTGTGTGTCCAATCTCTTGCACATATTACACAATTTTTTTCGATTGTTTATAGAGGCGCCAGGAGCTGGGCAACAACTGGGAAACCAGGAGGAGAAGAAGACCTGGCCAACAAACCTGGCCATGATTTATGGCATTTTACGGGGGTACTTTAGCATTTTCACAGTCCATTTGGCTAATTGCTGGCAGTTTCAGCCGCCGGCTTTCGTATGCAAACGAATGCGAATTTTTATAAAAGCTTCAGCTTAATTCTGGGAACTCTTTTCTTTTTTTTTGGGTATTTATTAGGGGCTATCCTATATGATATGTAGTACAGCCACTTGAGTTGATCCACCCCACTCGTGTGGCTCTGCTTATTTTCACATTGTAAAGCGATTTCGTATCGAATTATGAGCTTGACATGCAGACAAATCCCTCAACATGACACAAAACAGACGAAAAAGAGAGATGTGGCCCTGAAAATTGTAGACCCAGACAGGCTATATGGCCATGCTTTTGTTTTGTGGACTCCATGCGCCTCCTCCTCCTCCTCCTCCTCTGGCATTTTAATTATAGGCCAAAGCCTGGAAAAGCTTGGCCCTGGCAACGACAACGCCGGCATTTATGATTGTTGCCAGTCAGCCAACTTCGTCCACCTGTGTGCGGGACAAGCTTGTTGGCCAACAACAATGAACCCGGAGAGAGATTAGTGACAGCAGCAGAGGGGATGGCGGTAGTTAATTAATATGACAGGGCAATGGAATCAAAGGCAGAGCCATCTCAACAAAAAAAAAAAAAAAATGCCAAGTATTTAATGATGATGTTGTGTGCCCGGCCCCATAATTAGACAATTAAACCTGGCTTCCCTGCTCCATATATATCTATATATATATATATATATATATGTAGCTGCTCCCGGAGATCTTTTCGTTTCGCTTTCGTTTGATGTATGCAAATGATGACTTTTGATGTCATTGAGCCTTTGGCACAGTTTTGGTTTCTCCAGCAAACTGCCTGCTGACTGCATTTCTGCTCCAGTAAGCAAGACTCCATAAGATCTCTCGGCATCGCGGCACTTGAAAGGGAAACGTAGCCAAGCCGCCGCCGAATGGAATTTATTATTTTTTATTACATCGATGGGGCAGAGTGTCGAGATTTACGATGTGCGACAGTGACAGATTCTTGTCGCGATTTGGTGTGATGTAAATTACGGGCGGCGTTATTTTAATTGGCAGCGAATTCTTTTTGGGAATTGTTATGGGTTTTTTTTTTCGTTCGGCTTTACACATGGAAAAACTCACATTAAATGGAAAATCTCAGTGAGACAAACCAAAAGGTGCTGTCAAAAATGAAGTATTTGTTATTTCTTAACTTGATTTAAGTTTGAAAATAATTCTTTATGATTGGTGTTACACCCAGGGGTATATTTCACTCATTTTTTGGCATTTTGTTGTGTTTTGTTAGGGAGGGAAGCTTGACCTCACATTCCAAGCAAACCCCTTTTTTTATTTTTCTGGCTGCCCATGTGTTTTGTTTTCATTTTCATTTCGATCCGTTTGACACTTTAAGCGGGTTAATAAATTTTATAGCCTTTCCAGTGAAGAGAGCGCGTGCCAGAGCGATAGCCGTGAGCTCATTATCTCATTCGCCATATATCCAGGCGCTATATATTTAGCTTTAAAAGAGGCTTGGCTTGCCGCAAATCTCATTTGGGCTTAATTTACCCAAAATCCTGAGATTGAGACTGGGGCTAAGGCTGAGACGAAGACGAAGATGCTTGAGACTGGGGCACACCTTTTCGTGTTGGCAGACGCACCTTTTATGCTTAGAATGGGTGGGGAAGTCGGGTCTCTAAATCAACAGCAGCCGTAAGTTGATATGAGCGAATGTGACACCAGCGACCCGGGGGTTTGGTTTTGGCTTTACCCAGGCCTGGCCTGAGGGTTCGAAGGACGATGAGGGTCGTCCTGTCGCCGAAACTCCAATACAAACAGGGCCAAGGTGCGATCACGTGTGGTCTGGGTACGAGGACGAGCACAAGGAAGATGCTCGGATTGCGTATGTCGGGCACTTCAAAGGCTCACCCCCAGGAAACTAATGATAGACAAAAGGGCTGCGGAGCCCAAACAAGTGGTGGTGTTGGCTTTTGCTCGCAGGCAAGTGCGCTTGCCAGATGGGATTAAAATTACCAAAGGACCAAAGCGCGGAGGAGGAGGAGAATGCTGGGAAGGAGTCCTAGCTCCGACTGGCAGACAAAGCTGCTTAATGATAGCAGCGAACCCGGGCTTTGGCTTCCTCGTCTCCGGCTTTAGTTTTTGGCTTTTGCCTTCGGCCTCTCCGCCTGTCGCCATGTTCGAAATCATTAAAGTGGATTTTTCCCCAAACTAACCATGTGACTCCCAGCTAGACCCCTGACTTTCGCCCGGTTTTGGTTTCATTTGAGCTGGCAAAGCCAATTTATGAAATGCCACTGACAAGAGAGGCGGAGACGTTGCTACTCGAGTTGTAAATAAATTTTAGTTACTTTAATGTAATTGTTTTTGAGGAGTTCACAAAGAGATCTTCTGCTTTTCTTATAACTAATATAATGGAATTAAAAGTTGACAAAACTAAATGCTTACAACTATTATTTCATTAGCTTTTAATGGCTTTTTGTAAATCAAATTAAATTCATTATTATTCATTCATTATTTAATAAAAAAAAAATCTCAACACTTGTCTATAAATCTCTGTCATAGTTTTCCCTCGAAAATGCACAAATGATGCAATCAAAATATTTGCAATAATTACATTATTGACAGCACTCCGGGACGATTATCTGGGGATATGTATTTGTGTTCACGTTCGATCGGATTGATATGGGAAATCGAATTAGCATTCGGCTCTTGATTGGTGCTGCTTGACCCCACAGACTGCAATTAGTTGTTAATTCATTTAACAGACAAATTGCGTGGGGCTAAATTTGATTTAGTTTGTTATTGCTTTTTATTTTTTAGGACACCGCATACGGTTTACGGGAGTTGTCTAATTGTTGTTGGTATTATTATTATTATTATGTTGACCATTTAGTGTTTAATGGGGCGGCTAGCGAAATAAATAAATAGAATCCGAGAATCGCCGGGCGGATAGGGAACTTTTATGGAGCCATAAAAGGAAATTTGGCCCAGCAAATTGCAGGAAGTAAATCAACGTTTGGCTGCTGCCCCCGGAGCTGCGACAAATTGCAGTTTCATGTTTTTCTTATTCTTTTGGGGCACCCAACCCAGATCCAGCACGAGGAGTTGGCCAATCACGGAGTAATGCCCAAGTTTTATGAGCATTTAAAGCGCCAAATAAAACGCTACCAAAATCACATCAAGACGCAGAAAGTTGCCAGCCAAGTTGAGCGTAAAAACTTGTCAATAGATGCAACTGTCTCACTCTGAATTTGGGGTCTCCTTCTATTATCCTTATAAAGTTGATGCACTCAAACAAAAATCGTATTTGCATATAAAAAAATCATGAACTTGAAGGGTTTTCTAAGATATCTTAATATTTTGCAAGCATTTTTATGGTTTCGCTTATATTTCTTGGGTTTTTCTTTACATAAATTAAATAAATTTGCTTTATAAATATGATTTTAAATATATATTTTCAAACAAGAACAAAGTACAGCTTATAATAATGATATTTCAGTTATAATATATTTTGTTTACTTTAATTAAAATCCCTGTTAGAACACTGATGACTTTTACAGCATTTCTTAAACCACTTCCAAGCTCCTTTTTAAATATTTCCTTTAACTTAAATATTAAATTAATATTTAATTTAAATGTGGGAGAATTTTCCGCGTGCATTGTAGTGAAATTTCGGCACGTGAACAATTTTCGAAGGCAACATTTATTAGAGCATGGCTCACACACACAAGCTTGCAGGCTGCAATGTAAATTTAGAAAATTGAAATGGCGCATTGCGTCCTGCACACGCGCATGTGTGTGTGTGTGGTGTGTGTCCTCTTCAAGTACTCCCCAGGGGCGGCTGCCTGCGAGGGGGCGGTGCAGTTTGGAGGCGTGGTCCAAATACAATCACACTAAAAGGTGTTACACCGCAAAATGCAAACGCTTTTATGACACAGTCACCGCCGAAGGCATTTCCTTTCCTTTAACTAGTGTCAAATGTTACCCGGCCCTGGCACTTTTCTCCGATTTTCCCTCACCGCTTTTCAAGCGGCTAACCTCCGACGCAGGCCGCACTTTGAGAGTCATTCCAGGTTCGCCCCATTTGTCAGGCGCGCATACACACTCCTCTTTTATGGTCCATAAGATGTGCATATATGTATGAGAGCCCAGGAATGTGACTGAGTGTGTGTGTTTGGGGGGTGTGTGTGGGGGGTGTGTGTGTGCTGCTTTTTTTTTCCATTTTGTATTACTTTGCGGATGTGTGCGTGTAAGTATTATGCGTGCTCAGACCGCGCACTTTTAGTTTACAAGAAATACACGAAGCACAATTTGATTTTCGCCAGAAAACTATAAAAAAATGAAAGTCTAAAAAAGAGGGAAAATTTTTTAAGAGAAAGTAACGAATTTTGAGTACCCTGAGTTAGGAGTTTAATGTTCACAAGTCAGGCAGAGAGCTATATAACTTATTATGATAGATTTTGCCAAGGAAAGAAAGGATTTTGATGAAGATCTTGACTTAATAATAATAATATATAGAATGTGTTATTAGTATATATTATATATACCTGAAAAGTAGGATTTTTTAACAAGGATTTTGTAATAACAAGGTTTCATTATGTGCTCTCAGGCTCGCTAGAAACTTTCCCCAAATGTCAGAGGGAAAATGAAAGAGGTCTCTAGGTCATCCGTTTTCCTGTATGGATAACGCGACAGCTATAGCAGTATCTAGATCTATATTCTCCTCCTTGATCCTTTCATTTCTTGTTATTAAAAGGTCCTTTCTACATATTCTTATAAACTAATTCCAAAACTGTTCCTGTAATCTTTTAGCCCAATCCAAGTTGTTACCTTTTTAGCCAGGTATCTCTCCCCCCAAAAAAAAATATATAAGAAAAAAAAATGTTCATAAAATCGGTAATGCTGTTCAAAGAGCATAACAAAGAAAGACAATTCCTGCCGGGGTCGTATAGTGAGCCGAGTTTACGAGACGCTGCGAGACTCTGCGACTGGCAGACGACGCCTAAAAGTCAGTTCCCAAAAATTATGTTTGCCGGCACAAATTATACGAGTTTGCTGTCCGCTGTTACCGATGCTCTGGGATGCCCGGCTCTGGCACTGCTTTTACCCAGTTTTTTTTGTTTTTCTCTCCCCCCTCAACCGATTTTCCCCCCCTCCCTTGGCTTTCCTGCCATTTGGCATATTCAAATTGGCAACAATGTTGCCCCTCAAGTAACAACAATAACAATATGCAATGCGTTCCGCTGTTGTCAAGTTTTGTGCTTGGATTCCCTTTCCGCTTAGAGTGGAGTGTGTGTTTGTTTTTTCATAAAATTTGTATGCAATTTTATGAGTTTGTGCTTTTTACATGCGACGCGGGGCGAAGCGATGCGTTTGGCATTCTCGTTGCGGTTATTCCAGCGACGTGTTTACGCATAAAAATTTTTCGCTTTTTTTTGGCGGGGAATCCAGCCCCTTAAAGTCGTAAAATTTACGTTTTTCTGCGGTTAGGTGGGAAGTGCTCTATAGAGCGGTCACAAAAATTGGTGAAAGTGCAGCTTAAGTCTTGGCGGGAAATTCCACAGCAAAATGTTTTAGGTGCTCTTAGTTTTATACACCTTTCCCCCGTGCTATTTGTTCTTGCTATTTGGGGTTAGCAACCCTTCCTTGGAGGGGGTGAGGCGGCGTCGTCGTAAATAAACAGCAACCCCCGAGAGAGAGCCGGTCAATTGAGTAGGCCGCTGTTTGGGCTCGGTAATGGCCATGTTTTCGCTCCCCTTCTCCTGGCACCGCTTTTCCTCCGCCTGTTAGTGGCATATAAACTGGGTTTTAATTTTCTAATTACACACGGCAAACAAATGAAAATTTATTGTCGGCAGGCAGGGTGTGCCGCCTACATCCTGGCAACAAACATTTATGCAAAGTCTGTGTCTGTGTCCGTGTCCGTGTCTCACCTTTCCCGCTATCTCTCCTGGGGAGTGAGGATTGTGGGTGTGGGGGTGGGTGTGTGCGTGCAACAACCCCCTTACGCACACACCACACCCCCTGCCAGCTGCCACTGAACGGGCTTTTTTATATGCCAAGGTAAAGGCTCAAAAAAGCCAGCGAAATTTATATATATTGTAATAATAAAATAAAGCGCCGTGCAAACAAATCGTAAAAGTTCACATATCCCCACCAATTGGGGGGTTATGGCCGTTCCTGATGTGCGTTTTTAATTTAACATTTTTGCGTTTGGGGTTCCGCAACCCCAAAAATGCAGCAGTTTTCCCTTCGGGGGACCCATGTGCCGGGGAGGTGGGAAAATGTCTCCTTATGGTTTTTCGCTTCTTCCTTCCTTATTTTTTTTTGTCTTTTATTTCATTACATTTGTGAGAGTGAGGCGGGTGTATTTTATAGGGTATCCCCGCAGGAAGAATAAGCATATATGCTGAGGCTAAGGAATAAAAATGAGAGGACTTCCTTCTGGTTGTAGCGAGAAAATCAATAAAGTTGCATGCAAACTACAGGATATTCCCCGATCGGTTACTAGATATGTCCTTAGCATCGCCGTTTCTTTTTATCTTCGTCGTCAGAGCCTGTTACTGCCGTACACGAGTCCTTGGGGAGGACGCATGACCTCCCCGTCCACTCTTACTTACACTTACACACGCTTTTCCTTTCCGTACTCATTTTCCCTGAGCCTTGCGTTTTTCTCTCTTTTTTTTTTGCATGTCCTGGCTGTTTTTTTTTTATTATTTTACGGTTAAGTAAAAACATGCCACAACACATGGGGGCCGAGACGGGCTAAAGCGTGACCTTAGAGATTTGTATTTCGAATATTTTCATGTGCAAGTCCAGCCGGGGACTTAATTTATATGTGCGCCGCACTATAAACGAGCAAGAGAAGGACCCCGAGCTCAGGCTAATTTAGTCATATTTCCATTTTTTCCCCGCTTTTCCTTCTTAGTCTCTGTGTGTGTGTGTGTGTGCGGCATGCATCAGAGCGCACATTATGGCGGCGTCTCGCACTTTTCACGCTACACTGGCCACGTTCCCTGCCAGGATATATAGTTGTCCTTATTTTATTTGCATGTGTATCTGTGTCTGAGCGCCGGCGGTCTCTGTGGTCCCTTGTGGCTTTCAATGCGACAAAGTAGACGACACATCGGGCTGGAGAGCCAGCAGGGGCGGGGGGGAGCGGCCCAAAGTGAGTGCTCAGCGCTGGCTGACTTGGCCATAAAACACTAAGTCCTTTTGGCCTTCAGTAATTTTCTTGTCTTGCCCATAAATATATTGCTGTCGCTGTCAGTAGTGCGCCCATTTTAGGTTTGTTGCCCAAACGTGATTTTATTAAAAAGTTGTAAATTTCCCGGCCTTCTGTAGGCCTTTAGCAGAGGGTGGATGCTTTGATGTGTGCACTGGCAGAAAAGGGATATAAAGTGACAGTTTATTTAATAATTATGCTTTAAGAATTTAAGCACTTAGGCTTTGAGGGGGCAGCTATAACTTAACTCATATTCCTTTCATATTTCTTTGTAGTTTCTTTCGCTCCTTTGATCTTTGTTCGGTAAACTCTCTAGTTACTTTTTTTCTCCGTGTCCTGTATGTGTTTTTATTTCGTTTAGTCCTTCGACACTTTGGCAGCACTTGAAGCGACGTCAAAGTGCAACTCATTAGAGCTGAAGCGGCAACTTGCCTGCTAGACATGATTAAGTGCAATGAAATGGGTAAATGATGCTCTTTCCTGCCCATCGCTCACTCCACCCAAAAGCTAAACATCACACACACGCTCAGAGGGGAAGGGAAAGGAAAAAGGAAGAAAAAAGGAGACAAAGCAGCGTGCTAAAGTGTCAACAGAGTCCCAAAGTGTCATTGTGTGTAGGTGTTGGGCTCCTGCTTATCTCCTTGCAGTTGTCAGCTGAGCCTGCGTGTGTGTCGCTCTCAAGTTGCTGCGAAAAGCACTCAATTAAAAACATCAAATGCTTTTCTTTAGCGGCAAACACTCGAGACCTGGGGGCGCAGATCAAGGATGAAATTAAGGAGAGAGCCAGGCCACATCACACACACACATTATAGCGCCTTTTGTCTGCGGATTGTTTATACTCATTTCTTATTTTTATTTTTATTTTTTTTTTTTGGCTTTAAGCATTTTTATAAAATACCAAACTCTGTCAGGATATATGAGGAAATAAAAGAAAGAAATTCCCTGAAAAAAATGTTGTTAAAGCTGAAAGTAGGATGTTTCTTTCAGAATAAACACCTTTATAAATACTCTTTAGGGTTTGAAGTAGGAATTAAATAATAAAAAATGAGCAATAAGTAATGACTTTATTAAAAATATATTTCTAAAGCTGAAAGTAGAATGTTTCTTACAGGATAAACACCTTTAAAAATACTCTTTTGGGTTTGAAGTAGGAATTAAATAATAATTATTGAGAAATAAGTAATGAATTTATAAACAAATCTATTTCTAATCTTGAAATTAATGGTTTTAATAGGAATTTTTGACACTTGTAAGGATATAATTTATTTCCCAAATGAACCTGTCAATTAACAACTTAATTCTCCCCATTTTAATGGCCTTTAAACATGCTACTTTCTGGTGGTTTATTTCATTTCATTTTCAAATTTCAAATAACTGCAAAGCCAATGCCAAAGTCGGTGAACCTTTTGGGAATATGAAAGTCAGCCCTTTGGCGCGTGGTGGTCTTTGTTTAACTTGCTGCGGTGGCCGGGCTCTGGTCTCACGTGTTAGCACCCCTACCTGGAAAACCCACTAGTCCCACCCCCACTAGTATCCTTTACCCACCATGTGCTGGTGGTCCCTTTCCTGTTCCTGGTGCCTGGTGCCCGGTTCCGTTGGCAGCAGCAGTAAAATTGCTTGCGGTTAATTGTTTTTCACGCGAAAAACTTCAATAATGCAGATATTGGCTGGCTGAGACCGGGCTGCGTCGCCCGGGGGGCGCCAGGCTTGGCTTGCCGCATTGTTGCAATTTATGATGTTGCATGCATTTTCCTCTATCCTTTCTCTCGCTGCCCTCGCCTGCTTTCACTGCTTTGTAAACACGAAAAGCTGGCCAATCGAATCAAAAATGCCGACAAAAGAGGAGTAACATCGAGGAGGGAGCAAGAGGAAATCCAATAAGCATTTTCATTTGTCAAGCGGCGACCAAGCGGCGTATACGCAATTTGTTGAGCATTTTGTTAGCACCGAGACCTCGCCTGGTTTTCGTTTGGTTTCGGTTCCGATCCGAGATCCTGTCCGAAGCTCGGTTCGCTTTGGCTGCAAATTCAATTTATTGTAAATATTTTTGCGCCAAAGGCGAAACTTGCAAATTAATTTTTTCGCTTGCCGCCCGCGGAAAATGCACAAGTGGCCAAGGAGTGAAGTAGAGAGTAGAGTGGCGGGGGAAAAACATACAAATAATAGAACAGAAAATAAAATAAAATCCAATAAAAAGGCAACAAGCAATCCAAAGGCAAGAAACCCAAAGAAGGCGAAAGAAAAAAGCAGCGCAACTTTATCACAACAAAAGGGGGGAAAGGCAAGAAAAAGAAAGCAAGTACAGCTGTGAGCAAAAAAAGGAAAACTCGAGGAAAGCGAGCGCGAAAACGAAAACTCTATTACAGCCACAGTTGTTGCTTTTTTTCTTCAGAGTATGTGTATGTGTGTGTGTGGGAGGGGTGTCCTGCAGGCTTTTCTGCTGCTCAAGTAATGAGAAACGCCAACAGGCTCGCTGGCTCGCAAGGGGGACAAAACGGAGACGACATCGAGGGATATCCTTGGTGGACTTCGTAAGTTCCTGCAATATTTATTAAAGTCGAAAATTATGAAGCCCGAAGTGCAAATAAAGCCGGGGTTCGACCCTCAACTCAATTACATCGGCAATGATGTGCGACGAGTCCTTGCCGACGCTGTCCATTTCGATGTCCAGTGCCCAGACCTCCTCTGTGCTTGTTTTCCTCTCTTGTTTTTTGGGTTCGTGTTTTCCTTGTGGAAAAAGGCACCCTGCACTTTGATTGTTTTCCTTGATGTCCCCGGGTTTGTCTTTATTTCTGTTCTCTGTGTTATTTTTTTTTGTTTTTTGTTTTCTTGTATTTTTCGGCAATCAAATCGAGCAACCAAAGGGACTTGCCCAATATTTTGATTGTTTTCCCTTTTTGCACAAATTAATGGCCCGCAAGGCATTCAATTAGTCAAGCAATCTTCTATATTTTCCAAAGCCATTTCATAATATTTATTGATGAAATTGTATTTATGGTAGAGGAAGAAAATACCCAGGCTTTTCCTGGATATAGTATTTATTTAAATGTTGATTCAATTATTTATTTCTCTACAACATTTCTTTATCAAAACTAATCTGAATTTTATCCTTTTTCTTTGCAGGTTAGTTACCAATTTCGAAGCTTAGAGCACCTCCTTTTGAAGTCCTGTTAAGTATGCTTTAAACACTTCTCTATTGAGAGTCCATGCATTGTCCTGTCGGCGGCGTCACTGGCGGCTGGCTAAAATGCAAATTTCTTGGCCAAACAACAACATGTGCTGCTGCTGCTGCCGCTGCTCTGCCGTGGCTCGTTGGGGGAAATGCATTCATGGGACCACAAGGCAACTGAGCCAAAGCCGGCAAATAAACACCGTTCGCTCCCCCCTTTTGGCAAAGGGGGGCGTGCCAGTCAGTCTTTAGGGGGCGGCATTGGGGTGGCAATGACTAAAGACAACAAGCCACATGTCAGGCTGCAGCAGCAGCAGCAGCAGCAGGAACCTTTCATGGGCAGAAAAAGCAGCGAAAAGGGGGTGTGACCGGGAACCAGAACCACAGCAGAGCAGGCCAGGCCCAGCCAGACCCTCCCCTCACCCGTCCAGACCCTGGGGCACTCCCCAATCAACAATCGACGTCATCAACTGCAAGGCTGGACACAAACACACACACACAAGAGGACTGAGAGACTAGCCAGCACGCGATACTGTGGTTTGTCATTGCCGGGATGACGACGTCATGATAGTGGCCCGGAATATGGATGAGTTGAGCCGGAGTCCCGAGACCCGAGCGCCAAGTTCCGAGCGCCGAACGCCCTCCGGCGCTGTTGGCTTAGAAAGTTCATTGTCTTGCTTACAAAATGGAAAGTGGTTTGGGGTGGCCTGGCTTAAAGCTTAAAGAGGGGTGCAAATTGCAAATTGCATGCAAAAACCTGAGACTGCATTAGTCTCCTGTTGCCCGAGGGCATATGCTCTGGATCCTGCAACCAGGATACTGTTCCCCCTTCTCTGAGGGTGGGGGTTAACCTCATTTCACAGTGAAAAGAAGTTGAGGCTGCACATTGTAAGCCGCCTGCAGACAATTGAATTTTAATTTGTATAACTTTAGTGCCAGACTGAGGGGGGGAGGGTGTGAGTCCTGGCGCCGCTTTTAAAGCCCTTTTTCCTTCTTCCATTGAAGCGTTGCCGGCGGCCATGCAATGGAATATTTTACATATTTCATGCGACAAAGGGTCCTGCGCCTGGGCCTGCACTCCCGTTTAATAGAGTCATAGAGTCATGCATGGAGGCCCGGGCTCTCTCTTTAAGCGCCCGCCACTAAATCCTTTTTGTTTTAGTTGCCCGGGCCCCGTGTGTCGGCAAAACAATTTGCAAATTGCTGGCCAAAAAATGGCGCCACAAAGCTCACCTGAAAGCCCTGCAATGCTGCCACCCCGTGTGCCATCGCCATCAATTCAGGAGCAATTACAAAAGACAAACGTAGCAAGGACCTAACACACACACACACACACATTCTCCGGTTGCACAACAACAATGGCACAACTTTAACGGCTGGTCGCCTTGATCATTATCAGGCAGGAGTCGTTGGCCAAGTGCACGACACGGGCCAGGAGCAGGACTGGGAGCAGGAGCAGGCGCAGGACTCCAACGAGGACGTGACTCTTAAGTGACTGCTGTGGTGGCGTTTTGTGGCCATGTTTTGGGGTGTCAAGCTCGACTGCACAAACACAATAACACCCAACACCAGGATACCAGGATACCGAGAGTGCGGGACAGAGAGTCTAAGGAGAGAGAGATAGCTAGCTAACAGGAGAAAGAGAAAGCAGTAGGCCACATATGACAGTGTTGAAAACAAAAGATTTGCAGAGCAAAAATCAAATGCCAGGACATGGCCATAAAGTGGTTTTTACTAAATATTGAATCGGAAAAGTATGAAGTTTTAAAGTCTTTTTTAAGTCTTTATAAGGGAAATATAAATATATTCTAAAGGATAGAGAAAATATCTACTAAAATTAGGCCTTAAAATGATAAAGAGCCAGTCTTATTTTAACCTCCAAAAGGCTTTTAGTAATACCAACTTTAAAGATTATGTTTAAACTTCATTTTCTTACTTTCCAATCTCTTAACCCTAAAACACAGCTTGTAGTTTTTCCTGTATAACCTCACAAACCCCCACAAAAAAGGACTAATAAGACAGCCCTGCTCATATGCAACAACATTGGCAACACCTGCCACACCACACACACACAACACCCACTCCCACCTAAAAAAAAGTACAGAAAACGAGCAAAAAACATGCACAATAAAAAAAGAAGGAGTTGGTGCAACAAAAAAGGGCGGGCAAAGTTTAGTGCTTTTCATAAACTAGTTGCCGGCGGAGGGAGGGCAAAAAAAAAAGGCTGAACACAGGACAGAGTCGAGCTTCCTTTTATTTTCGAATTTAGTGCCGCTGCGGCCGTTGGCCCGTCTCCTATTATTACTGCTATTATTATTATTATTTTTGGGCCCAGTTGTTCTTGTTACTGTTGTTGTTGTTGCTGGCGCAGCTCCTGGCACAGGATACGTGCGACGTCATATAGGCGCGCCAGTCAGACGCCTGAAAGTATGCCTCAGCGTTTAGTGGCAATATCAGCAAAAACACGCGACGAGGGGAAACATCACGAAAAAGGAAGCGAAAAAAATCCTTTCGGGGGGTGTGGGTGAAAGTGGGTTGCCTGTGCAAGGACTCCTAGGCCTGGCGTCGTCGTCCTGCTGCCATTGCATGTTGTCGCAGGCCTTTCTGCTTCACCTTTTATTTTAGTTTTCGGCCAAAAGTAAACAAAAGAAAAGCGAATTTTTCGTTGGCCGCAAAAAAAAAGGAAAGAAACTTTCGTTAACACGAGAAATTGCATGCAACAGCAGAGGAGGGAGGGGTGCCGCCACTTTTTTCTTGGTTTTAGTTTTAGTTTTAGTTGCCACCCGGCTGAAGGTTATTGTGGCAAATTGAGTTTTTGCATGAAACTTTAAGCGGCTTAAAGATTAGGATACCAAACCAAAAAAAACCCACCATGTGGAGCTAGGTGCTTGGAGTTTCTCCAAGATTTGGCCACTAAAGAGTTTCCCGCAGTGAAGCTCACTCCTCCTTCTTTTTATTTATAATTATTATGCAAGCTGAATACAAAAACAGAGCAGGGAGAAGACAAGTCAAAGACACCCCAGGAAGGACTTAACACTCTGCAGGAGTTTCTAGCTAATACAGGGATGAGAGTATCCTTTTTATAATATTCACCTTTGCCAGCTGAAAGCTGTATAATTTGTAGAACGACAAGCAGTGCTAGTGAATTTTAAAAAATATTTTTAAAGATTTATCTGAAGCATTTTCAACAAGCACATTTGTAAAAATAAAATTAAATCTCTGAATCCCTTGGCTAAAATTATTTTAGCATCTTCCCGAATTTATTCTTCCCCTTCTTTTCGGGTTGATTTTCTCCCTCCCTTCTGCCTGCTCATTATCATTCCTTTTGGCGACGAGTCCTTCTAGGGCTTTCACGCTATAACAGCTGCATAAATATTTTCTCTCGGCCATTTGGCTTTTATTGGACGCCTCTCTTGCCTCCTTTATCTCTGGCTGTGTTTTTGTGCTGCAGAGATGGAAGTGCATTGGCCAATTGTAATTCAAGTCGCATAATTTTTCGGCTTATTAAATATGGTAATGCCGCATTGCCGGCCGAAACACCTGCCAGTCTCTGTCGCCGTTGCCTATTTGTGTTAATAGTCAATGGCTGCTCACTGGGGAACTTGGCCAAAAGCGGATGCTCTAATGAGTCATGTGCCGCACAGTCTATCCTCATGTGTGTGAGTGAGTGTGTGTGAGTGAGTGCATGGCGTCAGAAATTCATTAAAGCCATGATTGTAATTTATTCTAATGGCATTTCGGTGTGCATTGCCGGCTGGCTGGTTGAATGGCTGGCCAAAAGGTTACGCAACCCGCCGCCAGCCTCACAAATTGTTGGCCAAAAAGAACATTTTGCTGTTGCTGGTGCTGCACTGTGAAGTCGTTATGGCCAGGTCCAGCATTCGTTGTGATTGACGGCCCAGCCAGAAAGCCCCAGCTGCACCACAGCGAGTGTAGGCCACATAAGTTGCAAGCTCGTTTTATGCACTGAAAGTAATTTAAGAAGGGTTTTGTAAATTTACAAAAAATATAGAGAAAAAGGAAGCACAAGGAAGTAGATAGAGGAGATATTAGACATTAATTCAACGATTAACTTTATTTAAAATTTATATTACAAATATATTTTAGAGCTCGTTTTGAAGTCCTCTTTTCTATGCCTTTATTTTAGACAATAATAATTATCATATTTTACCCAAAGATTAAATAAAACAAGAACAAAAGGTGTTTGTTTAAAAAAGTACCAGCTTTTGAAGGCTAAAATAAATTTTCCCTATGACAAAAATAAATAATAAATGCACTGAAATAAATCATAGACCCATATTAATATCCATAAACCTTGAACATAAATTTATAGCTTCAATAATAAATTATAAATTACACCTAAACGTTTCTGCAAAACCAGTCTTAGAATATTTTCAAGTTTTCAACTAATTTGTACTCCCTTTCACTGACCCTTTCTCTCAGTGTTTGAATGTGGGCCCACATTGTCGGGTCAGCCCTGTTCTTTGTCATCATCATCTGCCGTACTCTCTGCTTAATTAGCGGTCTTGAGCTTTGACTTGGGAATTTCTCACGAGTAGAAATAAAAAACGCATATGAAGCTAAAAAACTGGTTAGTCGTATGAACTGATTTATCAGCTTTTGCCTCTTTTTTTACGATTTTCTTTGTTGTTTTCTGTGGCTCCTATAAATATAAACAGCGTCATGCCTGGTCGTAGTAAATCGATTGCAAAGTTAATTCAATTTTATATATACAAAGCTGAGATATGTATATATATATACTTTTATGAGAAGACAAGTTGCAGCAGTTGAGAGTTTCTGGTGGCCAGTTTTCGGACTTTATTTCTCTTATTTTTTGGCGCGCTCCGAGATGCCGAAACAAGTTTTTTGTTTATAAACAGATTTCGTTGTGCCGTCAGTTTTTCTTATAAACAAAAGGCTGAGTTGGACGCTTCGCAAACAAATGACATAATTTGATATTCAAATTCCAGCACAAACAAATTTTAATTTGAAAAGAAAACGAAATTGAATTTCAATTTCAACTACCTGCCTCCGACTGACTGACTGACTGTCGCTTTGCCTTCGAAATATGCTAATAACGCGAAATGTTTTTCATTTTTCGTTGACTCTGATATCATGGATGGCATTCTGGCCCATCTCTCCTCGGCGTTATATAACTCATTCGACCATTTGAAGGTATGCATATTATTTTTTTTTGATAAACTGGCAAACTGGTTTATGAATGGCTTTAACTGTTAGACAAAGCTCATAGCCCGGGCTGATGTCATCCGACGACGATGAGCAAATGCCAAGAGCACAGCACAGTTGGAATTCTTTAGATTAACCCGCGATTGCCTGATCGATTGCCTCGGATCACTATCGGAACATGCCTGCTCTGCTCAATGGAATTGAAAGTAAAACTACATGATTCACATACTATACTACGTATATAGCCACAGAGTTAGCCAGCGAAGACTAATGACTGGTGACTGATGATGGGCAGGGATGTTTGCCAAGACGAAACACTTGAGGAGCGGCTACGAAAGGCTACGAAATTCCATCGGAGTTCACTGACAGGCTGCTTACTCTGCTCTGGGTTATTTATTTATATGGATCGGACACATAATGAATCACTTAATTGATTTTTGTTTAATTTAAAGTTGCAGAAAAAGTACTTCTTTCAAGAGGAAGATTTTTGGGAATAAGTTCTGGGAATGAAATATGGTTAAAAACGATTTCGCTTAATAATAGAGATTTAGATGGAAATCTAGAGAGAAATATATAAAGAACTCTGCAGAAAAATCTTATGAGAAATATGTAGAGAATTCTATAAAGAATTTAAATAAATCTTTTCTTTAAAAGAAGTTCTTAGAGATACTTTTTTACTGGCTGGCATAAACATTTTCCTTCTCTTTGTTTAAAAAATATCTGATTTTTTGTTGAAGAACATATATTTCCTTATTTATTTTCCAAACTGATTAAGAAATTAATCTTGGCAAGAATGAATATACACTAAACATATGTTTGTCTGCATTATTTTGACCTACTTTTAAGCAAAGCCTTCAGTTTTGTAAGATTTAAGCATTATGCTTTGCCCGAGGGCCCTCTATAAAACAGAAGTTTAGGTAAATAATATTTAGTGCTAACAAATTAAGACTGATCTTAAGTCTATGTACTCCCTGAAGGTCTAGGGTATACAATATAAATGCCATTTGGTCCGAGAGAGTGCTGCTCGCTAATTAAATTTGCATAGTCAACGCGTGCGAGTAAATAATTCTCCATTCTTGACATGTGTTCCAGCTGCTGCTGCGTGAGAATGTGACTGCTGTGGGTTGACTCACAGCCTGAATTGGCCCCCAATTGTTGATATATTCCAGCCTGGGTTCACACAGCAATTGGCGGCCAAGAGCAGATGATTCCGATGACTAAGTAAGTGGGGAGAGATGAGCTCTGAAATGCAATTGCACAGTGAGTCAGGGAAAAGTTCGTGGAAAACTTCTGACTAGAACAGAGAGCGTAGCCAATGAATGGAGCAGCAGCCGCAGCAGCAGCAGCTTTGAGTCAGACGCCTTGGAATCCACTTTACTAACAAATTGTATACAATAATTTTCATGCAAATTAAATGCCGGCATTGTGTTTTTTTAGTGCCGCTCGGCCATTAAAGAAATAATAACAGAATCTGCAAAGTTTCAACATGCTTTAATTATTTTTCTTAATTAAGCCAAAACATAAATGTGCGGGGGGAGGGATGTTAGGAGAAGTCTGGGCTGCCAGCAGCTGTATTAAAAATAAACACAAATTATGAACCACCACCCCCGATACACTCACACACACACACACCCATTCTCTCCCTCTGACCCACACAGACACAATGGCAATAAGAGGCGTCAAAAAAATGTTTAATAGGCGCGTTGAAATGAAACTTAAACAAAGAATTTTACATCCAGCCGCTGGCCAAACAGCAAACACATGTTCCACAGATAGTAGCTACAAGTGCAGGGATATATCTTCCCTTCAGTTGGGGTTTAAAGTCAGCTCTGATCGGCTTTTAAATGCAGAGAGAAAATTAAGAAATTCCTTATTAATGAGATCATAAATTAATGAGGAAAACTAAAAGCATTTTATTGCCTATCTATCCAATATAAAATCTGAAATTGTTTTCATTTATAAACTTTGAAATTAAATTTAAATTGTAACCCCTTTTCTCCCTGTGCATTCCACTGACATATTCAGCTGCCTGGCTGCATTTTCTGTTGAATTTCAAGAGTTTTTGATTAATTGCTGCAATCTAAGGGGGAGAACGCCCAGCACGACAGCCCGAGACAGGCGACTCGTGCCCCCAAGATGCAAGAACTCGATGGTTGCTGCCCCTCCTGTGCCCCCCCACTCATTACCACTCAATCTCTTAAGCATGCCACGCTGCACGTAGCCACAAGAGGCTACAAAAGGCTGTTTATTTTTCAGAGATGTAAAGGGGGAAAAATTCGCCTCTTTTCTGCCACATTTAGCAGTGGATTTGTGGCTCAAGGTCTCGCTGTGTTTCCTGCACTGCAATTTCGGTGTCATCGCCAATGCCGCCTGCCATTTGTTGCTGGCCAAATTGCAACATAAATCTGAATTTCGGATCTCCTCCTGGCCTGGCTTTATCTATTTTTCAGCTGCGTTCGGTTTCTGCAGTTTTGTTTATTGATGCTGTCCAATTAGGGGAATATTTGGCACACTTGACTGCTTGGCCAAACAAGTGCTAGTCTTGAATTAATTCTTAAAATAATTCACTTGTGTCTAATGGAGAAGGAGGAGGTTCAGTCATGTGTGAATGCGTAAATTCAGTCTTTTTTTTTTTTTTTTGGTAAATAAATTTGTGAAATATTTTGCTTAAAAGTACTGCCAAACAAGTGACTAATTAAGGCAGCTACAAAAGCAAACTCTGAGTCGCCTCTTCGTTTTTTCGGGCAAACACTAAAGCAAACAATAAACGAAAACAATGAAAAGTTTTCTTATTTTCTTCTCCGGCTGTTTGCCAACCTTGGAGCGTGCTAATAGATGGTTATAGATATGGATAAATAAGTGGATATTGGTGGTGCTTTTTTTTGGGGTCTACCCAGGGGGTACCCTGTAAAAGCAGAAAGCTAACTGTTTATTAATTTCAGCCATGTGAAGTATACGTTTATCTCTTTTTCCTATTATCAATATACCCTTGATATGTCTGGGTATCTATTGCTATACCCACATCTTGCGAATCTCTATATATAGCCAGAGTGTGTGTATAAATTCTGGTTGGCTTTTGAACTCGAGTAGTTGAGTCTCGGCGAAATGGAACTATTTTGTTGCCTCTTTTTTCGCATAGTAAGTAAATTATTTGCGCTCATCGGCGGATAAAGATATTCTCGCAAAATGTGCAAATTTATTTAGCCTTGATAATGCCCAAATTAAAGATGTGCGAGGGGGGGAGCATCATTTATATATGGCTTGGCACATGGCATGTGGTGTGTATATACCATAAGGGGTCGTATCTCAAGATGAAAGGCAGCCAGCCCAGGCCCAGCATGGATTTAAACAGATTAATCTGCATCTATCAGATACGAGATGCGAGTGAGAGGGTACGAGGAACAAGTGTATCTTATCTGCATCTCTGTCTCTTGGGCCTCTGATGTCATTTGCAAATTCAATTTATCCAATTCAAATGGAATTCATACAGCCGCTCTGCACTCTTGCGTTTTTACTACCAATTTTTATGGTTTATGCATAGTTTACCAGCCCCTATATTCGAGCCCTAAATCCCTAATACAGCCCCCAAATACACCCCCCGGAAATCCCTTACTCTCTTCCTCCTCCGGGTTGTCCTTTGTCTGTCACGGATTGCGGACTGCCAACTGGTTGCGACATTGTGACTCCGGCATGCTCATAAAAAGGTAATAAAATTTTTGTTTACCTTGGTAATAGGAAGTGAAAAGCACTAACACACACAAAGCCCGACACGCACACACACACATTTGAATATATCGGGGGAAACATATTCCTTTGGCATGTCCTCGGCTATATAGCCATATAGCCTTGAGTGGTTTAGTCGACTCGACAAGTTTTTGGGGCGGCAAATGTGGCAGGAAAGCAGAGAGGAGCAGCAGGTCCTTCCGAGGCCTTATAACAACAAAAAACATCACAGAGAAAGAGCGAGAGAGAGTAGGAAAAAACATCAGGATAATCGCAAGAAATGGAGTCGAATGTTTGGAGTCGAGTCACAGGAAATTGATTTCTTTTCGTGGTTTGGCCCCAGGACCTCTGCCTGCTTTCGCCGCCGTTGTCAAACAGAATTTATCGATGATTGGTTTGCTCTTTGCGCATATTTATCTCAATGCAGATTTTATCTGCCGGATTCAGGGGGAAAATGGGGCCCTATAATTGCACTTGCCTGCATATAAATAAAGTCGCTTCAATGGAGATCGTAAAGTATTGCATAATAAACTTCTTACATTGATAAAATGCCCCCCGACTTTTGCCCTACGTTCGCAAATCATGGCGAAGAGGAGGCATTAAAATGCCAAGCAGCCGAGCCGAGGGAGGGGAGCCAAGTCCTGAATAAAAAATCCTGTAACAACTTTGCGGGCATGCAGGATGATCTGAGAACTCCTCACACTTATTGGCTTTCAATTTCCATTTTCTAAACTCACTGCAACCCCCAAGGAGAAACTTTTGTGCCTCGCCATTCCTTGTTGATTATTGAAATCATTTTCCGGGCCGCCTTCGTGAAAACTTTGCCATATTTGCTTGCTTAGGTTAGGCCTTCATTAAAAGTTTGCCCCTGGCACGACATTTGTCTCCAAGGTATACGGTATATATAGAGTGAAATCAGGGTTGCCACCTCTAGCTTTGATTTATGGCTCTATTAAATAATTTTCCAGTTGCTCCACAGAAAGTTGAATGCATTGGAATTTCAACGCGGAGCGAGGCGAGGTGGAGGAGTGGCGGAGCAGCCTTGCCGAAGGGCCAGGATTTGTGGTGTCATTAAAATTTTGTTGCAACCAAGGATGCAGTCTATCTCTTTCGTTCAGGCTCTACCCATCTCTATCTCTCTCTGTCTGGGTGGTAGAGCTCGCTTTTTATTTCGCCGTCTTTGCATACTTCACAGAGCCGCTTAAATATGCATTTGTTATTGAATTTCAGTAACAGCTAGCTGGCTTGCCTCCACAGAGGCACTGCGAGAAAATATGGGGGAAAACTATATTGTTTTAATTTCTTTAAGATTAAAAAGCAATTCCTTTCAGAGCTAAAGAGCATCCAGCCTTCTCACTGCTTTAATTTTGCCTAAAAATGTGCCTTGACTTAAAGCTTAAATAAAGAAAATTTATTATGACTTTTAAATACCTTTAAAATACATTTTAAATCTCTCGATATTTATATATTTTACAACAGTATTTTATATATTTGTTATACTTTTATTCTTTAAAAGTATTAAGTTTCAACTTAAGCCATAAATTTATATTCTTTTTCTATATGTAAATCATCCTTTTACCGAACCCATTTTGCCCCTCTCCCAGAGGTGTATAAGGCCATGTGTGCTGTTGGCATTCCGGCGGGCACTCATCCGTCACTAACACACCGTGTGTGGCATGCCACATGCACTTTCACCTTTAACTTTTGGCTGATTTCTAGTGCGGAAAGCGCTCGTCGAAGGATCTGCTGCTCCTTCTTCCCTCTGCTAATATGTGTCTAATACAGCGTATTAATTTATTTAAATTCCACACAGACACACACGACATCCTGTGCTGGATAGCTGCCTCTGAGTGTGCCATGTGTGTGTGTGTGTGTGTGCATAAGGATGTGGCACACATATGGGCACCGAAGCCATTACGACGTTCAATGACACGGCAAAGTGTGCGCCGTCGCAACTTTTTTGCTTTTTCCCCGTCTCCGCTACACGAGATGCCTGACTGCTCCGGCTCCTGCTGCTCCTGAATCGGAGAGGAGAGCTCCTGCTATCTATGGCCCGATGATTACGGCAGCCATCAGCGGGGGATCGAATGCCTGTAGTGTGGCCCCGTGGCCGCGAACCCCTTTGATTCTGCCGCATCCTTTCGAAACGTTCTAATAGCTTCTAATGCATGTAATGTCAGTTCACGTCAGTTTCCGCCCAGCCACCAGTCGGCTCCCTCTGACTCACCTGTATCCATTTTTTACACCTGAGCTTGCCGTTTAGCGGTTGCTTTAAAAAAAGAAAAGAAAAGAGCGAAGCTGTATTGATTTTATTTTGTGAAGGCAAAAAGTAAGCTTAAGCTACTCGTATTTTATAGGGATTTTTAAACGATTTGCCTGGAGAGTTAAATGTGAAATTTACTGAAGAATATAAGAAATGTTTTCGATATTATTTGAAAATTAATAAACATATTCCTTAGGCTGACTTTATCCTGCTTTAGCTGCTGTTTAATAACAATTACCCACCCAAGTGGTCTCTTAATTTCCTCATTCGCCCATTAGAACTCTGCCGAGAATGTTTATGGAATTAAATTTATGTTAAGAGCTTGTTGGCTCACTTGAAGCTAATCCAAAATACTTCACAGATGCAGATTGGCAGCAGCACTCAAGAGCTTTTTGGCTTCAAATGGAAAACAGTTTTGGGCCAAAACTTCTGCTATCAAATGACCGCAATTCATTATTTTATCTAGTTTCGTAAACTATTCAAATGTTTGTGTGGCCCTGGGAGCCCTTTGCATTATGGTAAATTGCCTTGTTTTACAATGCTTAAGTGCTCGTCGAAGGGTGGAGCAGGATTATGAAGGACGTTGGAAGGAGAAAAAGGAGGAGAAGCAGGGAGGTTCACCCATATGCTAATAGTTTTGTCACTCTTTGGAAAAAGGGACCGTCATAAAATTAACAAAAAATGGGGGAATAAAGGGGATGAAGGGGATTTTGGATTCGGAAGCAAACCACTGGAAAAGTTGCAAAGTTTATGCTGTCGGCACCTTGTGCATGTGTGTGTGTGTTGCTGTTGGTTTTTTGGTAATTTCCCCTTTTTTATCTGACACAGGATATTAATGCAGGCTGCAGGACTGCAAGGATATCGCTGAGACCTTGCTTGTGTGTGTGTGTCTTCGACTTTAATAAATATTTATGTGCTGTCACCGGCCCCACTCAACCGAACTGAAACCCAACCAAAACCCACTTTCCCCCCCCGCCCGTCAATTTGCTTTTCTAATTTGTACACAAGGATTTCTGCCGTGGCTTTTGTCGCACTATATACACCAGGATGCTGATCCTGTGTTGCTCTTGTATTGCTGCTGCTGCTGCTGCTGGTGTTGCTTTTGTGTTTGCTGCTTCCAGTTGCTCTCGGGGGCAACAGACTTGGAAAACTTGGCACTCTTACATATTGATGAGCGCTGCGATTAAGTAGAGCGTGCCTAATGCATGCACCAAAGTGCGGCGGGGGGGTTAAGGCAGGACATGTGTGTCACCCCCCTAACACACACACACACACACACACACACACACACTGTAGCAGCAAAGGAAACTCATCAATTTTTATGCGGTTTCGGTTTTTTGCGCCCTCTCAGTTTTTTTCCTCTGTGTGGATGTGTGTGTTTGATGAAAGTGAAAAATGCCCGAGAAGGTGGGCCCAGCTACCTGTTCCTCCCCTCTCCCTGTGTCGCTAATGTTATGCAAAATGAAAGTAAACAGAGTTTGGGTATCTGAGAGTGTGTGTGTGTTAGAGTGTGTGCTAGTGTGGGTTAGTGTTTGGCATACAAATTGTTGCTGGCGGCTTTTAGGCGTAGCTTAATGCATTTAAATGGGAAAATTACACAACTTTTTTTGGCGACAGCTTCCTACTTCTAGTAGCTACCGAAAGGGTTTCAGTGCACTGGAAGAAAAGAGTATTTCCTATATAAAATAAGCCAGGAAAATGGGTTTTATATATCTTTTACTAGGAGACACCTGTTTAGACACATTATTTCCAAGTTAATATAAGCCTCAACACCTTAAAGCTTCTTTGTAGCTATTTTAGTTAATAAACTTTTTGGCTTCTTTGTTTTCCCCACCCAATTTCTCCCTGTGTATCATCCTTTTAAACGCTCGATTGCAAGCGGAAATCTCAAGGCCCGCTGATTCGCACAATTTTTGCCACTCGAGCAGCCACATGTGGTTGCTTCAACCGCTTCCTAGGAAGCTTTTAGCGTTCTCATTCCTGTAATTAATGTTCACCGACTTGGCTTTAAGCCGCTTTAAGGAGACGCAATACAACAAGGACTTTTTGGTGGTGCCATTGTGTGGGTGAGTGTGTATATGTGTTTCCGTGGAATGTTTGAGTTGATGGACGCCATCTAGGCGCCAACTTTGGCTTGCTGACTGGCCATGGCCCATTGTTGTGGGTAAATATGGCTCACTGCTAGGGCTGTTGTAGCCGCTATTTGTTGTTGTTGTTGCTGTTGTGACTGTAAAAGTGTCGTCATTGTTGTTGGCAATCCTGGGCTGCCTGGAATGGCTTAACAACAATAACAATGGCGAGTCGAACAATAACAAAACACGGAGTGCAAACGCACGCACAGCTTGTGTTGGCCTAGGCTAGAAGCGTCCTCAATTTCTGGTCCTGCCACCCACTATCCGAACCTCCGCCCTTTTGGCCGGACGGACTTCTGCTCGTTGGCTTTTATTGCTTCAGCTTCAGTTTCAGCCCTGAAGTATGCAACGCTCTCCTTTCTCCCTTCTGCCTTTCCCCCTGCTGCACGCTGCCTGCCACTTCTGACCCACTTTACGCGTTTTTTATTTACTCACTTTCCTTTCGCCCCCCCCAATCCTCGCAGTTTTCCTTCTTTTTTTTCTTCTTTCACCCGGCATTGCCTCATTGTTGCCAAAGTCTTATTATTATGTGGCTTGCTTCGCGTCCTTTCCTCAGCTTTATTGCCTGTTGTCTATGGCGGCGACAGCAATTATGTAGATTTCAGGTCCACAAATAAACTTAAATTTATATTGTAACCCCCGAGTGGAGAGCAGGGGGAAAAAATAAAGGAAAAGCCAGAGCTGCACACCGCATAATGAGCGGGTTATTGACATTAATTGCTGAACGCGACTGTGCTTTCGTCTCGCTTTTCCAAGGGGAAAATCCCGGATCAGAAGGCCCGGCCGGCAGCTCGTGCGTGTAATATGATGTATGATATGTCAGCCAAAAACACAAACACGGCGCAACGCAGGCTGTCAGATGGACTGAAGGACTGGCAGAGCAGAGAGCGCAGGATGAAGCACCGCCGTTTGACGGGCGATGAAGCGACCTGCAAATTTGGCAACTGTCTGACTGTCTGTCTGCATCATTCCGTTTTTCCTTATTTTCCACCAGCATTCTGCCAGTCACTCGCAGCGGGAGGTAAAACGTTTGAATCTGACACCAGAACAATATTATTTATACCATCAACACCTCTTTTTGCTGGGTGTACGAGGTACTTGTGGCCTTGACGGGGGAGTATTGTTAAGGAAATAAGGGTAATTGGAAGTCTCAACAAGGGGAAAATTACTAAGAAACTTAGAGGGAAAATCAAAGATTATTTGATTGATTTATTAAAGAGTTTAATGGGGTGTTATACCCATTATTTATGGCATTAAAAAGTAGGAGTAACTCCTTAGTCGTTACTCTTTATTTAACTCAAAAGTAACATTTAATTGCAGCTCGTTTTTTCTGTGCATTTCCGCTTATCGAAATGAGCTTTTTTCACATTCGTTTATAGCCACAATATTGGATTACCTGTGGCACTTGTTTTCCTGCCATTTTTTTTTAGCCCATATTTGCTTATCTTTAGCTGAATTCATTTCAACATTTGCACACAATTATTTGCAGATGCGCAGCCAGCGGAGTTGAAAAATTGATTGCTTGCAATGTAAATAGCAAATAAATTGAATCAAAATGAGTGTGAATTATGCAATAAAAACGTGGGATATTAGGACAAGTAAATAGTTAACATATTGCTCTAGGAGTTAAAACTCAATTAATTTTATATGTTTAATAAAATGGAAAAGGAAATGTTAAATATTATAAAGTTCCTAATCAAAGTTTAGGCCAGGAAATCATTTAATTAAATCTTTAAACTAGGCCAATTTATATTCATTCAATCTCCCTTTAAGTTTTCTATTTGCTTTGATTATATTAAAATTTCCTTATCTTCCTTAAAGCCAGTTCAAAATGTAATCAGAGTTGTAAGCATTTCTCTGGGCACCTTTAGCGAGTTAAATCCCAAAATTAACACCCCACCAAAATTAGGGGAGGCAGAAGCCACCAAGTTGACTTTCTGGGGGATGACTTGGCACTGATTTGGTTTGGCTTGGCTTTCAGTTTCTTAGCTTTCCCGCTTTCAGCCTTCGGATTTCAGCCTTCGAGTTGAGTTTGAGTTTTGTAGCTCGTGTCGCCATCTTGAAGAACGCTTCGCTGATTTCGCCAGGGCAACGCAATAATTTGTGTAAATAATCAATGGCCTGTGCCGGGGCTTATTGACATATTCTCTAGTATGCAGTGGCCCCAGGCGGCCTGGCCTGTTCTGGGCCTGGCCTTTTGTGGCCAGGGCAATTAAATTATTTATAGCCGGCTTTTGTGCGCCGCCTTTGCCAAGGAACTTCCCCATGGCAACTCCAATGTCCCGTCTAGACCATCCGTGAATGAATGAATGGATCTGGACCTGAATCCGGCCACTCAGAACTCCAGAAACCATCGCCATCTACCCGGGGTTCGACCCCGCAGGTGGCTGGAGCCCGAAACAGAAGGCGGCTCTAATTACAAAGAGCTTAGGCCCGGGAAATATGCAACAATTGCTAATTTGATGAGTTGCCGCCCCGCCCCCCTCCAGGCGGGCCCAGGTTAATGTTGCTTCAGCTGAAATAATAGAAAAATTAAAACATTTTACAGGAGCAGCAGCAGCTACAAGGGAGGGGATCAAGTGTCAGACAGGCTAACAATTATGGCGCACACCTTTTGGCCAGGGCAGACGACGTCGAAGCCATTATCAAACTTTGACTAATACCATTGAAATTTGTGCATAATTTCGGGGCACTTAAAGCAGACGCTTTGTGCGTACTTAAGTGCCACGCCCAGCCAAAGGACCAAACGCCCCCCAAAAACCACCCGGCGAAGCAATTTAGCTGAGTGAGCCCGAAAATTGTGCAAGTCCCCGACTTTGTAGGTAATTCCTTTAGGAAACTTCTGCGCCCAAATTGGCGCTTTAAACCCACCGCGTGCGAAATTCCTTCAAATATTAACATATTTATGAACACGCGCACGTCCTTGTTGGAGGTAATTGCAGATAAATTACCGATCAATAAAGTAAAGCTATATAGCTATATATATTTGCCCTGTCAGAGTGTTTGAAAGTCGACTTTGTTTCGCTTTTGCACCCTTCACGGAGCAACAGTTTCTTTATTTTCAGCCTTAAGTAGGACACGTCGCACTTAATTAACTATTCAAAAATGTTTGCAAATTGCAGAGGAAGCAGAAGGAGCAACTAAAGCATCATTAAAAGGAATTGTCCAGGCGCTCCAAAATCTCTCTATCTCGCTTTTAAGGAGGAGCAAACCCTAAAGCAGGACCTCCCGCAATCGGTCGTGCGTAGGCCCTTTGATAAGACCCATCCTCGTTGTCCTGCTCCTCCTCCACCCATTACATCCGCCGTAATGGCGGCTTGTCCTTTTTTGTGTAGCCTCTCTTTGTTTGTCTGCGAGGACGTCCTTGACTTTCCACTCACCCCCTCCTCAGGTTGCTGTTGTTGTTGCCGGGGCCATTTTCTCCATTTGACTTTCAAATAATAAAACATATTTTTTTGGGGCGCCGAAGCCGCATGAAAACGGCAGCTGTAAAATTTGTGGGTTATTTGTTGAAAATACATTTTCCACTTTTCATTTTCGTTTCCTCTTTTTTTTTCCGCTTTTTGTTGATTTTTTTCCCCGGGCTCGGCAAAGGTGAAGCCGCCCCTCGTCCCGCAGTCCTTGTTGGTATTTGATGCGACCCAGGGCTCAGGTTATGTTTTGTGGGGAATTTGATGAAGAGGGTCGCCGTTGGGAGTGGGCCTTGGCGGCAATGAGTGGAGAGTGCAAAAATGCCAATTTTATGCATGAGAAAATACTTAAAATAAAGTATAAAATATTTCATTTAAATGTAAATGATTTTTTATTTCACTTCGACCTCAGGAGTCCATGTTTGCCAGGTGGAAAATAAACGAATAAATAAGCGAGTGTGTGTGCGGAAATGTTTACCTACAAAGTATATAGTTTTTTGTGAAGAGGTTTCTGCTTTATTGCAAGTAAATATTATCAATAAATATTTTTGAAATGAATTTAAACGTTTAAGAGCGCAAAGGAAACTTTATTGAATTTTGCTTTAATTTTTAAATAAATTTAATTAACAAATATTAAATGGAAATAGTAAATTAAACCAGGGAAATGTCTGAGATAGAAATTTCCTTTGAAAACATTTTTAAAACATTTTTAATAGGCTTTTGAATAAACCATAAATAACATTAAAATATACTCATTTCTCAATCAGAATCAAGCCGAAAAACTTTGAATTTGCCATAAATTTAGCTTCCTTCTTTTTTGGGTGAAAATATTACTGATTTTGTTGGGGCGAAAAGAGGAGCATTTGCGGAACCATTTGCCATTTATCTTAGACTCTGGCCAACGACGACTGCTCTCAGCTAGTTAAGAATTATGAGGCATGTCCTTCGGCTTCGTTCCTGTCGCTGCCCTCGAAATTGATGTACGATGTGCCAGGTGATGAAGGAGACACCACTGAACTCCCTCCCTCCTTCCACATGATGTATACTCTCACCCCAAATGTCTGTCTGTCTGTCGTTTGTCATAAAATTAGCGACAGTTCAAGGCAGTGTTGTGTGCTGTGTGAGGGGGGCTTCATTTTGTTGTCCTTGCGCCTCGTACAAATTAGTTGGTGAATTTTTTATGTTGCCACACAGCACGATAATGTGGCATACATCTTGTCCTTCGGCCCAGGCCCCAGGCCCCAGGGGTAGCTGCTGATGTATTCCTTTGCAGGTGAGACTTAGGGAGCAGTCTGGGTGTCTTCCTTCTTAAATGAAAATTGATGCCGGCGCAAGATTTTTCACGCCACATTGTCAAGTGTGTTGATTCGATTAAGATGAGGGATGGATGGTTGGATGGTTGGATGGTTGGATGGCTGGAGTGTCCGTCCCCCTCTCTAGGGACACCATGTTCTGTGGCCCACAAACCCATTTCAAGTATCTGTTTCCATCGCCAGACTGTGGCTGAAATTGAGACTGCACCTAATTGCATTAATGCAGCAGCTCCAGCTGCAGCCCCAGCATCCTGACAGTCCCTCAGTTGAGTGTGTTCCACGCTCATTACGAGCCGAAGCGAATCGGGAGCACGCGAGCCGGAGTGAAATTAAAATTTCCGCTTTTGCGTGAGAGCCCGCCGAGGAGGAGCGATTGCAGCAATAATTGCGGAATTGCAGGAAAATATTCTGTGCCAGGGGCCGCCGCCCATTGTGTAGGCAATTTGACTGTCCACCTATGTGGACGCATGTGTGGCATCGTGCCCCAAGGCTGCCATCGTCACGCAATGGGAAGCTGTTGCAGTTGAATGTTGCCTCTGTTGTTGATGATGTTGCTGTTATTTACTGGTGATGTTGTTGTTGTTGCTGCTGTTGTGCTGGACTGCTGCTGATGCTGATGCAGCCTGACCCATTGTAATTGCATTGTGGCATTGTGTCGTCCTACTCATCACTGCCCACTTGTCTGGCCCTTGCTCTCATTCTCAGTCTCGTTTTCATTGCTTTTCCCATTTGTTTGCACTGAGAGAAAAGGAAACAAAAAATGTTTTATAGAGGGAAAGTATTTTCTGAAATGTTTTTGATTGTTATTTAATTTCTTAGCACTTCCTTAAACATGTTTTTATAGCTACAAGTATTTTGAAGAGAAATTACAAGGCTTCTTCTTATTATATCATCTGCAAGTTTTGTTATTAAGTAATATATTTTATAAAAAAAGCCATACATTTTTCTCCCAGTGCCTGAGACACAACTGACACAACGTTGCGATGGATTATGCTTCGGGTTTAAGAAGGATATCCGCTCTTTTACTCAATCGGTGCCGCATTCCTTTGGGTCTGCTGCTGCTTCGCTTGTCCCCTTGCCCAAGTTGTTTGGCATGCGGACAAAATAATTACAATTTCGCATTATTATGCGAAGTGAATTTTCATTTATGGGAGCCTTTTCAGTGTCTCAAGTGCCGCTGCTACTGATTCGTTCTCCTTTTTATTTCATTTTGTTGCCGCCGCTGCCTCGTTGAGAAGTTTATTAAAATTGCAAGTGGCTCCGCACCGCCCCGGTCCTTCCGCCGATGTTGCAACATTATTTTCGTATTAAATTGTATTTCCTGGAGGAGGGGGTGCCCTCCCCCTGCTCATGCCTTCGAATCCATCATCAGTGTATTTATGCTTGGCATATTTGCAGACACCGCAAACAGTTTTCGTGGTGTTCGCGCCAAAGGAAAAGTAAAAGGAAATATTGCTGCATTTTTAACTATATATTTGCAGGACGAGGGTTCTAGGGGGGTAGAGTAGGTTGAACGCACTCCCTGCATTGAGCACACATCGCTGCCTTCGAATGCATTTTGTTACTTTGGCATTGAAAGGTGCGAGATGTGGGAGTCCCCGTCAATTTTTTTGTATTTTGAGGGATGCCATAAACGCTTCGACGCCGGCAAAAAGCATTTTGCATCAATCGATGTTGTGTTTGTATATATTGTGAGGCTCCTCCTTGAGTGCTTTTCGATCCAGGATCCTGCTCCGTTCTGCCCAATGAGCCTGAAATTCATTCACGTCGAGTGCCAAGTCCCAAGCTCGACCTTTAAGTTTAGAGTGCAGTGTTTAAGCGCTGCTGCATAATTAACACACATCGAACCGAGGGGTGTGTAATCCTATTTGTAAGCCCCACTCATTATTAATAAGCACAATTTCGCATAATGGCCAATGAGAGCGGAAATGTAAATAAATTATAAATATATAACAATGTAAGCGCAAAAATGCCATGAAATATTACCTCTTTGTGCGCGCGCAATGCAAAATGTTCAACATTTTGGCCGGCTTTAAATCCGCCTGCTATTTTCGCATTCCTGATTTATTATGAAATGTTTACCGTCCAAATAGAGGCACGTCCTGGCCCTAACTTTCCCAGAGACGGAGGGTGAGTGAGAGAGATCCCAACAACCGAACAAATATCGGACGATTTTAAAATTCCGAACGCCTACGCAGGCTAAGAACGTAAGAACTGGCGACTTATATAGAAATAAAATGAAATGGGCAAACGAGACAAAGGGAATTATTTGGCGGTGGAAGGTAGTAGTAGAGATGGTGGGGATGGTGGGCTGTCTGTTTAATTTAAATGTTGTCTCCCCGCCTCTGTATCTAGGGGTTTTATTCTATTTTTAAACAGTTGTGGTGGAAATAATAGAACTTTACAATGTCTCAAATATTTTTAGATAGAATAAAAGCATTAAAGAAATATACTTATTCTTGTTTCTATAATTTTAAGCTAGAAGTTTTAATATATTTTAATGACTTTAAGTTCCATAAGTTATTGTTTTAATCCATTAAACATTATTTCTCTTCTGCTGACCAACTTTTACAGCCTGAAAGCTATGTTAAACATCAAAAGGCAAACCACTAATGGCTGGGACACCTAATTAACTATGATAATAACTTATTTATTAGGTCGTAAAACACTCGTTCTTCCTTGTAAAAGGGGGCTATTAATATGACCGCATCTATGCTTTTGACTATATCTTCTACATCTCCTCCCCCCTGAGGTGAGGCTTCCGGGGAGCCGGCCTGCCGATATGGCAGCTTATGTCAAAGTACGTGCCTGGACGTACACAGGGCTTACACCTATCGAGCTGGCCAAAGAGACAGAGAGGGGGAGAGAGAGAGGCACTTGCCGCGGGCTAGAAATCATGTTTAGAATGCCCAAGTGCCTCGTGAGCGAGTCAAGTGGCAACAAACCCCCTCAACATCACCATTCCCCCCCTTGAAAACTATGCGTGGGCGTCTTGTGCGTAGCCAAGTTTAATGAACTTCAAAGCATCGACATCGGCATTCGCATTTCCATTTCCATTTCAATTCAATTCATCAGCCGGGCAAACATCGACTGACGAATGTTTGCTGGGACTGGGACTGGGACTGTGCCCCTCAATAATTCTTTGATGGAATTATTATTATTGTACGGCATCGATATGGAAATGCCTGTGTGTTTTGCATATTTATTGGCAGGCTGGCAGGCAAGCAGGCAGGCAGGCATCTCTGCCCCTTTGTAAATGGCTTTTAATTATGGCCCCGTCTATATCCAATTCTGACCGCATTTTATGGCCATCAGAAACAACATTCTCTGCTGCATGATGGCATTTTTCAATTGTCTGCATTTTGCTTTGTTTAATTGTTCAACCGAAACAAACAGAGAACCAGTGTCAAAGCAGGAGAGGGGGAGCGAACAGAAAAAATTTCCCTGGCCAGCACGAAAATGTTCTAAAATTGCCTCGGCCCCGAAAAAACCCCGGCAAAAACAATGCGAATTTGTCAAACAAATGCAACGCACATGCTCATAAATTCTCGGGTTTAGGGGGAAAACTGGAGGGGAAAAGCGCGGCCATAAACAAAAATGTTTCATGCGAAAATGTTTCACCATTTTTTCCTCGCTGCCAGTTACTATTTTCCCGCCCAGCTGGCAGTAAATCAACGAAACGCACAGCTAACTAAGGATGATAGTGTGGATTTATTTCTGAATTTTCCAAACCAAAAGCCACAATCTAATAATTGTTCTCTCTCTCTCTCTCTCTGCTTTTTCCAGGTAATTTCCAACACACTTTTCGTGGCTTACATCGAATAATTCGCTCGTAAGTAATTTAAGTAATTTGTCAAAAAAAAAGAAAACCCAAAAAACAAAAAACAAAAGCCTCAACAACCATCGAGTTTATGAAGCGAGCTTTATTTTTATTATATGTTTTATGCAACAGCTGAAAGGGAGGAGTGCCGCGGTCGGTGGGTGAAGCAAAATCACTGAAATTGTTGCATGAATATCCTTTTAGCGCGTTTGGGGCGCTTTTATGCGCATTTAACTTTTACGGTTATGATGACGTTGCGGTAAATTGGTTTCAGGGGAGGAGCCGTGTCTCCATTCGCCTGCGAAAACATGGCTGCCAAACGGAACTGCGAAGCAGCAATTAAATTGAGCCCAAAATTCTTCAAGGATTAATCCAGAATGCAGCTGCATTTCCACTTTCACCGCATAGTTGGCATGGCATTTTCATTGCATACTTGGCGGCACCATGAATGAAATGCACAAGCATTTTCCCGGCCTCACTGGCAGTTGTAGACGCAGCCTCGTAGCGTAAAATGATTCCGGCAGAGTCCTGGCCATATTCCTTGTTGTTAATATGGAATATGGCATGCAACCACCACTTCCTCGCTCCCTCTCCCTTCTCCCGACTGTATCTGGCATATTAAAAAGGCAGCGAGTGAAACAAACTGAATGAAAAGTTGTAGTAATGCCTTTACAATGATTGCGCCTACTTCCCACTTTGCCTGCAACTTTTCAAATAAACTTCTCTCTGTCTCTCACTCTCTGATCTGCGCCTGTCTGTTTGAGCGTTCATTGCACCCGTTTTCCAGGGGAGGGTTGGGGAGGAGTGTGGGAGGGGGGAATGCGGAAAACTCTCAAACTCAAACTGCAGCAACAGATACTGGCTTTCATTGTTTGCCAGTCAGCCACGCAGGATATTAGAAACGAGGCGAAAACTGCGCTCATTACGCATACGCCCAGTTGGCCTGATGTGGCAAATAATCGCGGCTCTTAAAGTGTTTGGTTAAAGCCACTGCCAAGCGGCTTAAATGCAACGGCATCTGCTCATGCTCTTGTTGTTGTTGTTGTTGTGGCTGCTGCAGTGAAATAAAAACCGCATTTGATATAAAGGCATTGCCGCAGCTTTTCACCCGCGGGGGGAGAGAGAGGGAAAGCACCCACAGCCCCAGACAGTGGCAGGCAGACAAAGCGGCACGACAACCAACTGGCTGCTAGCAGATCCTACTCCAGCTTTAGCTCCTTCTCCTGCTCCTGCCCAGCCTCATCCTGGCATTTTCTAACTCTCTGTCTGTCTGCCCGCTGTCTCTATGTATGGCTAGAGCCTGCCTTGAAGAGTTTTCCCAGTGTTTTCTGTGGCATGCCGACGACGACAGCAGCCATCCCCGATCCAGTTTCCCCCCCTAAAACCTCACTCCTTAAAGCCTCATTCCCTCATTATGAACACACAAACACACACAGGCAGAGAGAGAAAATGTAAAGGATATCCTGAAACTAATTATGATTTATTGATGTTCAAGGAAAATATTCAAAGAAATAACAAATTTACCATTTGTAAACGCCTTTTAAATGGGAATAAGCATTTAGAAAATTAATTAAAATAATAGCAAATAAACAGAAATATTAAAAACTATATAATAACATAATTTACATACTTAAAAAAATTAAAAATAAATGTATATAGTTTTTAAAGGATTTTAAAAGTTATTAAAACAATTCTCTTTGAAAATCCATTAAAATTCCTCTTCCTCTCAAACTATTCAAATTCATAAATACCATAATATTTCTCTCAGTGCACTAGATACCAGTTGGATGGCTGGCTGCGCTGCATGTTTGTGCTTATGGAAAATCCCTGCGCTCTAAAAAATTTATAAGTGCGCACATGGTGGAGGAAAAGTCTACACTGCACACACAGAGGCCCACTGCTGCTGCCGCTTTTCCTCTTTGCATTTTGCGAAAACTTTTGTAAAATGACAAAAATATGCCCATTAAAATGAGCAAATGTTGGAATTTATGTACATTAGGAGGAATAGAGGAGGCAGCGCCTCATAAGGGATGCTCTTTTATTTGCCCGGCTTGCGCTTTTCCCGCCACAGCCGCCCCGGCAGTTTTCCCTCGCTCTCCATTCAGCCTCAGCTCATTCATCATGGAAAAGGGAGCACCGAGCGAGACAGAAAAGGCAAGGAAAATATGTTAGGAAAAGCCGGAAAACTGTCCTTTCTGACTTGCATTCCTTGGCCTGTTGAAGTCACAGTTGGTTAGTGCAAACAATTAGCGCAGCTTAATCAGATTTCCAGGGCGCATTAAGCCCTGATAATTCCTGCAGTGGCGCTGCGGGGAACACCCTTTTCGCCTTTAAACTTCGATTGGCCGTGGAAAAGTTGACCCCAAAGTTTCTGCTGAAAAGAACTTAAAACGTTTTCCCCCGACTTGGCCGCGGGCAAAGTTTAGTCTGACAGACAGTCGGACAGACGGAAACTTTTCCAATTTTAATGAAAATATTTGCCCAGACTAGTGAGCACAGTGTGCCACCTCGGCAAGGACGAGGTTGTATCATTAATATGCATGTCGTCGAGCCAGGACCAAAGGCTATTCCTTCTGCCGGCCAGGCGAACTTTATGAGTGGATTGTTCTTACCTACACAGGGATCTGTGTATCTCTGTGTCTCAGTATCTCTATTTCTCTATCTCCACATCCTTGTGCTCATAACAAGCTGTGAAAATATATCCGCACTTTTTCACCCCGGACTTCTGTTTTTGTTGTCCGTCGAGTGCAATCCCTTACGATCGATTTTCCCGGCGTTTTTCCTGCCACTTGAGCAAAACAATAAGCCGGAGCCGAAGTCGAAGCCAAGGAAAAGTGCAAAGAAAAACGGAGCAAGGTTTCCCTGCTTCCTTCTGTGCTTTCCTACTTTTTTTTTCTGGCTGCCATTGTTGGTCAGTCGGTCGGTCTTCGTGTTGGGAAAACAATAACTTGTCCCTGGAACGGGCTGCCCTACGGGTGGAAATTCACGCACTCGTTCGCATTTATGCACCGAAATTGGCAGTTTCAATTACATATTACCCAGACACAGTCCCATTGTCCTGTGCCGCCATCATCATGATGAACTTTTAATGAGCTAATTAAGAGCAACACTTTCGGTTTCACAGCCAAAAATATGGCAAACGTAAGCTTCGTTCCCAGGCAAAGTTTCCATTTGGTTTTCGGACTTGTTGGCAACGACAAAATAGCAAAATTTGTTGCCAATTAAAAGTTGACCCACCCCCTGCGACCCCTCGTAGAAAATGAGGTGAGGCCCGTGTCGGGGTGACAAAAAAACGAGAGTTGAAAGCTGAAAGCTGAGAGCAAATCGAATGGCATTTTAATTGAAATTCCATTGAAGATTCTGCTGTCTAATAATTGAAAGGAAATGCAAGTCACGATTCAAGTTCGTTCTGAGCCAAAGGAAGTGAGTGTATGTGTGTTAGTGTGAAGGATAATGAAAAAGAAATTACATTTTATTAGTTGGAAATTGAATTTTCCTAATCGATGCTTTGTTGTTTCTTATTAGTATCTTTTTAAAGACTTTAAGGAGGTGGGAGAAAAATCAAAATGGGCAAGGAGGGATACGAATTTTTATCATTTATAAATAAAGAAGTTTTCTTTAATAATTTTAGACAATTAAATATTTATTCTGGGATTTTCCTAAGATTTTTAAACCGATATTAATATAATTATGTTTTTAGGAGTTGCATTTATTTGCAATTAATGTGTTTTGAAGGATTAAAATATGCTTTACAGGAAATATATACTTTCATTGCAATTTTCCAACAATAATTTAGAAGGAGTTTTGGTACAACCAAAAGTATATTAATATTTAAACAATTTAACGACTCACTAAAAAATATTATTGTTACTTTTGAAGCTGTAAATAAATACATTTAGTTTATTATATTCACACTGTATTTAAGAGACTTTTTATGGAAATTATCTGCTTGCTATTTTCCTTTTAACTTTAACCATTGACGCAGCACTTTTCCTTCATTTTGACCCATTAAAATCAGCAGGCCTAATGTCTTCTGCCTCTTGGCTAAATTTCTAGTGGACAGCCCACTCTCGAGGGTATCCAGCAGATATCTAAATGTGTACGCATTAGCTCGTATCTTATCTGCAGCACAATTAAAATATTAAAAGAAATCATAAAAAGCGACAGCCCGCCACTAGCCATAATTCAAGTCATTAAAAGTTGTGTGTGGCCACGCCAAACCCACCGAGAAAAACACCACCAGAAGGACCAGCAGCACCAGCAGAGAAAGAGGGGAGTGTCTGCAGTGGAATTGCCCACCGCGTCTAATTCTAATTTACTGCGTTTTCATGGGCCTTGGGTGGCCATGGAATAACTGCCACTTTTTCGGGGCGCCACCTTGAGCTTTGTTCTCGGTGGAAAATGCTCGTAAATTGGGTAAATTTATGCGGCCAACATTAAAGGGCTGCTGTGGGGTCTAGGCCTAGGCCTGTGTTTCTGCTTATATTTTTTTTCCCCCGGGTTGCTACTGGCAGCCTCACCTGCCGGCACTTAATTTGCCGCCCAAAATGAGTTACAAATTTTGGTTCCGTTGCCATTCCCGTTTTCCCGTGCAAATTGTTTGCCAATTTGGTTCGCACTTGGCCGGATCCTTGTTTGTTGTTCGCGCTGGCAACGGTTGTGTGTGGAGCGATAATTGCGTGTTAAAATATATGTATATCTCTGGCAGGAGGCTCATCTCCTTGAATGAGGGAGCCAAGGAAGCTGGCTAAACAAGCGGCATTCAATTAGGAGCCAGCCGGGCGGAAATTAATCAGCCGCCAGTCGCAAAAGCTGCCAATCAGGAAAAGTTTTGCCTTTGAAGTTGCTCCATGTCATTCCCATGCAGCCACCTAACCCCTTCCGCGGCGACTGCAGGCTGCCTGACACTGACAATGACAATTAATCAAGCGATAACAAGATGTAAATGCAATGCATTGAATATTTTCCCCCAAAGGCTTTCCTCTTTCCCCTGTTTTTTTTTTCTTTTTATTTCTGTGGCCTTGGGGAGGACTGCAGTTTATTTGAAAATTAAATTTACGCCAAATTTGCGCAGACAGCTGGCTGCGTTTTTCACCCAAACTCCGAAGCTGCAAAGCTTCCCCCTGTCAGACTTTGAACTTCATGAATTGGATTATGCCGGAGTTCGAGACGGAGCTGGAGCTGGAGAAGATTCGGGCCATGTTTCAGTGCCTCTGGCAAAGCTGAAGCTGAAGCCTGCATAGTTTTTAAGTAGCTGCGTAAATTTCGCACAGCGCACAGATTTGCTGAGGGAGAATGCCGGGAAAGCCACCCTCTGCTGTTTTCTTTCAACGCGAAAATTGCCGCCAGCATCGAGCGTCGAGAAGAAAAATGAAATGTTGTCTATGCATGAATGCAGTCGCTGATGGCAGAGGTGGAGGGGGCGATGGAAAAGCGCTGGAAAAGCTCGAGCTGGGGGCGGGGTCCTTTGTGCTCACACTTTGCGTACTTTGCATGTACGAACAAACGGTTTAAGTGCTTTCAAAATGTTGACGCTCGCCGAGGATGCTGCTGCTCCTGCTCCTGCTCCTGCTGCTGATGATGCCGGCGAATAATCGGGCTGAATATGGGGTTGGCAATAACGAGGTTGAGGATGAGGACGATGGCCAAACTCCGACATCATTTTATTATCTGCTATGTAAATTTGCTCGCTGCAAAAGTTTGCGGAAAGTATTCCGGGTTTGATTTTGAGGTAGCCCTGTGTTCCCTGTGTCCTTATCCCTTGGCCAGGATTAGCCGAAAGTCTCTGCCTTCCCGCTTGCGTCTGAATGGCCAAAAACCAATAACCGAGGGCGCTATTCTGTGTGGGGGCCATAATTTAATTCAATTATCGTGCGGCCGCCCCGCTGAGTGCGTCTTTTTATGGAATTTCTATTGGATTGCCGCTTAAAATGCTAAATTATGTAGACCCGGCGAATGTCTATAAATTTAATCGTCCTAGCTTTTCGCTGCGCTCGTTCTTACCGTTCTTACCGGCACGAAATTCATGGTGGCCTGTAAAAATTTTTATTGCATATTTGCAGGCGCGAAAATCCAAGGCATATGAAAAATATTTAAGGATCTACGACTGCCATTGCGACTGCGGCCGAAACAATTTGCCAAAGCCGCTTAAAAGCCGCAAGGCGCCGAAAGCCCAACATACCTTGAGGTCCTGCCTTTTTGGCCTGACTCACACACACACAACCACATGTGTGTGTGTCCTCGTATGCTTTTGTTTTATTTCGGCAAAGTGGGTAAGGGAGGGGCTGGGCCAAAGCCTATTAGACTCTCAGCGAAACCAAGATGGCGCCATATTAAATTTCGCTTTCCTCGGCGGGCTGCCATTGTATTTGTTTATGTCCTCGCCGCTCTCCCTCGCATAATTGTGCCACAAAAACTGTGGCCTTAGTGAAGCGATAAAGCGTCCTGCTTTTATTCTTTTTTCCCCTTTTTCCGGCTCCATCTGATTATCAGCCGCCTTGGTTTCGGCCTCGTAAAACATGAGTGAGCACACTAGCAGCCAACTAATTGTTAAAGCTGGCTTTAAGGACCCGCACACAGCAACTGGGTGTGTGGGTGTGTGTGTTGTCATGCCAAATAAGAACATCTGGCTGGGAGACAAGGACTATGGCCTGAGTCCTGGCTGTTGTTCGTGGCTGGCTCTTATCAAATCAGAGACTTTTGACAGCTTTTGGCAGACATCATCTCCCCCCCTCGATATTTGTTTGTTTGTGCGGCGCGTGGATTTATTTATGTCGTCTGCCAACCGGCGGGCAAAGTAATAAATTTTTCACAAAAAATAGCAAACAAACTTCAAATCGTTTTCATTAAAAAACATGAATGTGGCAGGGCTGGCAGTTACTGGTGGATTTCAAACCCCCCAATGCCGATTTCCTTTTCCTATCATCTTGTGTTTCACTTGACTTGGCAGCTTGATTTTGATTTATTGACCTGACAGGTTAAGGCCTGAATTATTAATGCCAATTACTGTGATTACCCTGAAAAGATTGGGGCTGATGCGACAGAATCATTAACCCCTAAATGGGTTTGTAAACTTTGCAAAGGGAAGGAGACTTTCAAATTAAACTTTAAGCTCTTCCTAGACTCCTGAAATTTAAAGTTCTATTTAAGGAGAGCTTAAATTACTTTAAAGTCCCTGCCAATTAGTTGTCCTTAAAGTAAAGTCCAACAATTTGCCACAATGGCCCCTTCCTCAGCCACTTGAGTGGGTTTTTATGGCGCCTCGGAAATGGCAAATCGATGGCAATCGAATGAAACGAAATGACCCAACACTCGGTTGGTTGGCCAACAAAAAGGATACCCATTTTCCTGTGGCGCGTGGAAAAGTTTCCCTTTTGAACTTAGCCTAGTAAAATTTAGCACACACACACACGCAGAAAATGTTCCAGCAATTCCGAGATCCAACTTCCAACATTTTCTTTCATTGCAGGTAAAGCCCCCAAACAATTCTCGCTGGCACCTACGCCCACGGACATACAGGATCTGGGAGCGAAGCGGCTGCTAAAATTGGATTACAAACTTCGCTGAGCAGGAATAAATCACTTGACTTTCCATAAATCATTAGCGGGGCGGCAGGATGGGCGATGGGCGATGGGAATTTGGATTTTGGATTTTTTGGATCCCCTGGGGTCACGTCTGTCGAAATCAAAAGCATATTATGCCCGAAAGTATGCAAACATAAACCAATTATGGCCAGTTTTTGGAGCTGCCTCGCAGCATCACTGCCTTCTGCTGCCCTTGGATATCATTGTTGCCTTTTGTTGCCACTTTATGGCTCCTGGCTGTCAAAGGACTCGCTGAGGCATTTAATCAAAGCACGCACACAAATTTACACGCTAAACTGATTACGCGGAAAAGCCAATAATTATGTAATCATAGCCCCATATAATTTTTGACAAAGGTTAAGAGTTTCGCATCCCTTCCTGCTTTCCTCGTTGCTGGAGCGGATAAAAAGGTCAAAGGGGGATGATTTAGTGGTTGCCTTGGGCAGCGTCAGGCAACTTATTGTACAGTTGCCATTCCCATTTTGGCCCTGCAATGTGGAGCAGTTTGCGGCTATTGACCAGGCCAAAACTGCAGTGTCTGGGCTGAGTTCGAGGGGGGCGCTTGGTCGCTTGGTCGCTTGTCCTTTATGCTGCCTTTGAATGGCCCCGGAAAATGGCAATGGCTGGCCGTTAAGGGCGCAATGGTAGCATTTTCCAGCACGCCGTTACTTTTAATTAACTTTGATTTTCATTAAAGAAGCCATAAACACGAGCGCCGCCTTCCTTGGCGGGCTCCCGGCGCGCGCGCAGAAAGTTCCTCCTCCTTGCCGCTGGCCATAATGATTATGAATCGGATCCAGCGCCGCATGCATTATGCATTATGCATAAACAGTAACAAAAGTTTAATAAAAATTCATTTCAATTTTTAATTAAAATTAAATTTTCATGCCGCTAGCTCCCGGCCGGGCTCATAGTTTATAGTTTTCCGCTGGCGTCCCGCAAGGAAATTAATATTTCGGCTTACATGCCGGGCGAGGAGATACAGTCATGCGTGGTGTCCATTTTAATTATGCATAAATGTCTGTCTGCATTTTTTTGTTCTCTTATTATATTTTTTTTTTCACCAAGGCTGGCGAAAGATGCCCTGGCCATAATTTCCCTGTATTTGCACAAGTTTTTCCGGCAGCCATTTTAGTATTTTTTTCCTCGTCGCAACCGCAAGGTAAATAATTGACCGGGCGACGGCGGAAACTTTTGTTTGCTTAGGCCATTAGCCCCGTGTGCTGCCTGTGGGCCCTGAGTCACTCAGTCAATTGTTGCATGCCTCCTCCTCACTCGGCTTATTAGTGCAGCTCACTTAGGGCAAACAAAGCCGGGCTAAACTGTTAATCGCCGGCAACACTTAAGACAAACACGAGTGCCCGCCACAGGAGGAGATGCGAAGTTGGCTGGCAGCGGTGGCAGGAGGAGGTTGCACTTCAGCCGCAACAATTGCAAGGCAAGCGAATTGGGCGCCGCTGCACCCACTTCTAATCCCCCTCCCTCTAAACGCACTGGCTTTGTTCGCACTCAGGATACTCACTCATGGATGCACATGCACATTGCTTGGGAGACAGAGAATGAGTGAGTGCGAGTTACAGTGGGGAAAATGTGGGAGAAAAAGTTATGTTTGAATATGAAAACTAAAGAAAAGAAATACAATTTTCACCTCTAGAAACTGCAAAACAGTTGAAATTTATTTAGAGTCCCCTAAATTTTGAATATTCATTCTTTTTCGAGTTCAATAGAGTTTTTTCCGAGTGCCTCAGGCATACACAGAGGGAACTCCAGAAACAGACACTCGAACTGGAAAGGCACCTGGTCGGCTCTGACTAATCTTGATGGCCTGCCAATTGCCAAATGCAATTGCCATTGATTGCCGGATGGAGCCATGCAGAGGCAAAGGTAAAAGCGGAGAAACCGGTGAAGAGGCAATGTGGAAATCCACTAAAAGGGAACAGGACATGCTAGGACCACTGGGGCTTTGTTTTCCTTCGCTTTGTTTCGCACCTTTTCCAGTTGTGTGTGCCGGGGAAAAGCTCTCTCAGGTGAGTGGCTCAAGCCACTTGACAGCATAACTTCTTCCTGAAGGATAACTCCCAGCAAGGAGCCATTTCGCCAGTGCTTCCATCAACCTAATTGATGCTAACCAAATGTTGACCAATTAGAGTGCATATTTTTTTTCGCAGCAGGAAAATCGATTAGCGGTTATTTGTCAGCAAATTCGATTGAGTGGAATATCCTGGGTATATATATATATAAATGTGTTACACCTGCAATAACCAACTGATGGCCGACATTATGGCCAATTGACTAAAGGCGTGTCCCTGGCATGCAATCGTGTGCGCTCATTCTATTTATTTGGATTATTTTATTTGCTAGCCCAGCAGCAACTCTGATTGTTGTAGAATGCAATAAGCGAATTTGCATAAAATCTCAACGTTTGGTGTACTTTGTAAAACGAAGCTAAATAAACTTGCCATAACAATAACAGCGGCAATAGCAGCATCAACATCAACGCACTTTGTCATGTTTTATGCAAGGACAACAACAGCAAACAGATGAGCCAACGAACACGAGTAAATTGCATGTGCAAAGCACTGAAAGAAATAGTTGTTAGTTTTACTAAGGAAATAAGGTTGAATTTTGGAAAGGTTTCTAGAAAAAATCTACCAGTATCTCAAGCAGGAAATAAGTATTTCTTATTAAAACTTTATGACTTTTACTTTAATATTATAATAATTAAGGATTTAGTTCTCAGTAAACTGCTCTGGAAATGTATAACTAGGAAAAATATGGCTAAGGAAATAAATAAATATAACAGTATAAAAGCTTTGTCTAAGCAATTAAGGCCTCTTTAACCTTATTTATTTATTAGAAAACTCTTTCTTAGCAAATTTAATGCACTGAAAATTATCTAAAATTACTAAGGAATTTGTGTAGAATTTTAAGAAGATTTTTAGGGAAAAATCTAATATTTTAAAAATTAAATACATATATTTTGGTAATATATTTTACAACTACTTTTCTTGCTCTGCATGCATATTTGTGAAATCCAACTAAATAAGGAAAAAACTCGACAAATAAAATGGAACCAAGGGGCTTACAGGGAGTTAGTCCCTCCTACCTCCTCCCCCCTCTCTCCTCCCCAGAGCCGGCATTCCTGCATGTTTGTCGGTGTTTGGCTGCTGAAATCATATGCAACGCCCCCAACGTATGCCACATATTGTTTGCACACACTCCCGCACACTTCCTGCCGCATCACTGCCAGGATGTTATGCATTTTCGACTTTATGGTAAATCAGATTAGGGCTGGCCCACTCACAGATACAGATACAGATACAGATACATTTGGGCTGAGCTCAGCTCAGTTACAATTTCAATTGCAAAAATGTGTTGCTTTGTTTTATTGGGCCGAACTGGCTGTCTGTCTGAATGTCCGTCTCTCTGACTGCCTGTCTGTGGTGCGTTGCAGTTGTTTGTTGATTTAGCAGTTAGATTTATTGCATATTTGATGCCATGCAACAAATTGCCTGTATGCCACAGGGCGAATCCCCACCTCTTGCCTCCCCCTTTCAGCATTTTTTGCCAGTGTGGAAAGGCAATTTAATAATTTTTTAGTGCCGCCGCTGCTGGTGCATCACCACGATGAATTATTTTTGTTTTTGTCGAGGGCTCTTCATATCGGGCATTCGGTCTGCGGTCTAATATGCAGTTAGTAAATATAAATTCGCACTGCCACAGCACAGCATCGACTAAACGAAAATTTTAAATTGCACAAGGCTCTGGGATTACATGGGGGCCATCAGTGGGTTAAAAATTCGCACTGAGGTCGCTGCACATATTTCTGGCATATTTCTATGTTGACCCATAAATATTTGAAGTGCTTTGATGCATTTTACATTTGTATCTCCACAGTCTGCTCTCCCCCTCTCTCTCTCTGTGCAATTTAATTATTTAGGTTTTGAATTTTTGTGGAAATGCCGCACGAATCTTTTATTTACGGCGTTGGATAAAATGTAAAGAGTTTTATGGTTTCAGTGAGAAACTGTCTAAGGAACACTTGTTGTTTTTCATTTACTTTATTTATTCTTTTAATTGCCAGACTTGGAATAGATTTCTGTGTGAGATTGAATCGATTGAATTTAGATAAAGATTTATTTCGTTGTAAAAATAAAACCCTGCCATGGTGTTATTTTTAATGAAGTTTTATTTGTCAGCTGCCAGTTTAGTTTACTTAGCACTTAAAAGGGGAGAAACCCTTTTATTTATTTGTTCATTTATTAAATTTATGCTTGGCCAGCATTTATTTATATATTCTCTATGAAATGTCCAGACTTTTATTTATTTCTTCACTTAGTTTTTAATTGAAATGGCAACGGTGACATTGTGCTTTCTTTTGATGAAACTATTTATCTTACACTCTCCTTGTAATTAGTTTTGTTTTCTGCCTGAAGTTCATAATATTATTCCACATGTCTGCCTTCGTCCCCCAGCAATTGTCGGATGCAAATGTTTTGCATTTTCCTTGGCTTTCCCAGTCACCGCAATGGCATTGTTGTTGCTTTTGCTGCTGCTGCTGCTGCTGCTGCATTTTCCCACTCGCAAAATTACCTTTTTGCGTTCTACCGCTGTCATGTGGCTGCCTTTGCACTGGCTGTCGCCGTTGTCGCCGCACTTAATTTATGGCATTTGCCGCTGCCACACGGGATTGGGGCATGGGGGGCACAGTCGGCAACTGCAGAATTTTACAAATTTTTCGGCACACGGCTGCAACAACAAGAGCAATGACAACGGCAATTGCCGCTGCGGTTGCCCCTGCCACATGGCCGCTGGCCCACTGGGAAAATGGGGGGCGGGAAAAGCTTAGTGCTAACAATGAAATTTGCTACAATGCCAGAGGCATGCTAAAAACGTAATTACCATAAAATTACACCCGCACCAAACACACAACTCTAACTGTGACTCACCGCGTGACTTCGCCGGCAGTCGCATTTGATTTAACACACACCTGGGATTGGTATTGGGATTCGGATGGGGATTGGGCCAATAACAACCATGAAGCGTCCTATTCTATTAGCGGTTTCTGACAGTTTCCAGTTATCGCGTGAAAAAATATGCACTCAATTAATTTCTGGTCTAAAGTGTTGCAAACCGAAAACAATAACTGCCCGCCGCACTCCTCCGAGCGTGAACCAATTTGCTGTATTGTCCTGGCTGCAGGATAACAAAAAATCCAGCTATGGCAACAGCCAGAGTAATACAAAAAAAAAAAAAAATAAGGGTATGAAATGCTGACTGAAACTTTCACTTTGCAAAAAGCACACACACACACACTAACAGTCAGAAACCGAGCTGAGTTTCAAAAAACAATCAGAGAAATGGCAAATTGCACATTTCCGCATGTAAATGCACACAAACACATACATCCACAGAGTGGGTGAAAGATAGCAGCTCGCTTTTCCACCCCCCACCCCCACCCCCTTTTGGCTCATTGCTGTTTTGGGTTTTCCTTCTATGCTGTTTTCCTACTCTTTTTTTTCGTCAGACAAACAGCTAAAAACAACCGCAAATTGTTGAATTTAATTTTCATTTTGGATGTATTCCAATTTCATCAACTCGAATGTGAATGTGAGCCCGCATTTCCACCTCCCCCCCCCTGCACAGTCCAACTTTGCTTTGCCAAATTGCTTTCGCCGCCACTGCGTATACGTAATATTTGTTAACAGGGCAAAATTAAAGCCAACAAAAGCCAACGAAAGTGGCAGCGCCAGATCCATCGCCGGCGGCAGGACAAGCATAATGTGCAATTACACACTTCGTTCTCGGTGCTCAGTGCTCAGTGCTCAGTGTGGGCTTCTGCAGCTAGTCACGCATAAGTAACGAGCACATAATTTTCCCGCTTTGGCCCACATTTTGGCCAAGAGCACGCTCTATAAGCCGCATGCCACATGCCACACGTAGCCAGGCCACTTGCTGTACGGCTGAATGTCTGGATGGCGGCTGACTGGATGGCGGTTCATATATGAGTGCGACATGTTTTGAATTTATGCCGCGGACGTGCAAAACTTTAGCCCTCGTTTTCCCAAAACTATTTCCACAGAGAAAGATTTACCATTTCTCATTTGCTGGCAAAGATTTTCCCCAGTAAGAAAATAATATATTTAAAAACCCCTTTTCCCCTTTTCAGATAGTGTCACATTTTTCGCACTTTGTCTCTGGGAAACCCACTTGATCGAGTTGATGCCACGGGAATTGCATCAATTGGCTGCCACCTTTTGTTGTCGACACCTGGCCGGCGAAGCCCTTTCAGCGCTATTCAGTTTACCTTTTCGCATATTTTTTTTGTTTGTTTTTTATGGCCATCGATCAATTTAATAATTCTTTTTCGAGCAGCGGAGCGCTGACGTCCATCAATTGTTGCCATCGCGAGAGCGGGGCAGTGGCGGAGGGGGGAGTAATGGAAAGCCCGAAAACCCTGCCTCAACAGATGCGCCATTACGGCGCTTTTTCGCTTTTCCCTCCCAGTTTTCCACAGCTCTTTTCTTTTTCCATGCTCGCCTTTGTTTCAAGCGGGCGATTTTTCCATGTGTGCGAGTGCCGCAATGTGTCCCCCGTAATTTATTCCTGTTGAGTGCCATGTGCGAATTATTGTCAGCGATTTGTTGCAAATTTAAGGTATTAAAAAGGCTTCGTCTCGAAAGGAGAGCCAAGGTGTCAGGGAGCGGCACTAAATGAAAGATAAATGGCAGAGCCCGATGGAGTTCCCCAGAGCACAAATCCCGTGATGAATGTTCATTTGCGGATTGTTAGCATTTCGATTCAATTACCAGGCAGCCCGGAAAGGCCAGAATCCCGGCCAGAATCCCGGCCAGGGTCAGGTAACAGCCCTCACCTAATGCATAATTTATTTGCCTTGTACATTCCGGGTGGCAGCATAAATCAGGGCCAAAAACAGCAGCCAAAACACAAAACACACAGAAAAAATAAAAATAATGGAAAGGGGGGAGCGCCGAAACAAGGAAAATTATATTCTATATAAAAATCCGGGCTAACAGAGCTGTAAAACCCATTAACAATTACGCGTTGCGTTTCGGTCTTGCCGTTGTTTTTGGTCACAAAACAGCAAACAGGGGGAAAAAACCAAAATGATAACCTAATTAAGTTGGGGGCGGCGCACCTTTTTTTTTGCTCTCATTACAAAGTGAAATTAAACAGGCAGCGTGACAATGTCAAATGCGGCAGCCAGAAACCAGGCCAAAGGCACAGCACAAAGACGCGGCCATGTTTTGGGCATTAAAGTTAGCGCAGGATCATAGCCTCCTTTTTTGTGGGGCCCCCCATGGCATACGCGTTTTTAATTTCCCCACAGTTTATCGTTGGCTGCCATTCAATGGCATTTCATTTACTTCCGTTCCATTGGAACTGCCCTCTATCGCTTGGGCTATCCTTCGTCCTTCCACTCTGCCATCCAGCCATCCAGCCATCCTGCCATCCCTTTCGGCTGTGGCTTGTAATTGCTAATATCCGCTTTTAATTAAGCAACTTCCTTTTCAGCATTGTGGTCCGACGGACTGTGGCTCTGGCTTTGGGGTTTCTTTTTCATTTGTTCAAATGTATATAGTATGTACAGATATATATATATGCTGGGTATATTTTAAATGTATACGTATATTTTGGCGCCCTTTTTTCATTTGCTTTTGGCCAGGCTTTCCTTTCCTTTCCTTTACTTTCCTTCCCCTTTCCCTTTCCCCTCGAGCTGCCTTTTGGGGCTTTTGTGCATACCGAATGGCGTTTGGGTGCGCTTTTGACCCAAAACTCGTGCATTATTCAGCCGGCAGCTTAAAGTCCCTTTAAGGCTGGGACTCTCGGACCTCGCCTCAATTAGTCGACATCGGCATCTATGGCGTTTTGTAATTTCGAGCACTTTTATCTAAATAACCGCATTCAATGGTGCATGCAACGATGGCAGCAGAAACAACACAGAATACCAGCTGGCCAATGGTTTCGATGCCTCCTCCTCGGCTCCTCCTCGTTGGGCAATAAAGTTTCACGGAGCATATCAATTGCTTGCCCTGCGGCTCGCGTTCCCATTCCCTCTTCCTCCCCCCCTCTGAATGTATGCAGTGGAAAATGTGTAAAACGAGCCAAAACAGCAACAGAAACAATGGCTATCTGCAAACAGCAAACCGGCCTGATTGGGGTCAATTCAACATTGCAACAACATTGGTAGCAACATCCTCGCAGCATCGCATCCCTCGCATCCCTCGCATCCTTGCATCGTTCGATCTCTGCTGTCTGACATTGTGGTGTTGTTGTTGTTGTTTTATGTCCCTTTTTTTATTGCCTGCGCTCCTGTCTGGCGGCCGTCCCTCCGTTTTTGGTTGTCTCGGCGTTTTGTTGTTCAATAATCAACACCCAACGCTTCGGGCCCGTTGCAGCTGTTGGAAAAACTTAAAAACGAGCAGGAAAAAAAAATTGGCTATGAAAATAGTAGAGAAAAACCAGGTACGTGGCGGAGGATTCCAGCAGTTGTGGTTAAAAAATAGAGGAGCCAACGACAGGTGAAAATTGCCGCAAAAAAAGAACGCAAACAAGGACATGCCTGCAAATATGGACTGGCAAACAGCTCATCTCGGGCTTTGGTCCTGGCTCAACTAAATGTTGCATGCTGCCTCGTATCGCTGGCAGTGCATTAATTAAACTTTGACTCACTGCAACACGCCAATACATAACGCCTTTGACCCGGCCTAAAGCCCACGACACTTAAGCGCCAGAAAGTAGGCTCAATTGTATTTGCAATTTCGTTTTAATGGCCACAGAGAGCAACAGCTACCCGGATCGAGTTCTGGCTCTCGGGTTCAGTTTCGTTGGCAGTGCAGCAACTAATCGGCTTAGCCAAGTTACTGCTGCATTCAGAATGCAAGGGGGTTTGGGGGGCTAGAGGGGCGGTAGCCGGGTCACTTGGCTGCCAGTGGAGCCTGAAATTGTTATGTTTTGTCCAACACAAATGGGTAAATCTCTCAAGCTGTTGCCGATACATTTTTTGGGGCTGCGCCGGAATTGAATTTTGATGTGCATCGATTTTGTTGGGGGGCTTAGGACCGGTCAGGCTGTTAATTGCCACCAGTTGCTCGGCCCTCCGCCCACCACGCACCGGGAAGTTTATAGCTCACACGCTTTTCCATGGCTTCTGGTTTTGTTGGCACGATTTACGGCTAGTAGTGGCGGCTGGTCGGTTGCCCCGGGCAGTAAAGCTGAGAAAACTGCAAGCTGATATGGCCGTGCACTCAAGGAAATCAATGGAGCTGCTCTGTTAAGGACAAATCCCTGCCATATGGCAGGACTACGACTACCTGTTGCCGTGACGGCGGCAGCGGCGACAGCGCAATTACTCAGGTTTACGATTCATTAAATCTTTATGTCGCCGACACACATAATGGATTAAAAACGAGTGCTGATGAATGCGAATGAGTAAGCCCACAACCTAACAATGTCCTGCCCTTCCTTCAGAGTACTTTTTGCACCTGTTACAGCTTAAGAGCTGTAAGACGTGGCTTGGTTCTTGGGTTTCTTGAGTTGCTTTCTCTTCCCCCCTTTTTTTTTGGTTTCCCTGTTAAATGGAGTGCAACTAATGGCCACTTTTATGCGAATGTCGGCTTAAAGACAACGAACGATTCGGTTCAGCCTGTATCCTTTGGCTTCACCGCATTTTTTCCTTCTTTATTTTTTTTTTTTAGGTGAAGCTCTCTTGTGCAGGCAATAGAATTGCAAATGCGAACTGCAAAGCGCACAAAGCGGTCAAATATTTGCCAATTTTGGGACGGTCGATGTCAACTGCAGCATTTGTCGCAATTCTCGCATAAATTTTGCACACCGAAATGCAGGCGGAAGGACACCAAAAGCCCAAACCCAAACCTAGGCTCCCATGCAAATGCGCCTCCCCAGGACTGCGTGTAAATGAAATGTAAGCAGTGTCGCATATTTCATGACACGCTGCATAAAATACAATCGTATTTTAGTTAACGAACAGGCTACAGGCTCCGCTCGGCTTTTGTCCCAGGACTATGCAAATGTGGGGGCGGCAGGGAGACAGAAGAAGTAGTTTATGGCCATGTTCCTATCTTATTCCTTGGCGCTCTAGTTTCCTAATCTCCACTGCCATGGGGATGCGGGTAACTTTTGTCCATTTGTGTTAGTTTTGCATTCGCAGGACAACTTGGTCCAGTGGTGTTATTAAGCTTGTTGCCATTATTTGATTGTCCGACGAAACTTGACCTTAAACTCGGTTGTTTAGTGTAATTTCATTTCGCCTTGGTGAGGCCGTACTCCTTGCTTGACAGCAATTAACTTTTCGGGACACGGACACATGTTGCTGGGTTGCTGGGCTGTTGGGTTACTAGGGGAGTCCAAAAAAGGACCCATTTATGCCTCAACCCTCCTGGCCCCGCCCCCCTTACATTATTACTTTTATCGTGCGACATTGACAGAAAAAAACCTGCTTTGTGTACAAATTTCCTATTTATGTCGGGTCACCCACCTCCACTCTCCCCGGCAATCGATGGATTGAGCCGATAAAACCTTCGCTAAATGTGCACACACACACATCCTATATATATAAGGATATATATAAAATGAAACATTTTTCGGTTTTTGTGCACAGACAAAATGCGTTGTTAAACATGTTTTGGGTCAATATCATAAGCCATGATAGTTATAAGCCACAAAATGTTAGACAAACACTTAAGCAGACACTGAAAGATGATAGTGGATTGCCCAGGGGGCTTGGGGGTTGGTTAAGGGATGAGGAAGGGCTGGCAAGGATCAGGGGAATCAGCACAAAATCCATTCAATGCCATAATAGACACAGCAAATGTTCCACCTTCATTTTGGGGTCTGGTTTTGGTCCTGCCGTAAAAATGAAAACCACAGAAATTGCATTTTTCGTCTCGACAGTTTCTGTGTGGGCTTCCTTGAGGGTTGTGAGTGTGTGTGTGTGTGTGCCATGTGTGTGCTTATTTTGTCATTTAGGTGTATCCCTTTTAATGCGACCCAAAAAATTAGTTTTTATTGTCACACAAGGACAGCGGGCAGCCATAGTAGTCGGAGTCCGCAGTCCTTGTCCCAATCCCTCTCCCTGCACCCTGCCCCGTGTTCAGTTATTAAGCTTTTGTCTTTATTTTATACGTTTTACAATCTCTGTGTCGTTGATGACACCCGGGGATGAGGAGCAGGATCAGGCTGGCGCTGTGTGCGTGTGTGTGTGCTTTGTGATTCCTGAGACCAGGACATGTGCAGTCCTTCCAATTGAATGTGTGCGCATTTTGTGGCCGCCTCCTAAATGTGTTAAATAATTTCTTTGCCCTCTGTGTGTGTGTGTGGCTTATGATTCCAATGGCCATTCTCATTTCGATCAGGATAGACGAGGCTGGTTCTCCAAATGTAATTGCCTACTAAGTGGATGTAGTAGTCCGGACAATCGATTGTTTCAACTCCGAGTCGGAATAGGTCCTGAAATATTGTTGCAACTCTTAATTGCAATGAAGTGCCAGGACACAAGCTCGTTTACCCGGGCAGTCATGTGCAAATTCTGATTGTTTCTGGCCCGCTGTCGTCCTTCGTCCTTCGTCGTTTTAGCCGAAGCAGACCAAGCAGAACAGAAGCGATAAGCTGGCACGGAATAGCTTTAAAGCAGCCCCCGACTTTAGACTTTAATGCGGTAAATATGGGACAGGACACTCTGCCGTTAATAAAGTTCAATTTCGGTTACTGCCAGGGGCCAGAGGGAACAACAAGGAGCGAACCAGAAAAAAAAAATAAAATGCAAATGACATTGACTTTCGGGCGGGGAGGAGGGCGCGAGCCGCGAGTGTCGGCGGCACTTGAAGTACGTTAAATTTATTTATTATCATTGTCAGCGTCATCATTTGGGCAAAAGTGTCATTTAGGCCGGGCCAACATAGCGGCAACATGCCGCAAAATGACAAAACGAAGCGTGAGGCGACAACAACAACCACAAAAGCCAGGCGCAATTTGCCGCCGCCGCACAAATAACATCAAGTTCAAAGCTAATGGCTGGGGCGGGAACCAGGGGGGAAGGAACACTGTTCGCCAAAGGACTCCTTGCCTCGTAATCGAACCCAGGCAGGCGGCGGCAAAGAATGAAAGAAAGAAAAAAATACAGAAGACCGAAAAATTGTAACGAAAACGAAACGAGCGACGGGGCACAATGCATGTGGCAAGAGTAGAAGGAAAGTGGCAAAATGTTTGTATAGTCAGGCGGAGATGGGTCCCGGAATGGGAATGGAAATGAGAAGGGGCCGCTGTGTAGGAGGGTTGGAAATAATGTACGCATTAATTCCTCATTTAAATTCAGCGGCGCGTACAACGCATTAGTTGGCCCGCTCATCCTCCCCGCCTGCCAGCCAACTTGCTACTACTTTTTCCTGGCAAAGACACCACCCACCCCCCAAGGACGGGAGAGACACTTTTCCGGGACACTTTTGGGCGCCGCACTCGAGTCCGCTCTCGAGTCCTTCGATTGGCCTGCGTCTTAAAAGCAGAGAATTCAAGAAAGTGATCTTTCTTCGGCACTACTTATGCACTTGTGTGTGTGTGTTTGTGTCCTCCTGGCAAGTTTTTTTCCGGGAATTAGCATAATGCCTGGAATTATGCAATGCTTTCGCCGAGTCTCCGGCAGCTCAGTGGCTTAAGTGCACTCTCGACCCGAAAGCAAACAAACAAACAACTGCAGCGTGACCTGCCCCTTGGTGGCAGCCCAAGTAAATCAACGCATTACACTTTGTAATGTGGCTGAATGGGCAGTGATGGGGGGAGGGGGGATGGATGGCTGGGTGTAAGTGCAAATGCAGTGATAATGCCAATAATTCAATTATCCTGCTGCGCTCGTCTGTCGCCTGCTGCCACTGCCACCCTTAGCTGCTTGTCCTGGTCTGGCTTATTGTTATTGCCAAATCGAGTGACTAGTGACTGGCTGATATTGCTGCTGCTGCTGCTGCTACTTGCAACTTACAACTCCAGAGATTGCAGCCACTCGTATTAAGAAGTCACTTAGCTGACAGCCAGATAACAAGGAGCAGCAGGAGCAGCCAGGAGCAGGCAGGACGTCCTGCACAGCAGGGCGTAAATTGAAAACAATAGTTGCAGTCCCAGCGACACACGAAACGTATCAATCTGTGTGTAATCTCCAGGCAGGCAGGCATGTGTATAAATATAAATTCCAAGGATAAGGGAAACCTTTATGGATGAATATATATTTCAGCAAAAAAACTTGATTTATAAGGATTTTTTCAAGCTCTTAAAATCGATTTTATATAGATTTTAAATAGTTTAAAAATGAGTTTGATTTCAAGGGAAAGTTTCATTAAAATTTATACCCATTTCAACAGCCTTTATTTATAAAGATTTTTCTGACACCAAAAAGGGGTTAAATTATAGTTAAAATATGAGTTTCAAAAGGGGTTCAAGTTTGTTGTAAGATAAAAATCGGAATATTAATTAGATTATATAAGCATGCATGGGCTTAGAATCCTTTAAAGTGGTGAGTTTTATCTGTGAGGCAAAAATAATTATACGCATGTCTGGCTTTGAAGAGGGTTAGTTACGAGTTTTAATCAAGTAAATATCGAATTTTTACTGCAAATATTAAAGGGAATATATTTCATTTTAATGAGAAAAAGGGCATCTGCCTATTTGATCATCTTTAATGTCCCAGCCTCAGCTTAAAGTGCTTTCTTGGCTGCTACTTCAGGGCGGCATTAATTGTCGGCATAATTTCATTACGTTTCGTTCATTAAAACTTTCAAAATGGAGGCAGACGAGGACACAAATGGAAAACGGAAAAATGTTCGGGCCACATTTCCCTTGGGGGGTGAGGGCTTAAGGCTTTCCCCAGCCTCCCTCCAAATTCTTGTTCTCCGTGGAATTATGGCTCATTAAATGACATAATGCAGGCGTAGACGAAGCTGAAATTGTATTTGTGTTGCTGCGTCTTTTTTGGCAAAGGCACAGGCAGATGCTCCTTGGTCCTTGGTGCTTGCTGCTTGGTCCTTAGTCCCTGGCTGGAGCTCCTCTGCGAAACCGCAGGGCGATTGCCGCCCGCTGGCGTCTGCTAATGTCTTTCTAATACACAGACACGCACCGAGTACGAGGACACACATACTCTCGGATGCGTGGAAATCGCAGCGGGACATCCAGGATACTTGGCAGACATGTGCGTGGCATAATAGTCTTGGCTTGATTTTTCTGCCTGGACCCCCTCTATTCCCATTCCGATTCCTTGAGGCGCCTTAACTGCCGTTGCGTCTTTTTCAATTACACACATAATTAAATATGTCCCGCCCACCCCCCTCCCCCCGGAAAGCCAAGGCGTGGCATCCCGCGGGGCAGCCCTGGAGCCAGTGTGTGTGTGTGCCCGAACAGGACAAATACTCGAAATCTCTCCCAATTGTGCGATATTCCTCCTGTCATCCGGCATTTGTAGACTTTAATAAACATGCTGGATAATTAAATTTAATCGCATGCTTTTATTTTACATTAGCATGTGTGTGCACACACACACACACACCCTACACTCCACACGGACTCTATTTGCTGTGGCCAAATTCAATTTGCCACCAAAGTCCTGGCTCGAATGGTCCTGGTCCTGTCCTTGGGCAAACATTTCATCTCATCCTGTTTGGCTCAAAATTTTATTTGCTCCGGCCACACACAATGGTAGCTCGAATGCTCTAGACTAGGCAAACAATTTGTGGTTAGATAATTGCAAAAATTTAAGGATTTCGTTCTCTCTTTTTTTCCAGAATCCTCATCTGGCTTAGCTTCAGCTTCAGCTTCCTCTGTGGTGGTGGTGGTGGTGGTGGTGGTGGCTCTTGAGCCCAAGCTTCTTCTATAATTTGTTTAGCCCCAAAGTGTGCGATGGCATCTCTTTTCCATCTGCTGAATCTCTCCTGTCTCTGGCTGGGTAATCTGTGGCCCAATAAATTTATGCCGAAATATGTCTATTCGCTTTTTTGCGGCTTGTCAAAATCCGGGTTCCACTTTGCCGGGGGATATAAATACAATTTGCAGGTTTTAATAACCGCAGCTGTCACCACATCGCCTAAGTGCAGCGCATAAACCAGCTCAGCCGGGCTCAGTTCTGTTTCTCTTTGGAACAAAAAAAAATATATATATATATGTGTGCAGAAAGGGCAATGGGAAATGAGAACCACAATTTAAGATCAGAAACAGAAATGGGAACTGAAACAGGAATAGGAAACGAAACACAAGGCAGACGGCCACGGGAAATGAAGATTTTTATGTGGCCCAAAGTGGAGCAACATAAATTGTTGGCAAAAAGTGCGCAAAAGTGTTTTGTTGTCACCCCTCGCAGTCACCAGTTACATGGAGATGGAGTCCGTGCTCCCGCACATCCTTGGCGGGCAAATAAATTTCTATTAAACACAAATGAGCAACAAAAAAGTTTTCTTAGAAAAGTTTTATCCCCGCCACACACATGAGCACCCACACACACACACATCAATGACAGAGGAATGTTCTTTTTTTTTCTTTCCTTTTCGCTGGGATAACTTTTGTGCCAACAATAATTATGTTGATTACAACAAAGAGGCAACTTTTGCCCTCTTCAATCTGCTGCTAAGTGTTCTTCTTCTTAAATTTGGCCTGCTTAGTGCTCTCTCCAGCTCCTGGTTTTCCTTCTTCTCAGCTTTTCCTGTTGTTAAGGGCTTAAGTAGGAAAACCGTCAATATTCATAATTATATACACACACATTATTTATGGTTTATTATTCAACCTATTTACCTAGGAATTACTTCACATTAAATCCCCCCAGCAGGACTCTATGCATTTTAGCCTTGCCAAACTGATGGTCAGCAAGTGGTTGCAATTAGATTTTCCACTTATCAGCTTTTAGTTTGCACATTTTCAACTGTATATGTATGTATATTTCCACCTATCTGGCCTGTGGTGGTGGAAATTAATTAAAATCCTAGCAACAAAACAACAACCTGCACTCATTATACTAATTACTAAGCAGGCCAGATAACGCATCATAATTAGCTTGATAATTGCGCTTCAGCCGTATTGTTTGGGCCACAAATGCTGCTGCCAGCCTTTTGTTTTTTATAAATTGGCCAGGTCCTGAACCGCACACCCGCTGGCCATCCATCAGTTCGGGATGTATACACTATATAGTATAGTAGCGAGGTCCTTGTTTGCCAGCAGCAATTTGAAAGTCGCGTCTAATCTTTGGCCTGTTGGCTCACGTGATTTGTTTGCAGCCTCGCCAGGAGCCAGCAGCCAGGAGCAGCATTGGAAGTGGAAGCGCGGCAGCGCATAAATCAAAATGCCATTTTTGATAGCACCTCCCTGGGCCACCTGCCACCCCCGAGACAATATATCAAATTGCCCTTGCATTCCGCGCATGTTACATTTTATTTAGATTTCTGCTCAAAGATTGCCTGCATTGTCTGAGTGAGGCGAAAGGAGAGTGCAGCCAGCCGCCCATTAATCATGGCCGCAACGTGTTGAGGCCAAAGCCAAAAGTCTAAGCCCGATCCCAGACCAGGCACTCAGACACTCTCCCAGCCATTATCCCGATTCATAAACCATTATAGTTTTCCCTGGGCCACGCTATTCGTGTTTTGCTTTCGCTCCAACGCGACGACTTTCGGCAAAAGGGTTGCCGGAATTTATGTGTTGCAATTATTTTCTTGAAATAACACTTAAAGTGATTTACGCGGCCAGACCAGGGGCATGTGTGGAAAAATGGTCAAAAGCGGGGAACCTTTTGCTGATGCTGCTGCTTATTCCGCCTCATTGGGTTTTTCCTGCGCTTTGCATCGCACTTAATAAGATTTGTTGGGGGGGTCCTCCCTTAAAAAGGAATCTCAGGGATACAGGGAAAGAAAACTATAGTGACTTTAGTTTAATTTCTAAAGAGATTTGTAAGGGGAGAAATAGAAACAAGAAGTTAGTTTACCCAAAGAAGTAGCTCTGCTTTACTGCCAGGCCTTTGTTTATCCTTAAAGTATCCCTAAAATCTATTAGTTTTATATAAAAATTTAGTTTTAACTCCTACTTTACTCTCTCTGTCCTAAAAAGGGTTAAATTTCCTTCCCTTTGGCAGGTTTTCTGTACAAATGACTGGGCAAATTGCCGCTCATGTGTTCAATTTGTGGGTGACTTAAAGAGTCGCTTAAGTGGCAGACACAGAGGGGCATCTCCACTACAAAAACCCACCCAAACTCATCCACCCCCTCTCACTGTAGCCCCCCGCGCCTGGTGAACATATTGAAATCCGTTGCATCAAAGGGGCGTGGCAAGTGCCGGCGGCTGCTGCTGCTGCTGCTGCTGCTGTGTGTGTTTGCAGTTTGCTGTTTGCCGTGTGCACACCACTCGCGACGAGTTGCCAAATGAGTCCGCCCGAGTGGAGCGGAGATCAAAGGCATCGCCCGGCGGCGGCTGCCCTCGTCCCTGGGTCCTTGATTACAGCCTCTCCTGCCACAGTTCACTTTCATGTGCACTTAATTGTCGCCTCCATTAAGAGAAGAGAAGCGAAGCGCTGGCGCCCCGAAAGTATGCAACTGGCCATAAATTCAATGCGCAGAATTATTACCTGTAATTGCGCCGGGGCATAAAGCATAATTTGAAATTTATGTTTATGTTTATGCCCGCGGCCAGCGTCCCTAAATTATCGGCTTAATGTGCTCGAAAATGCCGGCAATGTGAAGCCGGCAAATTGAATTGGGGCAACCTCCATTATGCCACATCCCCCCTCTTTCTAATGGACCAACTTTCATGAACTCTCCTCTCTCTCCGTTTGCCTCGTTACAGACCTGCTACGAACTGGAACGTTATCTGCGGGACGAGCCCAAGCTGCAGAAGAAGATCCACAGCAACCCGGACCATGTCTGGGACATATTCTCCACGCCCGCCCGCCTGCTCGAGGAGCTGAAGATCAAGGAGCAGCACCTGGACACGATCTCGACGACCTCCTCGGTCTCGTCCAACTGCTCGGGCATCTCGTGGGACAGCAATGGCTCCCAGGCGCTCAGCTGCTCCGTCCTGGTCAAGCAGGAGCGTATCGATGAGGAGGACGACGAGGCGGGCTGCGACGACAAGCTGGGCGTGCTCTTTGCGGCGCCGCCCTCGGCCATCTCGCCCAACCCGAGCATCGGCAGTGCCGGCAACATGACGCCCACCAGCAACAGCAGCAGCAGCGGCAGTGCCACCTCCAGTGGCAGCGGCAGCGGCAACATTGCGGCCAGTCCCATAAGCAGCCTGGGCAGCGGCAGCACCATCACCGTCAGCTCCCGGAACAGCTCAGCGCCGGGCATCAAGGTGCGAGTGGTGCAGGCCAAGAGCCACCAGGGCAGCAGTGCCAGGCTGCATCTGGGCCATGTCCAGGACTTTGTGCTGCCCACACTCACGCCGCCCTCCTCGCCGGAATCCAGCCTGCGCAGCCACAACTATGCCCAGCAGCTGGAGGCCAATGACCTGGCGGCCCTGATACAGCAGCAGCAGCAACAGCAGCAGCAGCAGCCACAGCCACAGCATGTGGCAACACCCACGAGCAACTCCACACCCGCTACAGCAATCCTGCGCTTCAGCAGCCAGAGCAATCCCACGATGACCCAGCTGCAGCAGCAGCAGCAGCAGCTGGCCGTCCAGCACCTGAGCATATCGCCGCAGGCCCTCGGCCACGGCAGCACCCTCTCGCCGAAGGGCAGCCTGAGCAGCGGCATTAGCAGCGCCAGCAGCAGCAGCAGCAGCAGTAGCTCAAGCTCCAGCTCCAGTTCCAGCGGCGCCAGCGATCCGTCTCCCCACAGCAACATTCCGCGCAGCACCATCGTCCGCCTGACGACGGCCAACGGGAAGCCGGGAGCGGCTGGCATCAGCCTGGCCCGTGTCATCCAAATGCAGAACAACGGCAATGCCAATGTGGCTGCCGTGCTCAGTGCCGCGGCCAATAGCAGCAGCAGCAGCAGCAGTGGCAACAACACCAACAGCAGCAGCACGGCGACATCGCAGCAACAGGTGCTGTCGCCGCGTGCTGAAAAGTCCTCAAATGGTAAGCAAATGCACAAAGGCTAAAGGAACTCTGTTTAAGGATAATAAGAGCTACTTCTCATACAATTTTCAACAAGAAACAAATCTTTAAAGAGAAATCCTTTGGGCACCTAACTTAACCTCGATTTAAGACCCATTTTCTTTCCTATTACTTTTTGTTTTCCCCTGTTGCCAACCCCTTGACCCAATTGACTTCTAGCCTTCTTTTACATTTCTTTTTTCTTGTTGCAACCGCAGGCTCCTCGAAATCGCATCACCCGCGTCAACATCACAGCGATCACAGCCCGGACGCCAAGCGCCGGATACACAAGTGCCAATTTCTGGGCTGCAAAAAAGTCTACACGAAGAGCTCGCACCTGAAGGCCCACCAAAGAACGCACACAGGTGAGTTTTTGGGCTCGGCCCGAATATGGAATGTGGAGTATGAATGAATGAATGTCCTGAATGCGGTGAGTGTGTGCATCTGACAGACACTCCGTAGAGAGGGGCATTTCTGGTCGCAATTAAAAGTGTGTGCCTTGGGAGGGGGAAGCTGGAAAACCAAACCTCAGCCACTGCACTCGCTGTCTCTCACCTGCCGAGCAGGGACAGGACTCACTCACAGTGCTCCCCACCGAGGCTTCCTCTCCGGCTGGCCCCCAATAAATCAGGGAGCTGCGACAACAGTGTGTCCCCGACAGAGTCCCCGGGGACAGGCTGGAGTGACATGTTGCATTGTTTGCCCGACACCGTCCTTTGTCCACAGCCTTGCAGTCGCGGCGGTAGAACACGGTGAAAAACATGCAATGGGTTGGCTGCACCAGCAGCGGGAACAGGAACAGCCGGATCATCCGGCTCCGGCAATTGGGCACCAAAAACAACCTCATCGCCTGACAGCAGACGATGCTTGAAATTTCAATAAAAATCGCATAATTCAAACATGAAATATTGGTCACACACGCACACTAGCATCCGCGTTGAAATGTAATTTTATTACAACCACATCCGAGCACGAGAGAGCAAATCTATTGATTCGTCCTGCCAGCGTGTGTGTGTGCGTGCGGGCTTACAAGAGCTTTGCCAGCAAACACTTAACCCATAAAATAGAAAACCAAAATCCATTTCAAGTTCTGCCAAAATCAAAAAAAAAAAAAAGCGAGGAAGAGGAAAGTTTGCAGTTGTTGGCGAACAACATTTGTGCGCATTCAGTTAAAATTTTTGTAGGGCGAGGAGGACTTTGCTCTCTCGGCCCGCTTTATGAATTTTGGTAGATTCATTCTTTGTTTTCGGTTGTCAGGGAACCTGGGGGGGATCCTTCTTGGGGTGGGACCAACAAATCATTTGGCACACACTCAAATGCCAGGCAAATGATTTTGCAATGTCTTTGCCAAGCAATTCAAACAGAAGATTGCTGACTTTCGGTTAGGCTCTGCTACACAGCGAGAAAATTATGATTATGTTCTGAAATATATATATACAATTTGAGGAAAATATATAAAGCTGGAAAAAGTATAGGATTTTTTTTAAACTTTACAATTTAAATAGATTTATTTTGAGCCATATTTTGTTCTCTGTAGCATTTTGTCCCATATTTAGTTCCGAATCAAGTATACCCTCGATGGGGTTGGGGTTCCCCGGGTCTGTTGTGTGTGTGTGGCTTTGCTTACTTATGCATGCAAGTGTTGGCATTCCCTCGACCCAAGTCCCTTTGCCAGCATGTTTTGTGAGCAAATGAAAATCGGCCCTCGAATATTTCTCACTCGAGCCGACAATGGATGTGTGGGCTTGTTTGTCCAGTGGCCGAATGTTGGTCAAAGTTGCTCTGTTCCTGCCCCAAAATGGCCCCTGGAAGGCGTGGCCATCATCAGCACATAAGCCAGATTCATGTGCAGCTCAAGGCGATGATGGCCTCCTGGCTCCTGGCTCCTGACTCCTTTGGCCCGGTCTCAAGCCGGCTGTGTCAACAGCAACAACTTTCTGTGACAGCCGCAGGATATTGCTCAATTTATAAATTTGCTTTGGCCCCGGGCTGCGGGGCTTAACATTTTAATTAACATTCAATTCCGGCGATGCTGCTCCTGCTGCCTCTGCTTTTGTTTGCTTTGGCCGCAAGAAGCCCAAAAGCTGTTGTTGGTTCAATAAAAATCCATAACAGTCAAAGTTTTGCTCATAATTCTCCGATTATTTTTCCCCAAGACCCGAAATACCAAACAAAAATTTAAGAGCTCATCGCCTTGTTGAGTTTTTCTTTGCCCAACTGCTTTAAGTGTTAATTTTGCCGGGAAAACTTCTATAGTTTCCCCGGACCCGACGAGTTTTTAATTAATTACACATGTTCGCCGGGCGGTCTGGCAGCGGAGTGCAGCAGCGGGGGCGGGCGGAGATAGCGGCGCTGCAAGGACGAAGGACCGGAACCCGGGGAGACCAATAAATCAAAAAGCCAAGGTGTTGGCCCGACGATAAGATTGAAACATTTGATTTGGCCCCCGAAAAGCTAAAGGACTTGGCTGGGGGGGTGTGGGAAAAAAAAGAGAAAACGTTATGAAAGGAGCGGCGGGGCCGAAAAAGGAAAACGTAATTATTTTAATGATACCATGGAGACCAGGCGAGGTTTTTAAATTAAAGAAAACCTAATGAATTACGTTTTTTGCATTCGAAATGAAGCGCAGAGAGCTGAATTTCATTAGAGCCTAGCGTCGATCCTGAGCGTTCTTTAAATTGTGTCGCTTTCGAGAGCGGACGCATGCGAATAATTGATGACGAGCTATTATTTAGTTGCCAAACAGTGTCCTTGAACACTTGGGGAGGAGGCGGGTTTCCAGGGGGTTGGCTGGGCTTAGGGACAGACAGTGAAATTAATTTGATTTGGGTTTTCGAGCGCACTTCCTGCGTTTCCTCCTGTGGCTACCACATTGCCATTTGCATGTCCATTTAATTAGAAAGCCATTGAAGCACATCGCCGACATATAATTTATATATATAGTAAATGCACACTCTGACGGATATAAATCGGCGCAATTGAATATCAATTAAAGCGGCGAAATCCCCTAGCAAACTTTGGCCACAAACGATTTCAATTAGTTAAACGCAGGCGGCTATAAAAATGCCAGTGTGGCATGCAACCGGGAGTCGGGAAAGAGACTGAGACTGAGACCGAGAAAAGCCAAGAAAAGCGCTGAGACGCTGAAACCGTTAAGAAAAGATTACAAGTGCAATCAAGTGAAAAGACGCAAACAGACCATAAAAATTGTGTTGAGTGCAAAAGCCGAGAAGGCATCGAGCAGCTCCATAAAACCGGCGAGCCAAGGAGGCAAAAAGGGATGCCTGCGCCTCTGCTCCTCCCATCGCATGTCCATGTCCCTCCGGTGCATTCTTTCCTATTGCCGTCTGAAATTAAAACCCAGCGCCAAGTGAAATTTATAAAATATTAACTGGCTCCTTCTGGCTGCTGCCGCTGCTGCTGCTGCTGCTGCAACTCTGCGCTTTTGCTAAGCGACTGCCGGAGGAGTAGAGTCCTTCCTGGCCGCCTCCTTATTGCCTTTAAACAATTTACAAGTGCAGGCTTTATGGCCTGCCAGGGCCACAGAATCGGAGCTGAAACTATCAATATATATACAGACAAACGGCTGAGGTTAAGTTTTAACTGCGTTCGGCTCAATAAATTAACATGGCGACGTCTCGGCGCGATTGGAGGAAATAAAAGCGGGCGAGAATCGCTTAACCCAGTTGCCAATTGGCTGGTTGGCCAGCTGGCTGACTGGCTGGCCGGTTGGCGTTTTTGGCCAGGTCTCCAGCGCATCCTATTGCATCCGCTAACAATGTCAGCTCAGATGGCTTCCCATGAAAACTAATTAAAAGCCTGCCCAGGGAGTGAAAGCCATCTTGTTCCACATGCACGGCCATAGCATACTTTTCAGAGTAACGGCCCATAGCCGCAGCCTGAGTAATAGCTGGATATTGGGTCTGATTCTTAGGCAACAACCACAAAGAGAGTATATTTGTCTTAACAAAATTCTAAATAATTTTACAGAAAATTTATTAAGGTTAAATATTAATTGCAACAAAACTTCAAAGTTTAGAAAAGTTCAAAGCCATAAATGTTCATAGTTCTGTAACTGTAAGTTTCTATAAAAGGGGTACCTTATTAGTCGATCATTTATATAACTTATTCTCTATATTTTGTAGTTGGCTCGTTTCGGTTTCATTTCGTTTCGCTTTTCCGAGCCACTTCAGTGGCCAGATAACACGGCCATTTTGGGTGCTTTATCGCACAGCTCTTGCCCCTCCGATTGCCGACGCCCCGCTGCCAGGCTCTTTTCCCGTTTAAATGCACTTCAATACGAGACTCTTGGGGGTCGCATCCTAGATCTCTCTGGGCCTGCACTTTGTGCATTTGACGCTGATTTACACAGCCAGAGGTCTGCAGGGGAAGCGAGTCAGTGACAGGGGAAGAGGGGGGCATAGAGAGTGGGTAGATGGCCAAAAAATGCCAAAGACAACGATATGTGTGTCTGTGTTTGTGGATACGTTTATTTATGGCCAATGCTTCGATTCGCAAACAGTTCTGACAACATGCCAAAGTGCAAGTGGCAGTCGTCCTCACAGATTCACAAACAAACTGACTAGGATTCTCAAGGATAATAAGTGAACAACCCAAAAAAATTTAAAATATATTTTTAAAAACAATATATTTAATACAAATTACAAGAAATTATAATAATTTAAAAGAAGGCTTTCAATAAAAAGAAAATAAAACTACACATTTTAAGGATAACCCAAAATAAACAATTGCAATGCGAAAACTCCAACACATTTTCCACTATAAACACACCAACATACCCACCAATAAATTCGGCATTACAGGAAGATATATGGACACAGACGCGACTTGAGCTATGGCCAAGTGTAAACAAATGGAAATTAAGACAGCCGGCAAGTCCGAGCTCCGGTCAGCGAAAGGGTTGCCTTTGGCCGAGCAAAGGAAGGGAAGGGGTGGTGGGGGAAATGGGTGGAAAGCCGCAAGTGCATAATGTGAAATTGAGCACGGAAATATCACACATTTCCGCATGCATTAAGTTTTAAGCCAAGTATATATTTATATATGTGTGTGTGTGTGTGTGTGTGTGTGTGTGTGTGGTATGCGTTACAAAGTTTTCCACTCAGCTTTATGCATATTTCTTGGCTGTCGTCGTCTACTTGCCGGTTATCTCGCTCCATTTTCCTTTTTTCCCCTTCGCCCTCCTCCGAGGGCAGCAACGGCGGCAATTTCCTGCCTCGGCTGCTGTTTGTCTTTTAAACTGAAATAATTTTCCCATTTCTTTTTTTACCCCTCTTATTTCGGGGGCTTGGTCTGGCTCGGCTTGTATTTTTTCAGTGTGTCCTGGCATCATAGCCCGTTTTTACACCCCGCTCTATTCAGGTCCTGCTCGGTTTCGCTACCGTTCTCGTCCTGGCATTTTTAGGTTCCTTTTTTCCCTGCTTCTTTTTTTTTTTTGCTTTGTGTGAAATTACAACTTCTGCATTTCCTTTTCCTTTCGGCTGGCTGGTTTTCAGCATGGCTCTGTTTCTGATTCGGATTCTGGCTGTGGCTCCAGCTCTGGCGCTGGCGCTGGCTCGGTTCCTGGATCCTGCTCTGGTTGGCTTTTGGCGCTACTCCGCTTGTATCCTTTGAGGCTTTTGGCACGCATGAAAAATGTTGGCAAAGGACCGCGCTTGGCACACCGTTGACGTCGACGCCGGCATCGCAGTTGGCGTTAGCATCATTTCGTTTCGTTTCGGTTTTAATTTTACAGTTTTTCATTTTTAATTGTCTTAAATTCCTGACTGTTTGTGCGTTTGTTGGCCCAACCCAACATCCTTACCCCATTCCATGTTTACCCGTGTTTTACTTTATGCATATTTCTCGTCCGCGGAGTACGCCAGCGTCGAAAAAGTTTTTTCATTTGGCAGGCGCGTGCTAAATAAAAAATTTTTCCCTTCAAACTCCTAGATCCTGCCACCCCGAGCACGCATATTTATGCGCTTTATTGTTTGCGCTGCAGCAGCGAAGGAGCGGAGAAATTGCAGCAACTTTCCACTGGGGCAGCTTCTTCTAAGCACTGGGAGAAAATGAGGGAAATTGTTGATAATTTCGATAGATTTCAATTAGGAAAATATTTCATTAAATACAGAAATAAACATGAAATTGGTTGTTAAGAGAGAATTTCAATAATCAAAGAGCTCTGCTTTTAAAACAAATAAAATCCCTAAACAATTTCTTTAAATTTTGTTAAAATTTCTCCCCCTGCAGGCTTAGCTCTTGCCACTTTTGATGCAACTTATTTAATAAAAACCCTCTTTTTTTCCCCCTCTTTCCGTTGCAGGTGAGAAGCCGTACAAGTGCTCCTGGGAGGGCTGCGAGTGGAGATTCGCGCGGAGCGACGAGCTGACCCGCCATTACCGCAAACACACCGGCGCCAAGCCGTTCAAGTGCCGCAACTGCGATCGCTGCTTCTCGCGATCCGATCACCTGGCGCTGCACATGAAGCGCCACATGTGAGGCGAGATCTAAGCGGGAGGTCCGGAAAAGCCAGCGGCGTGGGACGGGGGGGGGGGAGTTCAGCGGAAACTGTGTGCCATCAAGGAACGATGAAAAACTTGCGTAACGCTAATCAAAACCACTTACTTCGTGGAGCCGAGGTGGGAGGGCAGGGGGGTGGAGAAGTGAAAGAAAAATCAAAGAAAACATCACAACACAAGCACAAAGAATGGAAATTCAAGTTCTCTGATTCGGATTAATATTTGTGTTGCCGCCATTATTGTGTCGCCGTTATTGTTTTCGTTATGGTTATCGTCGTTATCGTTTCAATTGCAAATCCGATTTGTTTCAATGCCTTGTTAAGTGTAAGTTAAAGCTATAGCAGCCCGATCGCATTTCCCCATTCACACACCCAAGTAGCATTTAGCCGCAAGTTCTGAACAAACAGCAAAAATTGTGTACAATTTACCAAAGCTAAGCAGATTTCTTGATAAGTAAAGCAGCAACAAAAAACAAAACCAGCAAAAAACAAACAAAAAAAAAAAGGTATAGAAATGTAATTAAAAAAAAATATATAAAATGATATTTTTGTTTTCATGATGTGAACACTGCCAAAACGAAAATGTAAAAAAACAAATCACAAAAAAAAAGAGAAACCCTAAAAACTAGTAAAAATATATATGTAAATGTAAACAGTAATTTAAACAATTAGTTTCGTATGTCAGCAACAGCAGTTAGGAATACAAATACGAGAAAAAAGTAAAGTGCAAAATATGTTTTAAACAAACAAAAACAGCGAAACACAAAACGCTGAGAATGCTTTTTTTCTTAAACTAATTTTAAATGTAATTTAAACGTTGCCTAGGTCTGATTATCATTTCACGCAGCACTCGAAATTGGAGCCTATTAACACTAAATTTAAACAACAAAAAAAGCAATTAAAAATTCACTCGATGGCAATTTGTTTGCTTGCTTTTAATATACGTAATTATTTAATATTCGATGGAAAGTATTACAAACACATTTTGATACGTTTAATCTAGTTTAATCCAAAATTTAATTCTCGGTCGATATCAAACGCTATAGCATACAAATTCTTCTTTATGTGCCTCATTAATTTTAATTTAAGCAATCAGTAAATTCCTTTTAGCTAAGCGAGTTCTACGCCCACCTACTCGTGGTTGTCTAGAGACCCTCTTTCATTTCGTAGAGTATTTGCGTGCTGCTCTTTATTTTGTAATGTATCATTTCCTCATTTATTGTTTACAATGATTTGTTTATTTTTTAATTATTTTTAAATTTTTAAATAAAGAGAAAAGTATGTGAAAAGCGAACGTTTCCATGGGCTAATAATCATTTTCCACCAGCACCACGACACGACATCAAAGTATACAACGTTGATCGACACCGAATCGGTCAATCATTATGGTTTGTGTGATGAGAAATTCTGTGATCCAGAGAACAACAACAACAAAAAAAAAAATAGCTAAGGCAAAGAAAAACTGAAAAATAAAAGAAAACCCAAAGCAAGTAATCAACTGCAGCACACGAGCACGGAAAATATGAAAATAAAATACACGTAGGGCTAAGAGGAAAGGGGAAACTTTGTCAAAAAATAGATGCGAGTCCTCTCCAGTTGTAAAGTTAGTCAAAAAAAAAAAAAATCTCTATATATATCTAAGTATAAATGTTTATGTACATAAGGATGTGGAGTACAGTTTGTCTACTTTTTCTAGCTTTATTATTCTCACTGATTGTCGATAGGCGGATAGGAGGAGCAGGATGCTGGCATCCTATCGCTATCGATGCCAGGATGTATGTATGTAGGTGTGTTGCTTGTGCTTTGTGTCCTTTTGAGTGTGTTATCGTGTTTTTGTGTGTACCGAGATATCATCCGATCAGCAGGACCCCTTCCAGCCCCCAAGTATCAACCCGTTTGGCTTCCAGGCGAACAAAAAAGAAAAAACTCGAAACGAAATAAGAATCCAAAAATCCAAAAATGTTTACGATGTGTCAAAAATGCTTCAATCAGTTTAGTCTAACTTTTTGAAAAGGAATTAAACCCAAGCCCAGTAAGAAATAGAACCCGAAGATAAGGAATATTTTGTATAGAAAACCTTTAAACTAAAACTCGAATGCGTAACGAATATTTAGATCCTAAAGCAGATAGTCTCGAGCGCACAGTGAGCCTCATAAACAAGAATCTATATATATATATATATATATATATATATATGTATATGTATATGTATTTTACAACCAACAAAAGTGTATTTTAAAACGAGAAAACAATTTCAAAAGAAAATTATTGTGTAAAAAGGTAAAACAAAAATGAAAGACTGGTCAACGAGGTGTTCCGCGTTTATGCAACAATTGCAAAATAGAAAATGTAAACAAAAATATATATATATATGTATATGGGAACCGAAAGCATCAAAATATTGTACTCCCAGTGGATATATATATGGTATTTGATATAGGGATTATGGCTAAGGCACCACACACACGCTCCACACACCACACTCGATCATTCGATTCTCCGATTTGGCAGCAAAACTAAGCATACGTAAGGGGGGACGGCCTTGCCACAAGTCCCGCAATTAAAGTTAATGAAGTACGAATTTTAAGTAACGCTGAATGTGAGTCTAGAGAGTACTAACCCAAAAATAAACTATGGATATATTTTAGTGTGTACACTTGGGCATTTTACAAGCTGCAGCTGCTCCCGGGGGGTCAGCTTTTGCAAAGTCAACCAGCCAGCCAGCTCCTGTCAGAGCTAAAAGGAAAATCTATAAACATTTTCCACAGATTTACAGCCAGAGAGGCTGAGATCCTGAAGCCGGAAGTCACAGTCGCAGGGCAGGAAGATATTTGGCAGCAGGCAGCAAGCTGGCAGGCAGGCTGGCAGGCAGGCACACATAAAAATAAATAAAGTATACTAAAACTAGAGTAAATACATTTTAATTTCGTTTAGAGTTTCGTTTGCAAATGTGCTTAGCAATTTTCCCCAACCCCGCACCCCGAACCCCGCACCCCGAACCCCGCACTCAGACCCCAGACCGGTTCCCATCCGGCGGGAGCTTCACCCTCCTCCAGAGCGGAGTATCATAAGCGTTTAGTTTAAGAGTAGACTAAATGGCGGAGGGCCAGGCTTAGTGCAGAACATGTATACAGAGTATATATACATATACTGGGGGGAAAAACTGAGGAAAGCTGGGCGGGGCGGGGAAGGAGTGAAACGTTTTATGTAGACAAATAAGGGCATAACTCGTAAAACATTTTGTGTATAGTTTAGTGAAATGAATTAGTTTAATGTTAAATGAACTCGAAAGTAAACTACATTAAAAGAATATATATATATATATATATATATAGTATATATGGATATATACACATGGATATGTATTTAAGGGCATATACTTAAAGCGAACCTATTTACTTGGTACTCGTGGGTGTGTGTAAGGTGTGTGTGTTGCGTGAATTGATGTATGAGTCAAGGCGGGGCGCAGCAGAAGTCGGTTTTTGGGAAGGATTATGCAAAGCATCTACGATTTAAGGCACAGCATTATAGATTACAACTAAAGAGTTATGTTTTATTTTTGGGCTACAGTCGCACGAACGGTTACTAGAGCAAACGAGGTGATGGAATGCAGGTGAGGTCAGCCAGGTGGTGATTACTTAGGATTTTTAGGAGCTAACTCAGTTCGGGCCTTTCCTCGTTTCTGTACATTACCGCAACCCCAGGCATGCATTCATATTTATAATTATAATCGTAAGACAGTGTAATTGATATCAAAGGATAAGCAAACAAGAAAAAGAGGAAGGAAAATAAAATGGAAAATTCACACGTTTCGGCACTGGGAAAACCAAACAAAAAAAATTCATTTTAGGAGTAAGTGAATCAAAACGAAAAACAAAAACATAATAATTGTATTTAATGCTTGTGCAAAACAGAAAAAAATTCTTAGCTAATAGCAAATAGCAAAAAATCTAATTGTCAGTGTTTAATTACTATTTATTGATGTGCATTCGATGTGTGCTAAGCATCCCTTCGCCCCGATCCCTGTTTTCCATGTTCCTACAGCTCTCGACGGTTGTTCTTTCATTTTTAGTGGACAACCGAAAAGCAAATAAAATAATTCTAAACAATTCGTTTGCAGCTGAGGCGGAGTGTTTGAATAAATTATTAGTTGATTAACTGCGAGAATTATTAATAGAATTTAATTCAATTAGCATATTTTCAGCCTCGCCCGCGCCCCCTCTTAACCGCATAGATTATATAATTATTATAATTATAGCAAAAGCGAACGACAAAATTATTGTTCATTAAACATTATTAATTATTATTATTATTACGGCTTGTTTGTTGCGGCTTTTTGTGCATCTCCATTCGGAAATCATTTTTGTAAGGGGAAAACCAAATCTAGAAAATAAATTCAGAAAAAGCGAGTAGCAGAAACCATTTTGGGAGAATAAGAGAATAAATATAAAACCACAAAAATAAAAAGAGAAGAACATTTCTTGTACTTAGGTTTAGTTTATTATACAAAACCAAGATAAACCGCAACGGAATGGAGCTAATAATAACAGCTAAACGTGAATAAGAGGAGAACCAGATCCATCAAACATTAGAAAAACGTTATTTTTATTCTTGTATAAGTATAAACCGAAGGCATTTTTCCACGTATGACAACTATTATTGTACGTAACTTGATATTTTGATGAGAATTTCTGTGAACAAAGCAAAAAATAAAAAATCCCAAAAAAACCGAAATATAGAAAATCATAAAAAAAGAAACGAACCCTGCCTTTTTTTTACTGCATTTCTCGGGACTGTAAAAATGTTGTTTCATGGCAAAATGATGTTGACTTTGGCTCTCTGACCTGCGGTCTGCATATATTTAACGTTTGTGATTGCAGGCGGCATTCGGCAAACAGTTCACATCATTAGCCCCAACCAGATATATATATATATATATTTATAATATATATGTGTATAAGGACCTGGCGAGCTGCATAAATGACATTAAAGCACCGGCGGCGCAAGTTTGTGCATTAATTTTTAATTATACTTTATGGCAGCCGGACATCAAGGCCCTCGGCCTTTCATCTGCCATTAAGCCTGGTTATTTTGGTTATGGTTATGGCAACTATATAGAGTAAATCACAATTTTCCGGGGGTAATTGGCTTGTCAGTCATTTTCAGGTCAGCCGGAGCCTCTGCCGTTCCGAATTTAAATCAATTTTTCGCCCGGAAAAACTTCGTTTGCTCAAAACTTTGGCTGGAAAATCGCTTAGACTTTGTTTTAGTCTGCTAATGAAGATGCTAGCTCGCACACACATGAAGGATGAAGGACAACGACAAAAGTGCAGGCAAGTTTTTCCTTTTTCTTTTCCAGCTTTTTCCTCGACTTCGTTTTCGTTTTCTCTCTGGCCATTTCTTTTAATTCTGGCCCGCAGACGTAACTCTTTTATTTTCGGGCACTTCAAAGAGGCAGGTCCTGTCCCGAAAGAGAGAGAAACGAACCGGAGAAGGCAGCAAAACTTTTCATTTTCTTCATTTTCTCGATTTTGTTGTGCTGCAGCGAAACTTCTAATTACATACATGACCAGCACACATACTACGGATATATCCGTATAAATATGTTGGTTGTACGTACACACAGGTCTGGGGCCGAGAGCATTGCACTGCAAGAAATCTCCGGGAGCATCTTTCGGATCCTGCTGGCTGGGGATTTCCCCTTTTCCTTTCTCTGGCTGCAAGTTTGCCCGCTGCATCTTTATCAAAATTGTTTCCAAAGTTCAAACCACTTTGCGAGCGGTGCGCAGGGAATATGACTTTTAAAAAGTTTTTACCCGCTGCTCCCCGAAACCCTGGCTTCCACGCTCCCCCTCTGTCCCTTTTTCCCAGCTTTTCCCTTCATTTTCCTTCCATTTTTCCCGCTGCAAGACATGCTGGGTGTGTGTGTTGCTGCCGTGTCGAGATGCTGCTGCTGCTGCTGCTGTGCGGCTGATATGTGGAGCCGTGGCTGTTATGCCGTGCACAACATTTGTAGCTTGTCAAAGTGGCTCAACACGCCCGGCATGTTAACTTATTTTGCCGCTTTTCCTGCCTCGGCTAACTTGCAGCAGCTAACTAGAAGCTCCGTGTACCCCCTGGCGAAAGGGGGAGAGCTGCGACATGCAAGGTAAACACATAAAGCTTCCACCTTGATACCCTGTAACGGATAAGAGATGTGCTTTTAGCAAGGAAAATATGAAGCTTAAAATATATTTATTTGAGTTTCTAGGGAATGTCAATTGTTTCATTATGAATATATTGATAGCCAAATTAATAGCCATAGAATAAAATGGCTTACTTGTTATAAAACCTTGTGTTCAACCTTTTTATATCCTTCCAGGGTCGTATCCTTTTTTGTCAGAACTTTGCAGGGCATTAAAGGGGCCAATTCAAGTAAGTGATACAAGATTTTCAATGTTTATATGTAACTTTATCCTTAGGAATATTTAGAAAATGGGAAATGAGAGCTGATAACTTCATGAATTGCATACTTTTAGGAACAAACTCTTTTTATTTAAATCTGAAAAGAAAACCCCACTGCTTTAGCAATTTATATTAATTACTTAATCAAAGATATATTAAAGTTATTTTCTAAGCTACTTTCTAATGATTTCTAACTCCTATAAAAATCCCAGGGCATTTTCCATTCGTTACAACAACATTTTCATCTCGAGTTCATTTGGAAACAAAGCTCTCTCCTCTTTGTAGTCGCTTTTTGTATAAATTACAGGCAGAAATTCAGCTCAGCCCGGCACATGAGTTCCTCTGAGTTCCTCCCGAGTGCTCGTGTAACGTGTTGAGGTCGGAATTTGTGATGCTGGAGTGTGCATCCTTAAAGTCAGAAGACCCCCAGGCGCTTTTAGCGGCGCCAACAAAACACGAGAAAGCAGACGAGTGAGTAAATGCAATTTCTTTGCTTTTTAGCCGCCACAAAATTGCCACCAAATCAATATTATTAGACACGACGAGGAAAAGCAGCGGAAAACGTGTGGGAAAAACTCACAAAAAAAAAAGGAAAACGGTGGGTGTGGTGTGGTGGGAGATGAAACTCCCGGCAACATGTTCACTCTGCTTACATACGCAAATGAGGGCGTTGGGTTTCAGAGGGCGTGCCCCTTCCAACTGTAGCAACACGAAAATTATGATTACAAGCAAAGACTGTCATTTGCCATAATATTTGCAGCATAACAATTATGGAGCGCTTTAGCCACGACTCCCACCGAAAATGGATAATAATAAAGAGCTGGCTGGATGGGTATTCCAAGCGGGCTTTTGGGTGCTGGGGGGAGGGTGACTGCCCCCAAGATAACACACATCCAGAGCGAGTGCCAATGACAATGACATCAACTGCAGACAAGCCCACAGAATGGCACACAGAATGGCTGGCAACGTGGGTTGGGCTTTGGGTGGGGGGAATAAAACGGGGCGCCTCCGACTACAAAGATGCACGGGCCCGATAGAGACGAGCTAACAAGACACTCCAGCCCCAAAAGCCAGAGTAACGCAGTCGACGAGGGCCTTGTTAGCCTTCCAACGCACTCGCCTCCCATCAACCCACAGCGACAGCGAGTCCTGGCTGCCGGCTGCTCAGATTTGTGAAGGCCCCTAATTCATTCAGATTCTAAGATAGCAACGAAGCCAAATGGAGGAGATAATTCTCCCGAAATAGGTTAGTTTTTCCAAGGCAACAATTATTGCCGGCGTTTTTGTTAAGCAAATTTTAATGGAATATCGAAGCCTTATGCTTTAACTCCTGCTCATCTTTTACGAAACTTTTAGTGTGCTCGGGATAAGACCTCTTTTAAAATTCCAATGGGAAGATTAACAACTCCCCGAGCGAAGACATCTGCCAATTGCCACAAGAGGCAGAGGCAAAGGCAGAGATGGAGATGCACTCTCCATTAGCATTGCAATCCAGTTTCCAGTTGGTTTTCCTTGGGCACCGACTGACTGACTAAACAGCTTAGAGGTGCTAATCCGAAGGCGCGGCAAAATTCGCAAAATCTGATTGCAAAGTTGGCCCAGCAGGAGGGGAGGGGTGAGCTGGGGAGCTCTGTGATGTCATGCAAATGTGGCACGTTTAAATGCCTCGGCTTGGCAGCTGCCCCAAACCAAAGGACTCGGGTATCGCTTACCAGACTTGTCTGATTTCGATGCCGAAATTGCCAGTGGCGTTGGTTGCAGCACTGAAAGAAAATTGTATACAAAAGATTTAATTTTATGCTATATTATTTTAAATAGAAATAAATAAGAGACTTTAAAATCTTTACATTTCATACAAATGGTCTGCAGAAGGACTTAACCAGAAGATAGATAATAAAAGGAGACTCGAAATACAAATTTGCTGATATAATTCAACTTCCTGTTATAAAATAAAGCCTTAATCTTTTAAATTTAATTCTGTTATCCTTTCAGGACTTTCTTTCGGTGCTTTCAGAACGACAACGACCGCAGGTGCAAAGTGCAGTTATCCTGCTCTGTCCTGGCTGTCTCTTTCTGTTTTCCCAGACTATAGAATAACTTCTTCGTCGCGTTTTCCCTTTTTTGGATTTTTTTTTTGGCAACTGGCGGCAAGTGCACTTGAAGTGTATCGAATTTGTATGGATTTCGCTTGCAGCCAATAATTTGACACTTGCATTGCGAGCAAGTGGAACGAAATGAGACAGAAAGGGAGAAGCAGAAAGAGACAGACAGAGCCAGAAAGAGAGAGAGGGCGATGGTGGCCAGGACTCTTAAGCCGAACAGAGCGGATTCTTGAATAAAAGTTGGCACGCGAGGGCGCCATAAACAAGGAAGCTCGCATGAGATTGTGTTACTGTGTGCGCGCATAAATGCATGTCGAGTAAGCAACAATAACACACACACACACACACACACACAAACACTAACAAACAAACGCCAACGCAATTGTCATCACCATAAAAATAACATAAAACTTTTTTACGACTCCTGTGGCCTGCGTAAGTCTGTTACAGAAGGATTCCCCCGGCGAAGTGGGAATAGTGATACTCACGCGGGCTTTGCACCACCCGCCACTTCACTCCACTCTCCATTCCCCACTAACCAGCCATAAACCAACCGAGAACCGGACCCCGAGAGCCACCCATTCGACATCGCTTATGTCACGGCACCACCGGGCTCATTAAAGTTGTAGCCATTTCTTTGTGTGTGCGGATGGCCATAGCCCCGCTTTAAATGCAACCACCCGGCAGTCATATATCTCGGTGGAGTCCACCCACCTCCCCCTCCCCCCACTCATAATTCGCCGTCTAAATGCCTGTTTGGCGAAGCGTAATTGATAATGCATTCAATTGGCCAGCCAATTTGCTAAAGTGCCTAAGTGAAGTCGCCCCCGCCAGAAGTTAACAGTGGTGGCAGGTTGGTAATAAAAGCTTTCTGAGGGGTTTAGTTAAAAAATAGAGATTCTGTTGCATTTAAATAATTATTTAAGGCTTGAAAACAAGAAAATCCTTTAGATTAGATAAGAAAGAATAAAGGATATCAAGAAAATTATAGCTTAAGAATATAAATATCAATAAAGATGGCCTGATTCAGCAAGATATGTCTTATTCCTTTCAAAAACTGCATCTGGCACTTGAAAATTAAAGGGAGAAATGAGTACAATACGTACAATTCTATAATTAAAAGATAGGCCATGAAAATGTAATAAAATGCTTTTAAATTTTCCCCAAATTCTCCATAGTCTCAGCTCCACTGTGCCGCCTGACTCCTCCACTTTGCAGTTCCTGTTATTGGCCGTTGTCAGTGCACAGATTTAAAATCAACAACAGCCGAGCGACAAGCGGCAGCAACAACATCAAGAGGAGAGTTGCTGCACCAACAATGTCTGACCGAAGTCAGGCGTGCACTCATTTGCACTAAAAGCGGCATAAATATAAACAGGCAAAGTTGGCAAAAGGAAAAGCGCAGACCGAAAATGCTAAAAAAAAGCAGAGAGGGAGGGATGAGGAGGCAAGGAAAAGCGGTGGAAGCGAATCTCAAAGAGCAAATGGAATGAGGAGCGAAAAAAAAGGTAGACTGCGTATCGAAAGGAGACTGCAAATGAATTGCAATGCAGCCAGACGTGTGCCCAACTTAACGGTAATTTAAATGTTAATGCACAGCCGCCAGACCCGATTTCCCCAGTACGTTACCCATTACCCATTATACTTGGCCAACCGATGGCTGTTTGCTTGCCGCTTCCGTTGTTAAATGTTGTTGACATCATTGGCTTTGCCCATTGTTGTTTGCGCCGCTCTGCTTTGCTTCCTCTTGTACGCTCTTTACTCTCATTTCCCCTCTCTTTTTGGCCTTCGACCCACATGCTAAATGGCCGACGGCAGCGGCCGCCATTTTGTCAATGCGCTTGTTAGCGCCATTGATGAGCCACTTCCGGTTCGATCCTCAGGCCCTGATTGCACATTGTCCCTTATAAAGCACACAGAAAAAGCACTCGTGCCATTTTGAAAGATCAATTCAGAGATTAAACTATAAATAAATTAGTGGAAAATAATTCTCTTAACTTTATAAACAATCTCTTGTTTAACAGTGTAAGGAATCACTTAGTTTCCTGTTAATTAAAACACATTTTATTTCGACAACCGCCTACAATTAGCCTTCATTTAAGTAATGCTCCAGTGGCCAAATGATGTGATATGTGGGACTAAGCGGAGGGACAATTAGCAGGAAGCACGCTTTACCTCAACCATGACCTTAATGGGGCACTTTCCAGCCCAGCAACAACGAGGAGGGTTAATAAGATAACACGCCTAATGGGTAATGCCCACGTCGATAACTCTTTTTTGGACGCTCGGGCTAAAAAAAAAGTGAAACGCGGCTCTGACCAAAAAAGGAAAAAGTGGAACCCCCGCCTGGCCCACCTGTCAACGCAATGGAGGTCAAAGCTCTGCGGACACGGATGGACATTAATTTCGCTCCAAAGTGGACGTACACACGCATCGGGCAACGCTTTTCTCCGCTTTCGCTTTCCCCGGAAAATTGTCATATGTGACACACGAGAAGGGGGTGTAATTTTTCATGCATATTTCAGGAGGCGTGCGCCTAATTAATTACGAACATCTAAACGGCAATGACATTGGCATAAATTGTCTTTTAATTTGCGCTCGGGCTGCTCTGCACCTGATTGATGCGAATGCGAGGGGGCTGACGAGGTGTGTGACCTCTCCCCACTTGACCGACTGATTCATCTGGAATCGATTGGTTTCTATGGACTCTGCCTTTGACATTTGATGCCGGTCGAAGGGACAAACAACAGGAACTTGACCACTCTCAATGTCCTTGAGCACGACGGTTACATAATCGTGTCTAACTGAAGGGGTTTCCAGGAGGGAGATTTCAGGCCCTCTGGCCACCATTATGCATGTGGGATCACCGTCTGCGGCTTTGCCTGCATTCACGATGAAGCCCACCAGCGATTTGCACGCATCTAAGGGGAGAGGTGAGGAGAGGTGAGCTCCATCGCCATCCGACGCGGGTTAGCTGACTAATTGACCCAGACACGGCTCATGAATGCCCCTCATGCACCAGTAATCACGCAGCCACGTGCATTTCGATTTCGATTTTGGTTTCGGGCATAGGAATTGCGGCCAATGGTCAGGGTCATCATGGCGGGGGCAGGAGGCCTCCCTCCCCTGGCCCCCTGCCAGGCTGCGGCCCTGATTTCCGTTTGCGGGCAATGAATCAAGAGCAATACGTGCCTAAATTTAAATGGAGATGTGTGGTAAAGGAAAGGTACTTTAAACAATTACGTAAAGGCAATGAGAGAATATATTTTAATATAAGAGATAATATTAAAAGACTGCAACTGCTCCTTAAGCCACTAGATTACCCAAAAAACTAAATATTTCTTTCCACTTTCTAAAGATTTTATTGAAGAAAACTTAATTAACTTTCAAAAGTATCCTCTTAAGACTTATTGACACAATTTCCCTAAGATTGCACTCGAATTCGAATTTAAACCGCTTTCCCCCTTCGCTTTTTCCTTCATTCTTCAGCGAAAACTGAAATTAACTTTGCAGCCTCGTATTTCATAAGCCAACCACAATGCACGCCAACCACTTGGCTCACAATGGCTCACAATTAACCCGGCCAGACGGTCAGTCTGCGTCCTTCTCCTCCGCCAGGGTTGGTTTCGCCTTAACTTTATTGTTCCGATACGGGGCGGTGGGGGACTTAAGGCGCGGCGATGGCACAAACTTCCTTATAAGACATTTACCGACCGCACCTTAACCAAGCAGGATCAACATGGCATCCATGTATTATTTAAGCGCTGCGCATCCTTTCGCCGTGCCCTGCATAAAATTTCCTCCAGCGGAAGTTTGTCTGCAGGACGCAGATCCTGGCTGCCCCTCTCCAACCCAGCTCCAGGCTCGCAGCTCGCAGCTCTTTGGCGTGCTTTATGTGTTTCCGCTCGCATTTCTTTTGCCATTTAAGTACACACCTAGTTTGGATTTTTTCCTTTATATTTTTCCCGCCGTCGTTCCTTTGTTCTTTTCGCTTCGACTGCTGGACGCTTGTTTATGTCTCTTCTTACGTCTTTGGTTCATTCCTTTATTTTCGGTGTTTTTGTTTGCGTTTTTGCCTTATTTTTATTTTTGTTTATGGCTTGTTTTGAACCTTGTTTGAACTGGTTTAAAATTTCTTGGCACAGGCTCGGCAGAGCCTCTTTTTTGGCAGGCTCAACCGCACCGGACAGTGGAGGTAAGGAAGTGGAGGAGGCAAGGCTGAGCTCATAACTTTGTTACACACAATTAACAATTTGATGCTTTGCCAAGTTGCTTAGGGCACTTGGAAAAATTTAACTTAATTTTTAATTCAATTTAAAGAAAAGATCTAATTTAGTCAGTTGATTTCAGAGCAAGGATACTCTGTGATTTGTTCTAAAGAAATGCTGAAGATTGCTCACATTTTTCATTATCAAAAAATCAATTTAAGTGTTTTTATTAATTTCAATTGTTAATATTATTTGCAGATTAATTTAAGCACTAGTTTTTTAGCCAGTGCACCAGGACTTTCAATCCTTTTCATGCTACCTTCAACTAGAGTTGGGCAAACAAACCCAAAACTGGCAGTTACATTGTTCCTGTGGTTGCCAAACAACGACGACACACGAGCCTTTAAGTGGGCGTCTCTAATTGAAAAGCGCAGCCAAAAATAAAACACACGCATTCCCCATGTGGGTAACTTTGTGTGTGTTTGGGCGAGCACTTTGCCCCCCTCCAGCCACATCCTTGGGGGCCAGGTGCGCCTCGAGTGCACTGCAATTGCTACGTAAATTTTATGCGCTGCTAAAACTTTGCCAGCAGCGGGGGAGCTCCTAGCCAAGAGCTGAGATGACGCCACTGGCCGAGCTTTAGCCAGGGAAAACTTTAAGGTCAACTTGTTACTTGAAGTTGCAACTCGTGGCGAACAACAACCTAGAGATGGGAATAGAAACTGGCGGAAGCGGTAAAAGGATTCTGCGGGAAGAAGCCTGTTGAAGATTTATAGGGTTTGAAATGGGAAATGTAAAAATAAAGATGAGAGTATATTAAATTTCAAGGTAATTTCCTATATACAAAACTAATAAAAGGCTAACAGGGAAACTCGTGACTCTCCTGCAATCTCTAGATATCCTTGGAACCTTTAGAAAAACTTCAATACCCTTGTCAACAACCCCATCGCTAAGCTCTGTAAAATGCGGCAGCTGTTTTGGCCATGTAAAAAAAGTGGAAAATTAGCCAAATGGCCGCTAAGTGTTGGTTTTGCGTTTAAGCGGCATAAAAATATGCAACTTCCCATGCAGATGCTCCTGCCGCACTCTCACTCTCTCCGAGTCGCTTTTCCGCTGTGTGTTTTCCCAGGGCGAAGGATGACAGTAACGGAATGCAGCTTGACCTTCACCTGGAATGCCGGTGGACATGGCGAGGCCAGGTGGAAGGATGATGACGAGGTGAAGATGGCTTTGCAAGTGTATGGCACTGCTGGCAAACGATTTGAAAAATTTATTCGAAAATATTTTTGCCAGTCAACGATGTAACGACAGAGCTTCGGCTTGGGTCCTGTCCTGCCTGCCTGCCTGCTTGCTGCCTTGCTTGCCTTTACCTTCCATCCTGCCATCCTTTCTGTCGTCCTGCATGAGAAATAGCTATGCTCACTAACAGGATATGCTGCCAAAAACATTTTTAATAATTTAGCACACACATATTTTCACATCTTTGGTGAAATTCACTTTGAAGACCTTGCGCAAAGTATGCGCCTGATGTTACCGAAAGAGGGGGGCGGGGCGGCCGACAGGGCGGGGGGCGAAGGACGAGGACCAGCTGTCGATGCGCCTGGCATCGCCTGGGACCCGTGTCGACATCAACGTTAGTGTTGAGTAATGCGAAACCAATTTTCGAGGCAGCATTATTTAAAATCCCAAAACATGAGACAGCTTTGATGTCAAAAGTCGTGAGGTTGCAGCGGCAGCCGACTTATGAAATATGAGCCCAGGAATCGGTGGAATCGGTGGCCGTAAGGACTCTCTCTTAAGGCCCAAACACTCACACTAACTCACACACACACAAATTAGTGGTATGGCGTTCAGCGAATTCAGGTTGTGCAAAAACTGTTTAACTATGCCTTTGATGTTCTTCAAATGCCGCTGGCGAACTCCGCCCGAGTATCCTGGGTATCCTTCTGTCCCCCAGTTCCGCTGCGAAACTCCAAGTCGAACTCATTATGCTTAGTGCAGCTGAGTCTCGCTTTCGCTTTAATCCAATTCGCAGCGCAGCACAGCCGCAGCGCCTTATTATGTGCTCCACGTGGCGGATGAGCAATATGCGCCGGCATTGGCCGCAGCGTCAACATTTGCCAGCTGCACACACGAGCGTCGCACAAATTGATTTCGTCCTGTCACAGTGTACAGAACAGGGATATGCACAGGGAGAAAATATGGTTTAGATAATATGAAAAATTAGCTTGAAAGACTGAAAAAATCCATTCGAATGAAGAAATCCTTCGGAAAGTTAATCAATTCAATTTTTAAATTCTTGCATCAGTTTATTTCCTGTGCAAAGCCTATTCGTAGGAGCCAACAAAGCCCGATTTTTGCATATCCTTTCCCCTGTAGGGTATTCAGCAAGAGTCCTACAGGGTATTTGCCATTTTCGAACCCCCCAAAACCAGTTGGTTTGTTGCTTTGTCTTGTTTGTTGGCAAGGCAAACACAAACATGCCTTTACGTCATGCGCCGTTTGAAAATTGAATTTTAATACACAAAAGCAGCCGCAGATGGTTGGGGAACTGTGAGCTGGGGAGTTTCGGGACTGGGAGTTGTCAAGGGATTGTGTTTATGTGCGGGATTCAGTCACACAGATGTGCTGCCTTACCCATACATGCTTGGAAATTACGCCTAGACAATTGAGCTCCCATTTGCTTTTGGGCCCGTTTCTTTGGCTCAGACTCGGTCTCATTTGGCTTAGTGCATTACCTCAGTCAGTGAGCTTTTCGGGGCACATTATGAGCCGCCATTAACGAGGCAAGGAATGGCACAAGTTGGGGACGAATATTTCGCCTTTTCCGGCCAGTTCTCGAAGTAATTTTCCTGATTCCATTTGGCAGCAAACTCTGCCTATTGGATTACATCCCTGCCTGCCTGCTGACTACTTCTTTAGCGACTTGTGCATTCGCACAAAATATGGCCGTGTGTGCCTTTGGCCGTAATTCCATTCCGGGCCCCAAAAGTTGACGACGCAGACAACTTCCATGGGCTTGCTCATTGATTTCCTAAATAAATTTGCCAAACTGCAGCTGACTTTTTATCTCATTTGGCCTGTGTCTTATTTATTTACCGAAAAAGTGCAGTTGCCATTTCGGTCCTTTTCAAAATCAACCAAGTGCTCTCTCTACCCCTCTCCTTCGGGCCAAGGACTCTGACTCCAACGAATCGCCATGGCAGCCAGCAGCAGCAGCGGGTAGAAAAAATCTTGAAATTAAATTTTCAAGTAACTTTCACTCGAGCGCAATGCAAACTAAATAATTCATGGCAGTAGAGGGCGAGGGTAATGGGGGGCCCAGCTGCCCCTAAGGTGCGCATGTGTGTGTTGTGTGTGCTGTGAGTGTTGTGTGTTGTGAGTGTGTGCGGGGGGAATACATTTAAATAAACAGCAGTCGCAGTCACAGTCGCAGCAAGTTAACTTTTTGCTAAGGACCTTTGCAGACAGACCGCTGTGGGTGAGATGATAACGTGGCCTTAAAGCACACATGCAGTGAAATAAAATATATAAATCAGCATTAAATAAAAAAAGATTACAGATTTAAATCAAGATTTAATTAAATACAATGTTAATTAATTTAAAAATTTATTTTATTTCGAATTTTAAATCAAAATAAACTCTATTACAGCCTCAGCAATGCCAATCAACATACTTTTTAGCTCCTTTTTAGTTGTACCACAATTTTCTCCCTCTGCATTAGCCAACTGTGTGCGTGTCCTGGCGTTGGGGGAACCCTTTTTGTGCCGAGTGCTTTTGTGTCCTCGCTGCCATCGTATCGTCATGCCAAAATAGGCAAGTTCACTCAGGCAAAGCAATTGCACAAATGGCCAATTCTGCTCGTAAGTAGAATTTCCTACGTTTCGTCAGGGGCTCGCTTCGTTTCGTTTTCGTTTTAGTTTTAGTTTTGGCTTCGCATCTCAGCTCAGCTCTGTTCAGTTCGCTTTGGCTCAGAGCCCCCCTAACTCTGGCTAAAACACTGCAATTCTGTAAACATCTGATGGCTGGAGGATGTGAGAGAGGAGAGAGGGTGTGTGTGCCCAGTGTGTGTGTTAGCTGGTGTGTAACGAAGCATAGATAAAATAAACAAAACACAAATAAATATGTACGCTGCATGGCCAAAGTTTAAAGTGCCAAGAAAAAATCAAAATAAAAACTTTTACCCTTCGCCATGCTGATTGCATTTAACTTGATACCAGGCCAGGCCAATGGGAATGGAATGGAATGGCATGGAGCGGAATATATATTGGTATTGGTATATATTGGTAGAAGATTTACAATATTAGAATAAGATTTACGATAATAATATAAGATTTACAACATTGTTATTAATGTTAAAAATTTTGTACATGCTTTGTACATGAGCTAGACTGTTAGCGTGACTGTTAACGCTAACAGTCAAGCTCACAGTCAACCTGTTAATGTAATTATGTCAACAGTCAAGCTGTTAATTCTTCTGTTAGCGTGACTGTTAACGCTAACAGTCAAGATCACAGTCAACCTGTTAATGTAATTATGTTAACAGTCAAGCTGTGAATTCTTCTGTTAGCGTGACTGTTAACGCTAACAGTCAAGATCACAGTCAACCTGTTAATGTAATTATGTTAACAGTCAAGCTGTTAATTCTTCTGTTAGCGTGACTGTTAACGCTAACAGTCAAGCTCACAGTCAACCTGTTAATGTAATTATGTCAACAGTCAAGCTGTTAATTCTTCTGTTAGCGTGACTGTTAACGCTAACAGTCAAGCTCACAGTCAACCTGTTAATGTAATTATGTCAACAGTCAAGCTGTTAATTCTTCTGTTAGCGTGACTGTTAACGCTAACAGTCAAGCTCACAGTCAACCTGTTAATGTAATTATGTCAACAGTCAAGCTGTTAATTCTTCTGTTAGCGTGACTGTTAACGCTAACAGTCAAGATCACAGTCAACCTGTTAATGTAATTATGTTAACAGTCAAGCTGTGAATTCTTCTGTTAGCGTGACTGTTAACGCTAACAGTCAAGCTTACAGTCAAGCTAACAGTCAAGCCGTTAATGTAATTATGTCAACAGTCAAGCTGTTAATTTTTGATTCTGTAATCATGTTTGTTGCCTAAGTCTTTCGTTTTGGGTTTTATTTATAAATATATTTTTATTAATTAAACTAACGGAAAAACTATACAAATTATGTCATTTTAATTTATTAATATAGTTTTATTTTCACAAATTAAATAATAAACAAACTAAATTAAGATTATACGTATTATTAATTATCTTAGAAGTAATTAATTAGCTGCTTAAACTAAATAAAACACATTAACAATTCAGTTTTTTATTTAATTTTAGTTTATTTTATAAAGATTAAAAAATATAAACAAAATGTAAACATAAACTTTATTAAAATTTGGTAAAATTAAAAAGACCATAACTTATAATTATTATTATAA